>WOFM01000164.1:56324-193982 GCA_011428145.1 Ericerus pela
ACCCAACAATGCTCGAAAAACCAATTGAATTAGAATGTGCATCCAAGATACTCTCTTAATAGCAACCCATATAGGGACCATGTTCATTAGAGTAGAAAACTCCGAACGAGAACAAAAAGTAATAAGACTAAAAAATGTACACTATGTCCAATCATTGAACGTAGACCTGATGTCAGGAATAAAAATAACCGAAAATAGGGCATTGGGAATAGACCAAAATTTCTCGGCGGCACATATATATGTCAGAGGAACAAATGAAGTACTCTTCTCAGCCCCAAAAATAAAGGGGGTATACATGGTCAAATACGAGATAGTGCCGGAATCCACAGTCAACTTAATAGAGAACGAAGATGAAATAAATAGAATATGTCCTTATAAAAACGAATCAAATAAATTGGCATGTATGCCCAACATAAATTCCCAAGACGAATGGATGGAATACGAAATAGAAGAGGAAATAATTGAGGAAAGTCAGGAGGAAAGTGAGGACAATAAAGAAAACGAAACTAATAATGTCGAAAACAATAATATAATAATAAGTCAAAATAATAACAAAAGGAGTAACCAAACCCAAATAGGGAAACCAACGAGGAGAATGAAGAAACGGATGAGGACATAAATACAAAAAATAATAATAATGCAGTAGATTATGAAACTGCAAATAATAATCAAGAATCAACCGAAAGTAAAGGGGAGATAAAATAGAGAAAAATATGATATGGCACAGGAGATTGGGACATCTTTCGGGAAAGAACTTAAAGTCTTTAACCAAAGTATCGAGAGGTATCCTAACGGAATAACATTCCGAGATGATGAGTTCAGTTTGTGCGAGATATGCGTAAAGGCAAATTCAAAGAGACTAGGGCACAATAGTATAAGATCTCGTCCTGATAGGAAACTGGAACTCATTTCATCGGATACACTGGGCCGTTCACCGGCAAAATCTAGTTGCAACCTCGTCAACTGCAGCTGAACTAATTGCGTTGAATGACGCACTTGACGACATATACGTGATCTGGAGACTCACTGAGAGCGTTTTTTCTGTAACCGACTCAGTGCAGGTGTACGAGGATAATATATCCGCATCACGCATTGCATCTGGGGGAGGCCAGAAACGCTCCAGGTCTTTAGCGATCAAGTGTTACGCAGTTTTGGAAGCATTCCAAAATAAATTGATTACGTTCAACGATATTAGGTCGTCCGATCAAGTTGCAGATATTTTAACGAAGGCACTTGATCGGAAAACGTACCAAAATATTGTCACGAAGATACTCCGAACAAGTCAACCTTTCGGCCAATAGTCTTAATTGACTCAACCCGCAAAATTTTTTGTTTTGGTTTTGGACTGCGGATGGGCGTCGGTCTTTAGCGCCTATCGTAAACCGAGCGGTCCATATGTTGTTTCACCACTCATTTCACAATTTTTCAATAGGTTCCCCGTCGCTGCTCTGCCTCTCTTATTGGCATCAGCATTCCCTAATATATACCATTGATTCCAACAATAGCAAATTTATATGAAATACACAATTAATTATACGGATATATACATATATACATAATAATATTATCTCCATACAGCTGACGATGAGGAGACATTGATCTCTCCGACGTGTTTTTTTTTTTATATATATACGTTAAGTCGAAAAATCACACAATATTTATAAGATGTGACACTAGAACATAAGGTTCAACATATACCTCATGTTAATATTTACACGATTTATTTAAGATATGAACGCATAAACATTTATTAGACAATAACATACTAGTCAACGACACACAAATTTTTTTTAATAATTCTAATTTCTTTTTACCATTTTAATAGCAACTTTATGTGACAAGTACATGTAATAATTTTGACTGCTTTTGCTTATTTCTTATTTATATTTTTGTTGTTTAATACATGCAATATGTAACACCTATTCGTTTATATGTCCGTTCGTCCGTTTTGAATCGCAGGGGGGTGTTGGGATACGATTCCCTCACTACCTCACGAACACATAACTGTACATTAACCGACACTGCGTGTAACCAATAACATTTATTCTTTTTACATGTGGCGACACTGATCGCCAGCATAATATTTTTTCCGCCACTGCTCGACGGAGAATGTTCTCCGCTCGTCAGTCGTTGTACTAAAGTCTTAAATAAACCTTTTTATTGATAAATGTCCGTGCTTCATTTTCGTTGGATGAAAAGATCGAAACTCACCTCAACAGTATTTTGTCGTGAATAATATTTCGTATTCACGACAAACGGAAAACTATCACGTCTAAAACAAGACTGACTGTTCACTCTTAGGCCAAAAATGTGAATAGTCAAGAGAGATAAGATTTGGTTCACCTATGATCGGTATCGTAATTATACACGTCACCATATCGTTAAATAATAGCCGATCAACGTGTCTTCGATGTTTCTTAGATTTGGGGAATTTATTTCCATTAGGGAATCGACGTAATTCCCGTTTATCTTATCGTTATTATAAACTTAGAATTTGAGAGCCGTTCCCTATCGTAGTGGTAGTACAAGTCGATGGTGACGTGAGGGGAAGGCTACGGGTAATCAGATGTCACAAAATTAACACATCAAGTTACCACATTAGTATTGATAAACAGGGTTGTAACAATTTTTCATAATAGGGCAATATAGAATTAACGCGATAAGAATTTTCTTTATCATGTTAAAAGTTTCATAATAAGTCTGCCGGTGCATTCATCAATTTCATAGCGGGGGTGTTAGGAAAAAAAGCATTTGCAACATGAGCTTCCTCCAGTCATTTGATGTTTGCACCACTCACTTACGGCTCAAATTGCAAACTCAAAACTCATCAGGATTGCTCACTTTGTACTCATGTAGCAAAATATACTAATTATAATTTATTGTAACATGCAATCAATTTTGATGCAGATCAACCAGACAGTACTTCCCATACAACTATATATCTATGTTTTTTTAGATTTTTTCTCTCAAAACAAAAATTATTTAAGTAAAAAATGGAAAAGAAAACAATTCATCCGTTGGTTTTCATTATTAATTTTGAATAATGATGGTTCTTTCTTTGCTAAATCATTTTAAGTATTTGTTCAGGAAATGCATGGATGTAGCAAAAGGAGGATGGGGAGGCTCCACCAAAAATATTTTTCAAGTTACTTGCTATTTGAAAATCGTAGAATTTGATAACCTTTTTTTTTTTTTTTTTTCAGAAAACTAAAATTTTACAGCAGATGGAAATTTTGAAGTACGAAAAATTGGCAATTATATACTATACCAGTTAGAAGATCATGTCTGCTAATGACTTTCTTTTTTTAGGTTTCAAAAATTTCTGTTGTCAGTTGACAATTTTTTTTTCTCTTCCCCCAAAAAGGCTTTCGCTACATTCCTGAGGAAATGGTTGACATTTAAAACCATTTGCTTATAATGAACATATGCTTATTTTCAAGCCAATGCTCGAGAACTTATTAGTATTTTGTACAGTTCTAGCCTTGTGCCTAAATGAATGAAAAATTGAAAATACGTTGTTTGCTTCAGTGTCAAAATAATGCTCAAATAATATTTCATCACCATTTCTTAGAGACCACACTATGACACTAACGCAATGTACAATAGTATTGCAAGTTTACAACTGAAAACATCTTTGTAGTTTTAAGACAAAATCAGAGACATCCAGCTAAAGAACCTTCAAGGTGAGTAGACAAATACGCCATTTTATACCCAATTTTAATTTTATATTTGCATCTACATGCTATTTCAATGGGCAGCGGCAAAACACAAAATAATTTCGGCCAATTATGGATTATTTTAATTACATGAAATAAATTATTTGGACAATTTAAAAGAATTTCTCATTGGAATGTTGAATTTAAATCGATACATGTGACAAAAAATTGAAATTAACAGAAATTACATAAAGTTTTCCCAGGACAGTTAATGGAGTATGCGCATATTTGTCTAACAATCAAGAAGTTTTCTAACTGAAGTAGTAAAAACCGATTTGATGGGTTACATTCCACAATTCATTTCTCAACCGTCGCAACCTCAAGCCTTAAATGCGATACGATAATTAATTAAAATGAAAATACTTAAATTTCAAATAATACCCAAATTAACGAAAAAGTTTTTTACCTAATTTCAGTTCAAATGGAATTCAATTCAGATTTGAATCTGGGCTTGTCCGTTTAGTTTTGATTTTCTTATAATTTTTAATGCCCCGAAATAAACAGGGACAACGACTGGGTCTTCAATTCAGATCAATCAGAACTTAAATACATTTAGTAGCCAACGGAAAAAACATTAATTCCAAAGCAGCGGAAAAAAAAAATCAAGTCAACTGAATAACAGTTTCGAATAAAAAGATTATCAAACTTCTATACCAAAGTTTTCATGCTTTTTTCTCATAACATATCAACACATTTACTTCATCTCAGATTCACGACGAATCTGATCAATTTTACAGAGCAACAAGGTAGTATTCTGATGATACGACCATACGAATTTTCAAAAAGGCACGAAAAACAAATACAGGCAATATTGTTATTTATTAAATAGATAAATATACCGAGGCATACACATAATATTTTTATTAATTTCTTCGGTCTCTATCTTTTTTCTTTTTTTTTCCATTCATTATTATGAACAAAATTAATGCAAAAGACAATGTGTTACAGTATAAAAATGTACATTTAAAGCGCGTACACGATAAATTAATACGTAATTTTTAAAATTAAATAAAAACTATTCACAAACATTTTTTAATAAAATGTTTTCATAGCGGTGATTTTCGTGCTTTTAACACTAAAGAGAGAGAAAAAACAACTTACATAAACATGTATAAGAAAGAAGAAAAAAAAGAGGAAAAAAAAGAGGAAAAAAAGAAAAGAATAAATATGATCTGTTCAAAATAATTCGTCACAATTTAAAAACAGAGTAAGTTTTGATTTGAGTAAAAACAAAAAATTAGGAATAACAATAAATGCTTTTATTCGCTTTTCTTTTGGTATTTTTCCTTTTCACTTTACTTTAATTGCACTTAAAAAAATATTTTTAAAATCTACAGTAATACGTCGATTTGGTATTTGCGAGTTCAACTAAAAAAATTTAAAAAAAAAAGTTTCACACCAAAATAAATAAATAAAGGATGGTATCAAGCTGCAATGTTTTTCAAGAGTAGTTACTTATATCAATAAACTAATAGTTTATTTCGTTATCTAAAAGCTTACAAATATTAGTAAATGTCTGAGAAAATAGACACGTTTCAACAATTGATCAATCAGAGAGAAAAATCAACTAAAATATAATAATTGAATTTGGTACCGTGTGTTAAAAATTAAGTCACAAAACATATTCGCCATTTCTTGCACCAAATATTGAAAGTATTCGTTTCGAAAGTTTACTTTTTTTTTTCGCCACTTCGCGAGAGAATTTTTCGCTAGCGATAAATAATAGTGTTAAAAAAAAGAAAATTACTTATTACTGCGTTTTCTGATAAATAACACATGAATTTAGCATACAATAGAAAACAATAATATAAAAATAATAAACAATGTAAAAAAATACATAGCGACAATTAGAGAAGGAAAACTACGATAAATCGACTTGAAATACACGAAAGATTATGCAATGAAGTTATTTGCGAAGCGGTTTCATCTTTCCTTGATTGTTTCGTATCAATAAACACAATATAACGTATAAAAAAACAAAAATTCTGGTCATGTTACAAAACTGATACCGAAAAAAATTTCTAAATTTAAAAAATTATACGAATTTTCGTTGTCACAACATTTACAGAAAAAAATTACAAATTTCAATCAAAAATTCTCCCCCCCCCCAAAAAAAAAAAAAACCAAAAACTAAATGACAATTTAAAAATATTTAAATAGGCTCACGGTACAAGAGTGTGAAATAATTTTGACAAACAACGGTAAAATCGTTTTGAAATATGGCGGTGCGTTTTTAGATCAGCTATACATAATTCAAACAGAAGAAATTGTTTTATTTTCAAATAACAGCTGGGCAGTGTTTGCAGTAACTGTGAAAATAAAACAAAAGCATCAAGTATAGCAGAACATAAAAATATTTTAACGAATGTATTTTTTAAAACACTATAGAAACCTTCAACAAAAAACTGCATACGCCTAGGCTTCAACTGCTTTTTTCTTTTCTTTTTTCTTCTTCAAAAATGATGGTGTCCGTAAACCCTTTTTCTTCTTTTTTTCTTTTTTTGACGAATCTTCGGTTGATATATCTTTGGAGGGTGAACCCTGAAAAATTACAAAAAAATCTGTCATTTAAATATGTACTAATCAAATCAAATTGCCAAAGGTCTTTAAATTTTGATGGACATTATTCCGACCTTTGAAATTGTAAAACAAAGAGGAGAGAAAGTAGTAGTTTAGAAAATGAAACAAAAAAAAATTTCATTAAATAAGAATGCCAATGATTTAGATGCGTGAAATGTGCATTTTATTCAACAAAAAGTCCATCTTGACGGACCATAACGTTCATTCATGACAACATTCCCCCTCAAAAACCTACTAAAAATTGCACCATCACGTTGCACCTTTTTTTAACAACGAAAAATTATTTTTTTCAAGTCGTTTAATTTATTTTACAATTAAATAGCAATCCTTTTTTCTCCCAGCCCTTTTTGTTGTTAATTTTCCTGCCGGTTCTCCCACTTGAAATTTAAATTTTTGCAATTTACAGAAGATTTTGCAATTTAAATACCTGTCAAAATTCCGGAAACTTTGGAAACGTATACTTGTTGGCCGATTCTTATGATTCTTTTTTTCTTATTATTATTCTTTTTTTTTTTTTTTTTTTTTTTTTCAGTTGTTTAATACAATGTAATTTATATGCTTTCAGAAGTTTGAGTAGAGTGAGCTTAAATTAGGATGTAAAAATTTGGCAGGAATATAATTCCTATTTTTTTCTTTGTCTCACTACATTCATTTAAAAATAAAAATTCTAAAGTTGCATTCAAGATAGCGCTGGCATGATATTCTCTTTGATTGGTGAGGAGATCTATTATGAACTATTCTCGATTACAGATTCTTATGATTAATTTTTAATTAATCTAGGACAATTCTGAAAGAAGGGAAAACTTGATACGGTTAACTGAAACTTTAAACATTAAAAATATTACCAAATAACTGTCTGAACCAATAGAAAACGAACAAAGTAGAGTACTACTTCTCACGTCTGAGTTTCGTTGTTATCAAAATGGTAAACTGCTCCCGACCTTCTAGCTCACTGATCAATAATTTTGTCACGATTCAGGTCTGTACCTATGACTTGATATTATAAAAACCATAATGCTATTTTCCAAATAAAAGTAGATGCCATTCAGAAGTATATTCAATGGCTAATCTTATAAGATTAGGCTAAAAAAAATGTCAACAAGGTTCCGACAAGCTCCCGCAATTCTTAGCGCTTATCGTCCTCTCAAATTATATTGCTTACGTACAAATCGACGCGGTGCCTGCGAAATACTTTTAGCAAACTTTCGGATTTTTGCACACGTTACCAATTCGAAAATAAAAACTACACTTCAAAATCAAGATGAAAATTAGGAGTACTGAGCGAAATTCAACTGCAAATACAGGAAAAATATTCATAATTTATAATTCACTTCCCATTCGAATTGAATTCTTAAAAAGGCTTCCGTCGATTACCATCAATAATGTTTAATATAATCATTTTTTTTAGAGCACTAATCTTCAACTGATGAAATATATAATGACACACTAGTATCTAAACGGCACTACTTACGCCAATCTCATCTCTTTCGGTTCTCTAACAATAATTTCTTCTTATAAATACACATTTAACGAAGATAATAATTACCTCTTTGCTGCTGTGCGAGAAGGTTGTTTGTAGAGCGTCTGAATGGTCGCCATTGTACGTATTTTCACCTGAAAATAATGCAGAAATATAGTTAGTCAAATGATCACATCCCAGTATCAAATGATTTAATAGAATAAAAAAGACAACATTGATTAGAAATTATGGAAAAAAATATAAATAAATAACCACAGTACGTGTCTGAGTGAACAATATACAAAAACAATTAGCCAGTAACTAAGGGAAAATTTTCCAAAAATTCAAGGGAACATTAACAAGAACCATTCACCAAACAGCTCAGGAGCTATTAATACTCGATTACACATAGCTCGTGCAATTTTTGTCGAAATAGGTATATACGACCAACACCTTCTTGTTACATTATAATAGCGATCTATTAGATGCCACGAATAGATAATAAATGTGCCGCGAGAAATAAATCCACTTAGTTACGACGCATAAAGCCTTTCACCAATGATGAATTTTTATTTTTAAATCAATTGTTTGAAACAGTAAATTACAAAATTTATTAGCAATAGTATTAGACGGAAAGAAATCGGTTACAGGTATTCAATTTTTCGAAAATGCTGTCTCAACCCAAGAATATGATCACGTGGCGAGTGAGAACAAACATTATCGTGAAAATTGATCACTAAAGATTCACATTTACATAGAATTCACAATAAATTCATTTGTGACACATGGAGATGAATAAATTCTAATTATTCTTTGTCGTTACCAAAATTTATCAGTGGGTGAGATATTCGATAAAAAAACAAAAACAAATATATTTACTTTCGCCAAGTAAATAAAATTTTTTTAAATCCATTGAAGATTTCAGGAAAACAAGGGGAATAATTTCTTTTTCGTAAGTTTACTGGGTACAATTTTTTATTTAAAAAAATTAAAAAAAAAATCGTTGTTTCAAGATAAAGAAATACGAATAATTCAAGAGAATATGGTAGCAATATAACAATAAAATAAAAATTTTATGGAAACTTCATGGCAGGATTAAAAAATTCAAGCCACCTTTACCTTAATTAAGTAGGTCTATTTTAAATTTAGAAATAAGCGCACCACGCTTCTATTTTGAATCCTATCCTGAAGTTTCCACAAAATTTTTTTTATTTTTTTGGTCTAACTATATAGTCGAAGTTCTTAGCAGATTAAATAAACTAGCTTGTTTTAAAAAACGTTTTTCTATGAATTCACCCACACCATTTTACGCCTGTACGAAAACCCGAGATATGCACACACACGCACGCACACACACTTCTCACTCACTCACTGTCTCTCTCATACGCGCGCCATTTTAAACTAACCAGACTCCTCGACGGACAGAGTCACAAGTGAAGTTAAATAAAAGCTTATAAAATAATAAAAATAACCATCGAGTTCTACTGTTTTACGAATGCGATTTTGACCATTTATATTCGGTGACAGCTGAATTTCTAAATTATTTTTCTAGATAAAAAAATTGCAAAATTCCAGTTTTCAATTAACAGGAAAATGCGAAATAATCGCATCAAAAATTTTCCTTTCATCGAATTGAACAAATACGCCTGTTTTTACATACTGAAGTTAATTTTCCCGCTAAAGAGTAAAGCGAGAGTAAAATATAAATTTACCGCGTACACAAATATTTTCAATGGTTCGGAGGAATTCTTTAATTAAAATATTTTACGACTTGAATTACACAGAAGTTGAACCTTTTTACCACAAAATGAGTTTCTCCTTCAAAAAGTGCTAAAATAAATTATACATGAATTATTACGAAGAACCAATAAATCAAAATATGATAAATTAAGACCAATTCAATCGGGAAAAAAATTCTGCACTATTTTGTATTTCAATACTAATAATTTATAATGTATACGTACATTGTTTTCAGCTGTAATACCTAGTACGTTGAAGAAACTACAACTTTTGGCAAAAAATTCGTTCAAGGAATGTGTTCAGAATTCAGATAGACCAACCATCATCCCAGGCGAATGATTCGATTTGTGAATATCGAACTGGAAGATAATCTTAATTTTCCATATCATCATTTTTTATTTTTTTTAGACTTATGCCGTCCAGTTAGCACCCGCCCACTTGAATAATTTTACAGCATGTTGAAAATTTTCCAACAATTTTTTCTTTATTCTCTAAGTTTATATAAATTCAGACTGGTTCAATTAACTTCATGGCAATTTGCTTCTTAGAATACTGATTTTTCAGTAACATATCAGTTCTCAAGGCTTGAACGTGGTTACAGACACCACACAGCATACCTACACTTAAATTCGGACTATTATCTAAGGGAGCAAAAAAAGAAAATCTTGCGAAGCGTGGTTCTACATTTATACATTTTAAATCGAAACTATTTTTCAACGGAGGAAAACATCAACCCAAAAATATAAGGGGCATGTTCCTCCCCAACGCCCAATCACGCTTATGTCACACAGCTTAACATAATTATAACTAATTTCCGAGTTTCAATTTATAGCAGAGTTCGGTTTTTTTATGCACGTCTTCAAAGAAAATCTGCATATTAAAATTGATTTGGTATTGAGACCCAGCGTCGAGGTAGGTTTCAAGTTTTTCTCTTCATGATCCCAGGAAACTATTGGAACTATTAACTGAAATTCATACAAACACACATTTCGATTCAACTCGATAAAGATCGCAACTTTCATCCGATAGCCATGCAATTTGATACACTTATTCGGATCTAGACAAGAATGAACCTTATTTTTTTCGGTCCGGATTGGCCTGGTTGTGCGTCCCGTACATAATATCACGTTGCATTTTTTAATCTTAATTGTGGTTCTAAAATGCTTAATTTTCAAGTAATAATCACGAAATTTGATACAGACATTGAATATATGATACTCTATCATTCTGCAAATTTAGTTTCAGTCGGTTTAACGGTTTATACGTAGAAGAGATTTGAAAAAATCTTCAACTATTGCTAAGAAGAGTAGATAATTCCGCATGAAATAAAAACAATCGGTACTGAGAGCAAACAACAAGCGCCTGATTGGTCAAAATTTATTAATGTTTCTAGTATGAAAGTCGATGATCATAGTACGCACCATCATATTACTGGCGGAGGAATCTTGGACGATGCGGGGGGCCTTGGCCATGGTATGCGACTTTTTATGTTGGCAATAGCAGAGTAGTCTCCAGAGAGTGGTTGAGGCACTTCTACCTCCCACACTGTTTCTACCAAAGGGGCATACCATGGACCAGCCTCTCCCGCATCTGACCAAAAGATCCCACCACCTACAAAATGAATGAACGACATACATTAATTGTAACTACGAAAACCATAATTATTAATTATGATTATAAAAGATTGAATTAACGTAAATTCACAAAAAAAAAAAAAAATAATAATAATAATAATAAAATATCTCTACTGCCCATTAACCGCAGTAAGAGTGTAATTTCCAAAAGTGTCAAATTTTGTAATGACTGCCATTCAAAAACCAGTAGACCGATTTCGCTCAAATTCAATACAAAACCGGTCCTAATAGTTTTCAACTGCCATAAATATTTCAAGCCAAAATCTTCAAATTTATGGGAGTTATCCTGATGACAACATGATGGATTCGCAAAACTTTGAGAACTCCTTCCTTCAAAACTAACAGAAGAATTTCAAAAATTTAAACACGAATGTGTAGTCTATGAACGTTTCTAACACTAATTCAAGTTTCATTGCCATAGGTCAAACAGCGAAGGCTTCACAGACTCCCAAAAAGTGCCAAAATCAGGAAACAATGGAGAAAAAAAAATAGTGTACAGAAGAATTTGAGTGACCTATAAATTCATGATCTAAGACTCAGGATCGGCGCTTTTCCATCCGCCATTGCACTGAATGTAATAGTTGGAAAATACACTAAAACTCCATGCTGGGGATTCAAATCGCTGCCATATGATTGTAAAGGTTCGGATTTCAGGAAGGCACCACAGTGAATTTTAAAAATTTTTGTTTAAAATTATTTACATACAACGAAAGTTGTTAAAAATATGAATAATGAACCAATCGTAACGTTTTTGTCCATTAACACACATAAACTTACAGACAATTATGTGATCATTAAAATTCATAATTACTTCTCTCAAAAACCTACTACTTTTTTTAGCGAGAATTGCTGCGCTAGTTTTTGTTTTTATTTCGGTTATAAAATGCAAATTGGTATGTAAAGGCTCCGTTAGACTGCGCCACTAGTGCTGGTGGTTTCGGGGTAATGAGCAGTTTTTAACATTGAAAACATACAAAATTAAAGTTATCGAAAACAATTACACAAAAATTGTAACTGATAGAAAGCGGAAATTTTTAGGAGACATTTACATAGGTTATTTGAAGATTTCCTGAAATTTTGGCTGAAATTGTACATTTATTTATCGAGATATTGCCAAATTCTTTTCATATTCCTCAAGTTTAGGAAATTCTTATCATTAAAATTATAGGATTTGAACAAAATTTCAGCAATATATCGAGAAATGAATATACCATTTCAGCCAATATTTCAGGGAACCTTTAGATGTCTCCCAAAAATTTAAGCTTTCTATCTCTTATGCTTTTGTATAATTGCTTTCGAAAGCTTTCATTGTGTAAGTTCTCAATGCTAAAAAACAGTACACATAATCCCCAAAATCAACATGTTTGACAAATGGGCCACCAGAGGGCGACTACTTCGACTTTAGATCCCAATAGCCACGGAATTCAGAATAAATAATAGATCTGTTCGATAGGATCACACTAACTTACACCAACCTACACCGGTAGGGATATTCCACAAATATTCAAGTAAAACTTGGCGCAAAGTCATATAACATTCCTACATTTGTGGAATCGCCCTCCTGGTGTAGGTTGGCATAGTCCTATCAAAATGAGCTATTTATTCTAATTCACTGTAGTACACTACCAATTTTGGCACAGATCGGCAGAATGGTACTTCTGATACCGTTATTTTTAAGTAAGTTTTCTTTAGAAAATCTACTTATTACACTTGGTGCAGTATTAGCCTCCAGGGTTGGAAGTGGGTCCCTTTTTCATGTCATGATCTCAGGAAAATTTTGGAACCATTAACTCAAATTAATATATATGTATATATATATTCCATTTTCTTGTTCCCACGATACAGGTCGCAATTTTTGTCCAATAATCACGAAATTTGGTAAAAACATTTTTCCTTGGCCAAGGACCAATTGATTTTGGTGCATATTAGTTACATGATACTTCGGGTATCACTATTTTTGTTTTTATTTTTGCTATAAAATTCTCAATAGCCACGGAATTTGGAATAAATATCTATTTTAATTCATTGTAGTATACTACCAATTTTGGCACAGATCGGCCAGACGGTATTTCCAGTACCACTTTTTTTATTTTATTCTGGTCATAAAATGTGGAATTTCAAAATAATATGTACAAAATTTGAAACTTATTACTGTTAAACCGGGTAACTTTGCACACTTTTTCATAAGTTTTCAACTTCAGCGCTTTCTAGTGTTGTTTCTCAGAACTATCATAAAGGTGTTTTATATATCAAAATTTTTGTCTTCTCTAGGACTATCGATTTATGCTCTCAGAATTACATTTAAAAAAATATTATGTGTCTGGCAACACTGAGAAGAAAAAGTGCAAAGATGTCCACCAATTGGACTACTTTGCAAAATGGAGTGCAACTTTGCACATTGATAATAGTAACCTGATAAATAAAGAAACATTTATTCAAGTTTAATGAAATTTCAGATTAAAATTTAAATCTACAAAATATTAAATGGAAAAGTATGTTTTCCTCGATGAATAACAGGTTTTGGCAGGACCGAAAGAATAGAATCATCGTGAACATCTTCTATTTGAGTCACATCTGGGAAACAAAATTTGTCAGGTCTGTTTTGGTATTGCTTCATGAAATTGACAGAAAACTTTTTGAGCACGGTTACATGAAAAAATATGAGTAGGCCAGTAGAACTCATGGGTATCCAAATATTCATACCAGGGTATTATTATATAGATTTTTCAGAATGGAAATAGCAAGGAAACAATTCTTACTAACTCGAGATACAATCAGCTTTATCGATTGTACGGCAGAAAACACAATTAGTTCAACCATTTCCGATTAGTTATTTCAAACTCAGAATATGGGCAAAAGAATCAGTAGCCCATAGAAAAGAAAAAAGTTTCTTCTGCGTATCAACCATAGCGTGTAGTTTTTAAAAGTTTCAAATTCTGTAATGGCTGCCATTCAAAACCCAGCAGATTCAGTGTGTTCAAATTCAACATCGAACCAGTCCTCAATAGTCTCTATCATAAAAATTTCAGGCCAAAATCTTATAATTTACAGGAGTTATCAGTATGATAATAAAGTGGGTTGATAAAACTTTGAAAACCCCTCTCTCCAAAACTAGCTCATAAATTTAAAAAATCTTAACACGAATATGTAGCTCATGAAAACCTCTAACACTGTTTCATGTTTCATTGCCATAGGTTAAAATCAAGTATCCATGCACATTGTTATATAATGATAAGTAGCATTTTGTACAGAAAACAAATATCGTATTTTGAGCAGAGAAGTGTGAATATGGTTTATGACGTCACGCACTTCTTTGCATGAACAGAGAATATTATTCATATTTTTACGTGATTTTGTTCACAACTGTTTGTAACATTTGCACAGTGAATACGCATATTTTATATAAATATATAGAAAATAACGGTTAAGTGGCGAGTTTCTCTTTTTATTCTTTATTTTCATTCAATTATGTCAGAATTGGATGAATGTATCTTTCACCTTTTTTTTCCTAATGTTATTTTTTTATTGAGAGCACCGAGCAGTTTACTTTTTCATTTTTAAGCTACGCCAGCATAGCCAACAGCAAGCAGCAGAAACAAAATATTTAGTTCGTGCTGTTTGATGTTGACAGCAAATTTACACAGTGTGAAGCTGCTGTTGCTGTTTGCGATTTGTTATGTAGGCGTACCATTAAGTTCCCATATTACCTGTGAATTTGAAATTTTTTTTCACAAAATTTTGGGAAAGTATTATACAGAGTTTTGGCGTTTGGTAGCGGACATCATGAAATACAAACATTTCCACCTCTCAAGATGATGCTACCTTCTTCTACAGCCCAAAACTTTGTTCAATAAAATGTTAGACAGCTCTCAACTCTAAAACCATGACGCCTATTAAAAATGTGTAAATGAGTTAATCTGTATAAAATTTATAGTTAAATTGACCCTTAGGTGAGAAAATCAGGAAAATAACTGTGAAGTATGGTTTAAAACATCTTGGGCAGACTGGGGGGAGGAGTATCAACTTGAAAGGAGATGAATATTCAAATTTATGCAGTTAGCCTCCAAATACAATAAAATTTCAAGGGGCAAAATATTTTCATTTTTTTTCAAAAAAAAAAGGGGGATTGTAATGTGGCCGATTGATACATACCTATATAATTTGTGTGCAGAAAAATTTGAGTAACCTATACATATACTTGTGATCTAGAACTTAGGATCGGCGCTTTTCCATAAGTCTCATCATTGAACTGAATGCAATAGTTGAGAATGGACTAAAATGTCTTCCGTAAATTAGACTCACTAAAGGTATTTTCCTAAACCATCAAATTTTGCACTGGGCTCCATTTTGAAACCAATTGACTGATTTTGCTCCCAATATTCAATAATAAACCCATCCTAAATAGTTTTTAGCAACGATAAAAATTTCAAGCAAGTCTTTCATATTAGGCTAGTTACTGAAATGACAACATGGAGGGTTTTCAAAACTTTGAAAGCTTCTCTAAAACTACTAAATGAATTTCCAAATTTCAACACAGCTAGGTTTAATAAAAAATAATTTCTTTCTCCTTTTATTTTTTTCTAAACAACAATGCACTTCACATTACCTCCCCCTAAACTGATCTTCATTCATAAACCTATTTTGTTCCCATGTTTTTTCTTTTAATGGGTCATCATAGTAGTAATAAGCGACAATGACGTGGTTCATAGTCCAGTCATCTTTTCATCAAATAAAATTAAATCGAATTACTTTTCCTCTAAACAGTGCATATTTTCGAATTTATTCGAGGGGGCGGAGGCTGCTTCTGCAGATTTTGTTTCACCTCTGGATAAAGCAGATGAAAATCTTCAAAATTAACAATATGATAATAAAGTAAACTAGCTACATCCATGCAAATTATTTGTATGGAATCTTACAGAAAAGGATAAATTTAATGAGGGTGCCATATTTGTCCATCTGCTCTGAAACCATCAATCTGGGACCACCTTTACTTTTTTTTCAAAATTTTCGCTTCCCAATCAAATTTTGGAGAATATTATTGACCCTAATGCATTCTGAACTCAAAGCTTTTTCAATTGCTACCTTTTTCATAAAAATCTGCTCATCCGTTGGGACGCAAAGAGAGATATATTATGCAACCTTACCAAATTAATATACATAATGCTATACATAATGCCCAGTGAATGCCTGGTATAAAGTTATATAGACTATTTAGACAAGTTGATGAGGAGTGTCTGTTGACAGAATAGTTCCTCTCGGATCCATGCCTAATTTATCACATGTATTCACCTTACTCACATTATATCTTTTTTGTTACCTATCATTTATGATCATCTCTCAGCATTTATTTCCATTCGTTTACCATTATATTGTATGAATATTTCACATTTTCTCAAATTTAATTAAGTAATTAACAGCAATTGAATTATTTGGTCATAATTTGATCATTTCATTTCATCTCAAGAGTGTAAATTGATTGAAGGTTTTAATATGTGGAAGAGAAAATATAAATTTTTCTTCTCATCCTAATGAATTGTTTAAAAGATATGATACTGTGGCACATTTAGAAAGGTTACTTGTGAAGGTAAAGTGTTACTCGAAGCATTCAGAGAGGTAATTTTGCACTGGGGAGAGTAATTTTTTTTTCATGTAAACTGTTCAGAAACATTTTTTTTACTGGGTAAAGTAATTTTTTTTCCAGCTCTGGAGAAAAATAAAATAATTCCCTAAGGTAACTTCATATAATTCGTATTACTAAAATGAAATCTCCTGCAGCCTGTTCAGATTATATTTACCAAGTAGGGTAAATGTGAAGTCATGTGGTATGGAATTTTTACTTTCCCTGGTAACATTACTGAACATGCCTCAGAAACGAAAACATTAGCTCTGTTTGATAGGACTACACCAATCTATATCAGGAGGGTGATACCACAAATGTAGGAATGTTTTATGATTTTGCCTCAAGTTTTACTTGAATATTTATGAAATATCCCAACTAATGTAGGTCAGTAGTTCAGTGTAAGTCAGTGTAATCCTATTAAACATAGACACTCCTCATCATTAGTCCAACTTCCAGTGTACCAACAATTATTGTTTGATTTAATACCTTAAACTTAATGAAAATTCATTTTATTTATATCTGACATTTTCTGGTGTTTAATTAAGTAATTAATTCCCATTGAATTATTTATTCATAATTTAATAATTTCATATCATCTCAAGTACTTATATCAATTGCAGTTTCAATGGAAATAAATGTCGAGTGGCGAACAACAAGAGTGATAACTGATAAGATAAAATGTGAGTAAGGTGAACACATAATATAGTTTGGCATGGATCTGAGAGGAACCATTCTATCAACAGACACTCCTAGTTAACGCATTCTGATAAGAACGCATCACAAGCTATTTACAACATTTTATCCCACTAAGTAAGCACTAGTGTCATTTGCAATTCAATTCCCTTCATCTTCCCTACACATTGGAAAACTAACGAAACTTGAGCTAACTTAGTGGGATAATTTGTCCCAACTACAAAATGATGATGATTTTATTAAATTGGCTTTATGGGAATGCGTCAACTTGTCTAAATAGTCTATATAATTTTAGCCTGGTCAATCAATCAGGTTAATGTCCAAACATAGTAGGGATTCACATCATTGCCGGATTCACAACCTCAACCATAACATATATGTAATGTACAGAAGAATCTGAGTAACCTAAACATATATTCGTAATTAACAACATGTGATCGGTGTTTTTCACCAGATACCACTGTTGCATTGAATGCAATAGTTGTATTTTCATACAATTTTTTCTAATAAAAGAGAAGGTTGGAAATCCAATCCCAAAAACCCTTAATTATGATTTTGATTAACGTCGAGTGGGAGTGCTATTTTTGAAAAATAATCCAGTGCTTTTATGATTAAAATTATCTTGGATAAGTATGAAAAAGTATCTACTAATCTGTGCTATAGATATGTTTTTGGGATGGAGGACAGATGAAAATTTGAGTAGAAACTTCGAGGATATATATATGATGGAGACGACACATGGGCAGTTTCTATGTCCTGCCTATAGAAAGGGCTTCTAAAAACATGAGTACTTCCAACTAAATATCTGATTAGAGGAAAATCTCGCAATGTGTGTTTGTTTATAAACACTGGCGTACAAAGTACCTCACTTTTACAAGGATTTTCAATTCTGAAACTCAATCAAATCAAAACAGAATAAGCTACAATCACGCTGAAAGATTAAACGAAAGAGCTTGTTAACAAATAAATTCAGCTAGCCTATTGAAAAATTTTGCCAAAAAAGCGTGAATAATTAGATGAGGCAATATAATACCAATATTTTATTACAAAGGATTAGGAAATAACGGGGAAAAAACAGAACAGGTAAAAAAAAGTATGAGAACATAATGAAAAAAAAAAAAAAAAAAAGAGAAAAAAAAAGTTATGCAGTGGTTAAAATCACAAATTATTATGGAATGTGACATAAAACGAACACAAATATTCATACATACAAGGCGTTCATTGCGATAAAATGGTTAAAATATTTTTCAAGATTGAACGCAAAGCTACATTTTCAAGACAATTCCACAAGAAAACTATTTTCAAACTATGTTGAATTTTCTTCGCATACCTCTGGCAAAACCAAATCGACGAATGTCAGTAGACACCTTGTGACATATAACAACTAACGATAGCACCAGTAATTTAAAAACATACAAACGTCCAGAAGAAATAAAATATATAAAAGCGGATCATGTTATCGAAGTTTTCAACGTGTCATGCTCTCTTTGTCAGCCTCCAGTAACGATTCCAAAATTTCGAATTCTTCTAAAGACGAAATAATTGGCGACGGAGCCACACACGTAGATCCAAATTCGTTCATATGTTGACTTATAGGAGTGGAAGTTTTAAACGAAAGAGACTGAGGATTAGAATTCAACAGACTTGATTTGATCGCCTCATCTGTGGTTGCCGCTAGACCACTGCAGCTCTGACGCAGACGAGCAAAGGTTGGCCAGTCTGTGGACACATTTGTGAATCGAAAATATTCGCCATCGCTATTTTCACTACTTTTCCGGTAGGTTTCCCGTATTTTAATCGAATCAACACTTTTGCACGCACTTTTCAAACCGGTATTAGCATCGCATTTACGCACTCTAGTCGATGGCATTGTTTGTGGGGTCCGTTTTGGTGATCGTCGAATGCGAACTTTAGGTGAGAAATATGAGTATTGAATAAATTTTGGATAGTTGTGTTTAAATTCAACGAGCAATTTGGAGTGCGGCGAACGATGGTGGGCTGATGGAGAGCACGGAGTATATGTTGTCCCAGCAGCACCAGACGTTGCTGTGTCGAAATTGACCCCTGCATTCACACCTGTAACCGATTCACTATTGCTGTCCAACGAATCGTCTTCGAACGATGATTGTTTTTCTCCACCTCTGCTGCTGCTGCTGCTGTTGCTGCACTCACGCGATGATCTTGGATGATTATCCCATTCTAATTTTAGTCTTAGTTTCAAACTGAGCTCACCAGTGCAAGACTGGCGGCGTTGTTTTGTATCGGCACCGTTAGATGTAATCGTAGAGCTAGCATTATCCGGTTGTTCCCCAGGCCCAGCGCCAGATTCATTTTCGTCGGTCGTGATTTGATTTCTATTCACGTCATACTCGATTTTACTGCCATCGCTGACGTAACTATAGTTGATCGAATCATCGCAGAATAGCTGACCAATTAGTTCATATGAATCTGATGACCAAAGATCATCTACAAATTCTTCCACATCAGGATAAGTAACTGATTCATCTGGTGCACATTCGACGCATGAGCCAAGGGTTGGTTCATCACATTCTTCGTAGCCTTTGACATCAGAAACATTGGGTGCATCAGGATCATTAAAATTGATATCAATCGGCATGTCTTCATCATTTTCAACACTTTCTGACGAAGTCGACGGTAATAAGTCATAATTGTTGCAGAATAGCCAATCAAAAGAATCTTCTAAAGTGTCAGTATCAATCGAATTCGAAATTATGGTATCAAGCATGCAATCGCCTTCTTTTGCGAAATCAAGATGAGCATCAGTGCGAAACTTTACAGCCCCATTTTTATGTTCATCTTCTTCAGAGTGAGTAAGAATATTTGCCGATGACTCAAGAAAAGTTCGGGGAGTCGAACCATAAGAACGGTTAAATTCATCCTCATCGGAACAAATATCAAAATTCTCGCAAGTATCAACAAATTCTGTTCGATCACATTCTTTTAAACTCAAGTCGGATAATCCCTCAATAGAAATGTCCGTCTCAAACAACCAAGCGATACTATCGCACCCACTTTCCATGAAAGGCACTTCCGAAATTTCAGGACTGGCATAATGACTGGACTGCACTTTTTGCTTATCGATTTCACTTTCTTCATCGGAGGCACGTTTAGTAAAACTGATATCCGTTAAACTGAAGTTATCGAACGACAAACAAATAACATCAGCGTTTGCTTGCATCCTTTGAGCTATGATATTTGAGTTAGCAAAAGCAGAAACTGTTTCACTGACAGATAAACTATCTTCATTTTCAAATGCAATAACTCGCTGTTTCAAAAATATGTTCGCAAAGTTATAATTCTCAGACATCAGGTTGGTCCATGGAGCAATATCTATATCTGTTTTCGATTCCTTGTCGTGATTAGGCAGTGCGTTTTGCTCTTCGTCTACTGACAAGTTTCTAAATACTGCATTATTTTCAAAATTTTCATAGCCAACATCTGGAGAAGTACTTTGAGAAAACAGAACATCATCTTTATTAGCAATGAAACTGTGACTACTTTTTTGGTTTAGGTGAGGTTCTTCCAAACACGAGTCATCACTTTTTACCACGGTAACATCTACAGTAACAAGTTGAGGAGAAACAGTATTATCAACAATATTGAAATAGTCACTGCTTTCATAGTCTACCTCAAATACGTCACAAGATGATTGGTCAGACGGTAAAATTTCTTTGGTTACGTCATAAGTAATATTAGGAACATTAGCATCGGTATTCTGACCGTTGCCAGCATGAATTTCTTTCTGCTTATCTATGGATCGATTATTTAACACTTTTATAACTTCACCAAGATTAGCGGAAGTATTGTCAAAATTTGTCGTCTTAAGAATGGCGACATCAAGTATATCATTATTAAAATAATCTATCCTTTCCGGTTGCACATCAGATTTCTTAAATGATGACGGGCCAATGCTGAGTTTGCTGGTTTGATCGTTAATCGTTTCAAGGCTGCCGACAGCAGATGACGTAATTTTGTCCGCATTAACCAGAAAATCGTCACAATTTTCAAGTATCATTGCAGGGCTAGAACAGGAGCAGCAGCTATCAGCGTCATTTTCAATATCATTTTTAAAGACAACATACGTAGCGCTCGCAGATACCGAAACTGCATTCTCATTCTGTACGGAATGGTTGAAATTTGGAGATAAAGATCGATCGGACGAAATACTTTCCAAAATGTTGTAACCAGTCTCATCATAAGAGACGTCAACTCCTTCAATGACCGGTTCGGCACTATCGTCTTTATCGTCAGTGTTTTCGTCGTCCAAGATTTCAGAGCAACAAGTAATCGCTTCAATATCATCGGTCAGAATACCGGAATCCAATGGATACAATTCGGAGCATCCATCAAGGGACGGCGTGAGTTTAGCTGCAACAACATCATCGTATGAATCGACGATACAACTAATCAATGATGTGTCACTAATAGTGTGGGCCTCTGAATTTGAATTGTGCTGTACGAAAGCGGCGGAAGAATACGTATCTGTATTCAGATCATTATGGCTGTCCGGGAAAATTACTTTCGAATTATCGCCGAGAATTCCGTCACCAGGAACTTTAAATCCAGAAACAATATTCAATACATATGCAGCACAAAGGCTGAACTTGTCGATCATATCTAGAACGTTATATACATAGGCGTTAGAATGAGTTTCTACAATATATGGTGGATCTGAATCGACGGTGGCAAGACAAGGTGATGGTTCTTCAATGGAGAAATGATCACAGCGAGCTAACGGTTGAATACCACTTCCATCATTCAAATGATCATAATTGTATTCAAACGAATAGGTGATGTTCACAGGATCAACATTTGTTTCAGCAAGGTCTGACAGTACTTCCATTGAAGTCGTAGACGATTTAGTACTAGTAAAATCCAATTTAGAAGTAACAGACGGAGATTGGGGATGAGGAACATATGTAACTTCCTTTTCCGGTTCGAGTTTTGCATAAGCTGATAACAAATCTGCATTCATCGAAGGTCTTGCATATACTTCGCATTTATCATCCTTAGTGCAATCAATTATTTCTTCCGTCACAGACTCTGCTAATACGTTCCCATGTTCTTCATAAATAACAGAGAGTTCCATTTTGAATATTGGATCTTTTCCGATAAACGAGGTAGAACATTCTTCTGACGGAATAGTGTCGATGGCTACAGCATCGTGTAAACTGTCTTCAAAATCGACATCCGCTAATCGAGAGTACGTATTTGAATCAGACAATTGATTCTCATCTTCCTCAATGGAACTTAATGAGAAACTGCCGATCGATTTGTTCCCATCTGAGAAGTGAGACTTTGCATCATCATCTTCTATTGGATCAATAACGGTCATTGATGGAGGACGAAAAATGACGGTGACGTCGTCCACAGACGTGTCATCGGACACCGTAGTGAAGCTTGCAGTTAACTCAGTGACTTCAGCCTGCGTCAACATTTCCATTTGAGGCGGCTTTGCCTCTTCATATTCGATTCCAACACACGAACTTATTGACGTCAAACTTGAAGCACGATTCAAAGGCTGCAGATCTTCAGCTGCTGAAGGAGACTCGTCTTCATCATCTGTGGTTGTTGATGAAAAATCATGAGGCGATTCAGGAGATTGCTTCAGTGGTTGCTGGCGTGGTACTTCGATGAAAGTAGTGTATTCCATTTCGGATGAGTCAATACACATGGGTGCTGGTTTCGAATAGTACTTGCGATCAAAGAATTGAGATGAAAGGCCAATATCCCGCGAACTGAACGTAGAGTACAGAGATGATCGCTTAAGAAGATCTCCACTCATGAGTCGTTGCGTGATCTCATCGGCGATTAGTTTACACATTTTTTTGGCATAGCTTGCACTTTGCTCCTTGCAACGGTAAGTGTCCAAGACCACGCTCAAGTTGGGCACATTATCATCATCGTCAATGTAAACTCGAGATGGTTTTGGACGTGCGGTTGGAAACGCCGCTATTCTAATCACGGCCACGACCAGAGTTACCGGGAATAGTTTACGTATTTCCCACATTCTGGTATAAAGTAGGCTCGTTTCCGTATAGTAGGGATCGTCTGCGAAGCATCATAAAGAACAATGAATGTGTTTGTAAATAGATCAATAGCGGATAATCGGAACGAGCACTCTTACCCAAGAGATGAAATAATACGACCAAAATCAACAATTAACTACGAATTTTCCCCATAGATGTAAACACTGAGATGACTTTCGCTACATCGTACCAGAAACACGCGATTGAAAGTCATACAAGGCAGTCGAAGAAGATCTTTGTTATAAGAAAAAACAATAAAACTTGAAAACTGCTAATCATGCTGGTTAGTTAACATAAAAATGAAGAACAAACTTCGACAAATTAATTTCGGCCATTTTAGATGCCGAAATCGAATAAAGAGAACACTCGTGTTTGCAGGTTATCAGAATAAAACAATATCACAAAAATACACGCAGCAAACACGTACCTCTTCGTAATGTAAGCATTGATCCTAGACTATGTACCAATTTATTTTTCGATTTTTTACCATCTGCATACATAGAAACAAATAAATAAAAGTAATTCAGAATAGACTAAAAGCGATAGAAGACATGCATAATATGCGAAGAAAATACAGAATATACCAATAAAAAAATAAAAAAATCGAATTTTATAAATCGAATTAGCATATATTTTTCAAGGGAGAACTACTAAGAATTCTTTCTATTTCACAGAAGCAATTGTTTTTCAAGGGACTGTACGAAAAAAAATGATTAGGAATTTGAACCACTATGAATTTTGATAATTTCATTTAATATCAATAGATTACGAAAAAATTCGACAAATAACTAAGAGAAGTTCATTCATAGATACTCTAGAAATATTAAAAATTTTATTAAAAAAAAAACAGACTGCGTTAATCTGAATGAATAGCTCTTATTAGTAGATATGCCAAAATTTATGACAATAATTTTTTCAATCTTCAAATTCTCACTTTCTTCAGTTACAACCTTCTAATTTTTTAATTTTCAAATGTGAATAGCCTACGACATTCTGCGGATAGTCAGGAACATTTTAAGCCTACTTTCTTTAAAATCTATAAAGTAAAACATATGTTCTGAGCGAACAAAATTTCGTTAGTTCCTGAGATAGGACATACCAAACATACAACCTCCTTCGTACGCAGTTGGTAAAAATATTCTCATTCCGTCATAATTATTATAATCCCAATTCGTTAAGATATTGTATTCGTACAATCTGAATCAAATCAAGCATTCTGCATTTCTCAACCAACTTCAAAATGAAATCGAAACTCCACCTCAGAGTTTTCTTATCCAAAAAATCGAATATTTAAAACCAAAACAGAACGAAATCCGGTCTTCGGATCTCATGATCTCGGTAGAATGGATCTCGTTTTATTCATTTACAAATATTCTCTTTACAAAACAATCGCACGAGGCACAACTAAATTATAAGAAATAAGTTTCTTCGAAACACTAAAAATACACACACTAGCTTCAGACACACGCCATTCAACGTTTGTAAATTTGAATACGCTTAACTCTAAAATTGTGTTTTAAAAAAAAGAAAAAAAAAAGTATTATGAAAAAATTTGAGGAAATAGGGAAGGAACTTCGGAAAATTACTTAATGTTCCCAAAAAAAAAAAGGCGGAGTTTCAAAGGGGACTCATGAAGGATTGATGTGTAAACATAATAGTGTGGTTGTGAGCTTGCGCAACATGCACGAACCACACACCTACACGCCAACAGTTACAATTTGTAAGACGTATGAGTTACAATCATAATTCTTGTTTTAGCTCCTACTAGAGTACTAGACTGAACGCTAAGATGTTTACACATCAATAAGAATAATTTTTAGTCCTCTATTCACCAAGGAAAAAAAAGGAAGAAAATAATGAATATATTCCACCTACAATACCTCAAATCAGCATAGATAGAACAATCATTCAATTTATCAATTAAATACATGCAGCGAAGGAAAAAATAAAGCACTATCACATAACCAACACCAACTGATCTGAAATTTTCCAATTAAGCCTACTTGAAGGGGCAAAGTACAACAAAATTGACTATTTTTTACACAATGTGGCTTAAATGCGAAGTTAAACACTTACCGTCGCTTAGTACTACTTCTGCTTGATTGGCTTTTGGAGCTGTGCTAGTATGAATCTGAATGACTCGCATTTCTACAGACACAATAATAAAAGAAGTTATGAAAATATAACAATGACTGATGAAAATACTGTACATTGTGATAAAATAAACGATTAGTCGAAACATTATATGATTATCATACGCTCGCACAACCTTTATTTTTTCATTTTAAAAGCATTTAAATGAATAAATAAATTTCTTGATTACAAACCATGAGTTAAACTATCGTCTTCAGTTTCACTAGTGACACCGGTAATATTTTTCCCGGACGGTGGTAACGAAGATGACAAAGCATCACTTTCATCTTCATCATCTGTAGTAACAAAAATATTAGATTAGAAATCCGAAATTTATAAATGCATCAAGTTCACGTATCTTCAAACATACAATATGAATCGCCTTTCTGCTTTCGAGTGATGTCTTTCTTATATTTTTCGATTTCTTCATCAGTGACTGCGTCGAACGGATTCTTGGCATAAGGCGTTTTATACACCGTTGCATTATGCTGAAATTCTCGCTGAATTATACCCTTCGAGGCAGCGCCTACCAATATTATTTGATCGCTAGTACCCGATATATTAGCGTCCTGAAATAAATTACCGATATATTTCAAAAACTCATATTTTTTAATTTATAAGTTGAATTACTTTTCACAACAAAGTACCTGTAATTTTTTGGCTTCTTCCCAAGAAACCCCTTCTAATATGTGAGACTGTGGTCCCGAAGTTATTTTATCGGCTCGTCTGTTATCCTTAATCTGTAAACATAAATGAAAAATGAGAATTTTGATCGATAATAACACCACCATTAACTTAATTATATATAATCAGGTTATCATAATGAGAAAACGAATAAAACAAGTCACGCATTTCGAATTCTTTATCACTCATCATTAATTAAAAATTTCAAGAACGATCAATATACAATGATACGTAAAAATTTGTTAATAGAAGATTAGAAATAAACTGCATACCTTTTGTTGCAATTTCTTAAATTCTTTCGGATTTGTATTTTTTGGAACAAACTGTAAAGCGTTTTCGATCTTAACAGGTGTACTCGTATGCGAAGGACTTCCGTCGGCGACCCACTGTCACACAGACAAAACCAGTGCCGTTAATACAAGAATAATCATCATATGAAAAAAGTCACTTGCAACAAAAAACAGTTTTTTTCCGAAACAATGAGAAAAAAGTTTCGATTATTATTTTTAACGAGGAAAAAAATAAAAAAATAAATAGCAAACCGAAAATTTCCAAAATTTTAATATAATGATATTGGAAAAACAAAACACTCAGTCTGGGCTCGGTTTTGTCTGTGTCTACTGTAAAACAACAACACAAAACAAAACAAAAGACGACGGAAAGGAAAGTAATACAACGAAATTAAGAAATAAAATACAAAAAGCGATAAAAAGGCACTACATGCAGATTTTATTCCATCTTTTTTGATCCTGAATAAAAAGCCAAAATGCACATATACAAAGGAACTTTAAAAAAAATTAATTTTCATTTTCGTACAAGGGTGTATGGTTTGCTATTCATTTTTCGCGGGTCAAACATATATTTTAAAATTTTTAATTTCTACATTTTCTAACGCGCGTGCGAAAAAAAAAACAAAAAAACAACCAACTAACAAATATACAGTCCGCACCAAATAAGTTGAGCTCTAAAGAAGACAGACAATATAACACATAAATTTTTAATGGCCTACAAGAAACAACGTTACACCAGTGTGCCTCAAACATCAGAGCTCAACTTACTTGGTGCCGAAAATAACGTAAGTTTCATTAATTAAAACGGCATCAAGCATTACCTCTTCATTGTTTGCGTCAACCCACTACAAATGAAAACAAAAAACAAACAAACATGAAAAAAAAAATAAGGCAAACAAAAATTATAAATAAATATTTAAACTACTATTTAAGGAATCAAATTATTAAAACTGTTGTTCAACTATGAAGAGAAAGGGGGAAATGAGAAAAAAAAAAAACATGCAGTTAACGAAATGAAAATATGCTAAAGAAAAAAGGGAGCGACAGTGTAATTAACATGCAAAAATAAAATTCACAGAAGAGTATAAGTATTTGGAAGAAAATTAATAATTAAAACATCAACAAACCGATGATTACTAAACGACACTTGTATCCTCCACAAATACACTTGAACGAAACATTCATTACTGGCACAGATAATTTGCAAAAGACTTAACTTTCAAGTATTACTGCTTATTAATCAGATAGTTTCAAAAGATAGTAGAACTATTTCCAGAAATAAGTCACTCTTCTAAGTTGTAAAATGATAATAAGATCATAAAATAAGAGAAATAAATAAATTTCTAATACCATTATTATTCTCATCGTTGAAAATTATTCGGTGTAAAAGCCATTATACCAAAGGCTACAACAATATTTTGACGCTTCTCAAAAACTTCCCCAAATATATCCATAAACAAAATAGCATATTTTAATAGCATAACAACATTCCCTTCTTCAATTTATGTTACTCAAAAACAAAAACGGAAAGTTAGAATAAAACAAGAGACAGAAAAATTGTTGAAACAATCTCATTCAAATTACTGATGAATAAAAAATCCAACCGCGCAAAACAATAGTAAAGATTTGTAATTTAGTAAAAAATATCCAAACATCAAAATTTCTTAAAAAGCACACAAGCAATTCGTTAACTATGGATAAAACATAATGGTGAATATGTTTAAGTAGTAATAAATAGAAATGATTAAAATGATGAATAAAATAGGCGAAAAATTTTCTAACATAAAAACTGGAGTGGTGTATATATTTTTGCAAACGTCCCCAGGTAAAATAAATAAATAGAAACGAAAAGTAAAAATATAGCGACAATTGGTATCTCTCACTCGAAAATTTAAAAACAAAAAATTTAATAGCTGACTTTAAGTAAACATTTGCTTTAAAAAAAAAAAAAAAGACAGATAAATAAAACACCCTACAAACTAGCTTTGGGCAGTATAATTGCGGTTAATATTTTGAAAGTATCAGGAAAAATAACACACTTATTTCCAGCATGACAAAGTGGGGTGATTATAACTAACATAAAATTATTAGTTTTGATTTCCACCAAAAGCTATAGTTTCTACCTTTGTAATTTTCTTCGGATCGGTGGTTCCAGTTTCTAATATTTCAACCTTCTGATAAACATTTGGCGAATTCAACCAACGAATTCGATCGCTTCCTTTGGTGCCAAATTGTTTTCTCCATACACTGAAATTGAATAAATTTATAAAAATTATGAACTTAGGCGAAAAGTGACAAGAAATGCAACAATTTATTTAGTAATACGAAACTATAAGGGGGTCATTGACACGACCCAATTCATAAAACATACGTACCCCTGTTTGTATAATTCTTCTTCTTCAAGCAAATACCCTAGCGAGGATACAGCAGGAGGTACTTCAACATCGTTTCGTGGTCGAGGAACTTCGCCTTTGATTAATGGTTGTCGATATACGTAGCCGGTGCGGAAACCCTAAAATGAACGTTTTTTTTTGTTTTTGTTTTTATACATCGGAAAGAAGAGGTTAAATAAGATAAATAGATTAAATAAAAATCGAAGTCAATAAAATATAAGGATTAAAAACTGAACGAAATGAATACTTTAACACAGATGATGCTGTGAAAAATTTACTCTCATACACCTCTTTAATATTTAAAAATCAAAAGTAGGTATTCTTTTTTCAAATTTGATCAAAATTTTAGTTGAGTATATATATATATATATTACGGAAAATTAGGTCAAAAACGAGTTTTTAAAAAATATGCTTTCATTTTATAATTTGAAATTGGCTTTGTTTATATAGATCAGATTTCGCAGTGAAATTCTGTAAATATAAAAATGTAACACTCTTTTACTGCCCTAATATTTACAGAATAGCACTGAATCATAGCTGATAACAACAAACTGGATAAAAGCGATCCCAGTGGTCTGATACCAAATTATTTCATATTCCGTTGAACTAGATAATAAGAAAAAAAAATGAAACCTAAATTAATGCAATGAAGTAAAGACACTCGAAATCACTTGCACCTTAAATAAGAAAAATATACTTTAAGCAACCCAGTCGACTTACTTTTCTCCAGCAATTTTTTATTTTTGTTTCGTATTTTTCTTGGAAACTGCTAAACCAATAGGCAACAAACTTCTATCAGACCTGATTCTATATAAAGACTACTTTTTCTGAAAATTTCAGCCCTATCCCTTTTAAAGTTTTTTCAAAACCATGAACCAAAAATTTAGGTGATACCAACATATCATATACAGGGTTATTTATGTTATCATGCACCATAAAGAATTTATCTTGTAGTGCTAAATAAATGAATAAGTAAGACAAATCAATACGATGTGATTTAGGTTACACCAAAATTCAAAAGTAAAATCTCTATCTCAACATATTATAAAATACTACAGGCAAAATACTATTGGAAACAATCACTCCAGAAACACTCAAAGAATTGCGATTATGTTATTCCCAGGAAGTTTTATTGCCATCAATGAAGTCTGCAGCCCGCCGGGGGCAGTTATCAATTTTTACCATCTGAGAAAACAGAAAACGGACAAAACATTTCTTGAATAGAACAAAAAAGAGTAGAAAGAGAATTGAAAAAAGCTTCTCCCTCTCTCTTCGTTTGGTGAGGTGAATACGATTCTTTTTTCACACTGTTTCTTTTCAATTTTTTTTTTTCATTTGGGTCTACGACAAAGGGGTTATAACAATTATTAAATACTACGCAAGTTAAGCTGCGCATAACAGATCGTACGTGAATAAAATAACAAAATAGACAATTAAAAAATCAAGATAATGTAATTAATAAGCAAAATGAACATGTTCACATAAATTGTTCAAAATCACCACAGGTAGCTATGACTCAATACCATAGGCAATCAGTAAACTCAGCTTGAACATATTCTATTTGAACATTGGTAATTATTTTCACCCAGTAATTATTTACCACATTGCCGAGTCCCTCTACAGTGAAATATGGTCCATATTTGTAAATCACAGATGACATGTGACTCCACAACAAAGTCCAATGGATTGTGACCAGATCTTGGTGCTATCCAAAAGGTACCTACCTAGGGTATTGCGCAGGCCCGTAACCAGAATAAAATTCAAGGGCAGACGAACACATATTGGGGAGGGCAAGATTTTTTTTCTCAGATATATCATATTACCATGTGGCCATAGAGAGGAAATTTGGGTCCGAGGAGAAAAATTTAAGAGTCTTTCATAAAATTGAAAATCATATCTATGTTCAGTGTAGTAGCTACAATTTATCTGTCGGAGAAGTTTAATAATATTGAAGAAGTCAATTTTGTGAGCAGAACGAGCGAAAAAATTTTTTTAGTTTTTTCAGTAGATCTACTCAATTTTTTTTTTTATGCTGGGCACCTAAAAATTCCGGACAAGGTGAAATCCCCCTTTCGTCAAGCCTGCATATTACCAGGGTATATTATGTACTATTACAAGTAATTTAATATTATATATGAATATAGTAGGTAGGAGGAGAGGAAAGCAATATCACCAAAAAACTTTAAAATAATAGATAACCACAATTTCATTTCATGATAAAACGATCCTGAATACCAAATAAGATTGATAAAACATAAATTGAATCAAACCATCAATAAAAATTTCTGTATTGAATAGTCACAGAAGTGAGAAGCTTAAAAAAATGGGAATTCTAGAGTCTGGCGGGAAAATGTATTTAATTATTGGTTTTCTTGCAAGAGGGAGCAAGAGCCGTCATCAGAGGACTACCTCTTGTTGAGAGCCGGATATTGTGTCATGGCTACTGGTAGTAATTTTCAACAGTTTACTTGAAAATATTCATTTTACTTATTAATAACATTATCTTGATTCCATAATTGTGTATTTCGTTATTTTATTCATGCATTTTACTTTTATATTTTTGTGCAATGCAAATAACAAATCGTATTACATTTACCTTATTTATTCATTTTATCACGCACTACTAAGTTGATATCCTATGACGCGTGATAACATGAACAACCCTCTACAATAGATATATGTACATAGTGAACAAATTAAATTATAAAATGGGGAAATAATTTTCTTTTTTCGTAAAATGGAAAACTTTTATCACCACCACCTTAACCCCTCTACGAAGTCAGTTTCAATACCCCATTGGTAAGCAAACTGAGTGATAATCTTCCACCAAGAGGCAATTAACGAGAATGATCGGGCAAGTTGGTTATTCACGTGAATGCCTGAACAATGACGTGAGTGCCTGAAGTTATTGGATATTCACGCCATTGTCCGGGTATGCACGTGAATGTCCAATTCACATCATTATCCGTAACATATATACACGTTTATGCATGAGTAATCGAGTAGAAACCACGTAAGTGATAACAGCGAAAATCGCATGTCATTAAATACTTCAATATCATAGTTACTTTGGGGTCTACAGATTTTAATCAGACAATTACAAAAGTGACGAGAGATTGAGTGAACTTAGTCTCGCCATTAGTATACCAATAAGAAATTATAGATATTTCCAAATGACTCAAAACACTCACAAAATCGAATCGGAATGACGAACAGTCAGACAGCAAAACCTTTCATCACTTATCTAAACGTAAATATAATAAGAAGAAATATGTCTCTATTACTCACGGCATTATCCAACATTCGCATTAAAGCCTCGAATTCCAGTCCACCCACGCGCCATCGTTTCTCAGAAATGGCAGCAGCAGCTGGGACGTTTGGAACTGCAGATACCATGTGTTCCGGCGCCTTTCTAGCCGCATCGTACATGAACTTTCTAGTTTCGTCGGACAATAAGATTAAATTATCTTTTCCGAAGGGCATAACTTTCAACTAAAAAGCAAATACACAATGTCATGAAAATACTAAAGGGCAAAAAAATGGTAATTTATCAAAGTGTGAATTGCGACGAGTCGACGACAAATTACTGAGTGTAAAACCACTTTTCCATCAATGTTCAAATGTCATAACTGTAATGAGAAAATCTGTACTACCAAATCCAGAAAAATATCAACGATAAAAGTTTTTCGCATATCTTCGACAGCGAAAATAATCTAGGGTTGATTTTGGACATCCAATTTTTCGGAAACTGTTCCATATTTTCAATTTAGAGGAAGGTTATTATAAACCATCGCCCATTACAGATATCATTGAGTAGGCTATGCAAGCAGTCGATATAATCTAATATCAAAATTATAAATGACAAAAAGTAAATTTTAAAACTGGGTATTTACAGGGATTAAAATAGCATTTTAACTTTTCCAACATAAACTGTCTTACTTTCCGACATTTAAAAAAATCAAATTTTACAAAAAAATCAGTCAAATAAGATTAAACTTGTCACTTTTTACAACATTACTGATTAGTAGAACGATTCATTTAGGGAAAAGTTCGAGTTAGTTTATTTTCTGGTTGGTATACCTACTCAATTTCGAAGTCATTATATAACACTGACGTAACTCGCAAAGAATAAACGAACACTACACTCATTTTTAATTCTTTTAATTTTCTGTATAACGAACCTGTGTTTCACAAGCACTAACTGTATTGTATACATAGAAAAAGGTTTCTTCAATCGTTCCTCCGCAGCATAAAGCACCATGGTTTGTCAGAAATATAACCTGAGGAAAACATATCAATTAACAAAAGAGAAATAACCAGATATAGTTGAAAATCTGAAACACAACTTAATTTGCTACGATACCCATCACTTTTTATAAACTGGGGTTTCATCAAAAATTGCTATTTTCCACTTAGCATAACTGAATTCCTAACAAATTCTTTAAGAGAATTTCAGCACAAGTACAATTTTTCAACTCTAACGACACTGCTCCAGACCAAGGATTACACGAAATTAAATCAAATGTCATTCAACAAAAGTAAGAACAAAATTAAATCCACGAAAAGAAATTTTGAAAGGCTAACTTTGAAAAAAAGTACTCGCATCGACGATAGCAATTCAAATAACTCTTTCGCGCATCAACTGCAGTATGTGTGTATTTTCCAAAAGTGTCAAATTTTGTAATGGATGTCATTCGAAAACCAGGGGACCGATTTCGCTCAAATTCAATAAGAAAAAACCAGTCCCTAATTGTCTCCAACTGCAATAAAAACTTCAAGCCAAAATCTTTTAATTTACGGAAGTTATCGTGATGACAACATAGTGAGTTTGAAACACTGAAAACCACTTCCTACGAAATTAGCCGATGAATTTCAAAAATTTTAACACGAATGTGTATCCCATGAAAGCTTCTTACACTACCTCAAGTTTCACTGCCATATATTTCAAACAGTGGAGGCTCCGCAAACTCCCAAAAAGTTCTAAAATGAGCAAAAAGAGAAAATATATATATTGAATACGGAATGTAAGCGACCTATATGTTCGTGATCTACGACTCAGGATCGGTGCTTTTTTACAGGTCCCACCATTGCACTGAATGCAATAGTTGTACTTGGAAAATACACTAAAATTAAATTTCAACATTATTTTATTAGAATTTTTTGTTTCTAACCTTGAGCATATAATACAGTATTTCAATCTTTTAGCTAGCCAAAGTTACTACAGAAAATGGTTTTTCCCAATCAGCTGCTCTTCTTAAAAGGGAAGATTCATGTTCACAGTGAATCCTAACAATATCAAGAAACGGGAAAGGGAACATATGTCCATGGAATTTCCTTTAGCTAAAGAATCTTCAACGTTAATTTCGAAACGAAATCCAAAAGTTCTTTCAAAGTTCTACTCAAAAACCCGGATTGTATACTCACATGATTTAATAATATTCAGAAGTTTTTAATAAAAAATTTACTTTATTATTGGGTCCCAAATCTCTGACTAATTTGTCTCGTTCTTCGGGTTCATTAGGGATCCCGACATATGCGTGCTGACTAATGTCACCAATGACTGCTGCCTCCTGACACAACGGTAACAGACCATCCTTAAGCGATGACACTGCCAGCACAGACGGCGTATGAAGGTGAACGATACATTTGAGATCTGGACGAGCAGCGTAGATAGCAGCGTGCAGCTGAAAACCACAGGTGTTGACGGAGAAATTTGTTGTGCCGGTTTCAATAACATTACTTTGCATATCGACCTTCACCAACGACGAGGCGGTGATTTCATTGTACAAAAGACCGTAAGGATTGACGAGAAAATGCTCTTCTTGCTGGCTGAGACGAGCCTACGAAAATTAAGAAGAAAAAAATCATGAAAGTTTTTTTTTTTAAATTAAAGTAAATGTTATTACAGTAATATCAAAGTTAAAAAAGCTTTAGCGAATACGACTAAATATGAAAGTTCAATTACAATCATGATTTGGTATTCGAAGAGGTCAACAATGTTGACTTGTGGAACTTTCCATGGTCATTTAAAATTAGGGCACCCACAAAAATTGGATAAAAACCGATTCAATACGTTTACATTTATGATAGGCATCATTCATATTTTGAAAAATGATTCTCATCATTTTTTTTCCTCGATGGTTATCACCGAACGAAAAGTTTCCTCCAATTTCAGCCTATGAAAAGAAAAAAAGAACTTATTCGATTGAAAACATCTTCATTCGCAATAAACGGAGAAGTTAAAAATAAGCCACACAAAATTATTGAGAATAAACCTGAATTAACGAAGTGTTTTTCATGTGAAATGTCACATCAATAAAATTAGACCATGTAAAAAGACGGGAATAAATGGCAGAACAAATTTTTAAGGGAAATATTGGCACCACCACTTCACTTTATCAAGTGAAAATTGATTAGACTCGAAAGTATTTTAACCTTTTCAGACATAAGCAAACCTTACTTCCCAGAGATAAAGAAATTTCAAGATAAGCTGAAATTCACACGTTACAGTAAAACTACAGAACTAAAATAGTAATATCTCTTCCGCGCATCAACAGCGATAAGTGAGTATTTTCCAAAACTGTCAAATTTTGTAATGGCTGCCATTCGAAAACCAGTTGACCGATTTCGCTCAAACTCAATACCAAATTAGTCCCTAATGGTCTCCAACGGAAATAAAAATTTCAAGCTAGTCTTTCAATTTACGGGAGTTATCGTGATGACAACATGGGGATTTGCAACACTTTGAGAACTCCTTCCTCCGAAACTAGAGGATGAATTTAAAAAATTTAATGTGTAGCCCATGAAAGCTTCTAACGCTACCTCAAGTTTCACTACCATATATGTCAAACTGTGGAGGCTCCACAGACTCCCAAAGAAAGTGCCAAAATGAGCAAAAAGTAGGGGAAAAAAATATTGTGTAAATATATATATTGTGTATAGAAGAATTTGAGTCACCTATATATTTGTGGTCTACGACTCAGGACTGGCGCTTTTCCACAGGTCCTACCATTGTACTGAATACAATAGTTGTATTTTCCATAATTAATTTCACTACAAGGATGGAATCTATATTAAAAAATTCAATCTCACTTTTTGTATATTTATCCGCGTTTTTGGAATATTCACATTTTAATTTTGAAAAAAAACTGCTCTTCTCTCGCTTCACGATTTCTCAAGTTCTATTTAAACTACGAAGTTGGGGTTTGTACTATTGAAATGAGGAGAAAATTTGCTTAACTTCTCTCATAAAATTAATTTTTTTATCACCATTAGTTTTTCACAAATCGGCCATTAAAAACTGCAAATTAATGAGAGATTTGCCATTTTTTAATTTTTCATTTATTTAAAAAGCTAATGATGATAAAAAAAAATTTTCATCATGACCCCCAATATTTTTTATTAACAAATTCACTTCCACCATCAGACATCACCTAAAACGAATTAATTACGAGATGACGACGAGAGAAAATATACGAACAAAACTGTGCGCTCTGCGTATTACTATAATTATATAAGTCCACTGTCCTTTCAATGAAAGATGACAAATTTTCGTCTAAAAATACATTAAAAACTGAAAAAAATTCGCATTTTTTTGTAGAACTGGTAATTATTTGTTCAACTAATCCTATTGCAATCAGAAATAATACATTTGAAACAAAGGGGACCCATAAACCATAAAAATAGAAAAGGAACAAATTGGTGGGTTTGATATGCCCGTATGTTATTGTTGTATTATCTATAGTAATCCAATCACTGTGCTACAAGTGTGTGAAGAGTGATAAGGATGTCATACGACATCACAATTGAATTCAGTATTCTCACTGGTTTGCTGATACACATGAGAAGCAAACTGAATATTCAGATTTTTGGCTGGAATTATCTAAAAACAAAGGTGAGTTATTTATTTTATATAACTGAAATTTTAGAGGAAGTTACAACAAATAAAATAAGCCAAAGATCAAGAAATATGAGCCCTTGGAAGCTAGAATTAAAGAACATGAAATTGTTCATCAAATTGATGTTTTTGAGCCTTATTATTAGTTGTCTTTACGATTGAGTGCACTGATAGCATCAAATTAAATCATTTTCTCAGCTTCTAAGGACTCGAATTTTTTGTTCTTTGGCTTATTTTATTTGCTAAAGCTTTCTCTATAATTTATTTTATGTAGAAGTCTCTTATTTGAGACAATAGAGTACTGGAAGCGATTTTTAGTAAAATCAGATTCCAGTTTGTTAAAAATAAATAAAAATATTTGCGAAAACTGTATTAAAATTGGTTGGCTAGAACGCCTGTAAATGAAATATGAAGTTGAGCCTCTAAAAAAGTTGTGTTAATTTCTGAGAGGTATGTGTAACGTCATAAAATGTGCGCATCAGCAAGTTTCTCCCACTGGTATAGTCAAGTCCATAGAAAGGCTGTATTTTTAAATTTAGTATTATTTTATTATTTTCAATTATTTTTCTTCATTCTTACGGGGAATGAATGTTTTTCTTTCTTTGACATAGACTACGTCTTACATTTTGCGGGGTATGGTAGGGTAATAAAAAGATGCGATTCGAAACCTTAGGTGTTAGAAAAACTATAAATCAAATTTTCCGGTAGACATGGCACTTTTTTGTTGGATTAAATAGGTACAGATAATAATCTATTTGATTACATAATCGAGTTTTTTAATATATTCGAAAGCCTAAATTAAATAGGTACTTAACTTTTTTATTAATTTAAATTAAAAAAAAAACCATCTCACGAGTCTCATCACACAAGAAGTAAAAAATCAGCAAACAAATGGAAGTATCGGACTGGATTCCAATACGCGACCACTCACTGCCAATAATTTGAAATGAAACGTTCATTCTACTACGTCATAACAAAAGGGTGTGCATCGAGATACCATTTTTAATGCAACACAACTTTGACAGCTTATAACTCTGCTAATATTTAATCTTTTTTTGAGAGAATTTCAGATTTTTTTTTTTTTTCATGCTCTAGACTATCTTCTCATTTAATTTAAAGCAATTTTGTGATTCACTTCCAGTACTCTATTACCAAAATTCCTATACTTTCTTGCTTTTCATGATTATCAGACTATCAGCCACACAGCAAGATAACTGATAAGAAATGTGATGAAAACGACATTTCTGTGGAATACCTTGTCGTGAGAGATATTCTCACCAGAAGGAAATTCTACAGAATTTAAGCGTGTTCAGCCACTTCATACGAATGTATGGGCAAGTCAAAACCAAACCGAACACTGGCGATTTTAGAGCCGGTTCTGTGAGTTTTTATACAGGTTTTGGCGGGTGCACACAAACACACGTACGTAGTAAAATACGTACGTTGTTTAAGTACGGCCAGGTCGCATCATCCCCTACTATCGTAGGTGGCGGCTGGCCGGTTCGTGTACGAATCGTGACATTGATTGATGGATGACGTCACGATTCGTACTCGTATATTATCTGCAAGTATTCGCAGGTAATTACGATCGAACGTAATTCTGTGTGTGTTGGTTTAACGTCGCAAGGACGATAAGTTGCCTGCCTTATGGGGCGGCGACTGTCGTCGAGGGGTCCGAGCCCCTATACCTCATACCGATGAGTCCCCACAGCTACTCCCCCCCAGTTTTTGCGCTGCAAGAATGATCAAAAATGCGCAAGGCCTGGGGGACGTGCGGGTTTACTTTCGCCTCTGGTCGGCCTCCCACTTTGCCAGAGCACAGCCTACCGCGGCCCCAACGCACTCGTAGGATTCCCTACGGGCGTTTGCTCGGGCCAGGTAATTTGCCCGGCTGCCTTCACCCCTATGCCTCGGTTTCGTGTTTTTTGTTTGGGCATAGGGGTGTCGACGGGAGTGAGGGGGTAGCGGACGTCTGAATGTCGGCTTCCTGTACATCGGGGAGTTTGAGTTCCCCGCTGTCCAGGTGGCCATCTTTGCTCGTTCGTTCGCGGCCCTCTCTGCTGTGAACAGAAATCCCATGCCTTCCTTTTTCTCCTCGGGTTTTGGCTCCGGCTTCGGGGGTTCCGGAGTCGGAGTCGTCTCCTTCGGGGATCGGGGAGGTGAGATGACCGGAGGCAGCAGAGTCGTCATCTCCGCTAGGACATCGTTAACCGGAGGAGCCGTGTCCATTAGCAGCTCCTCTTCGATCCTCTCCAACTCCGTCTTCGTTTCGGTCTTCTGCTGAGTTTTCGTTTTCTCAGCAGTTTTCCTGGCGAATTGGAAGTTGGCGGACATCGGGATCGGGATTGGTAATCGTGACATAGAATGGGTTGTTTAGGAGAAGGCACCAAAAATATCTCAAGAAACACGACCAAGTAATTTGGTGGTTCTGAAACGGATGATTTTACCTTATTTTTCGATTTACCATTACAGTTATTTTTCTTTATTTTCGAATCTTCTTATCTACACGTAGAGGGGATAGCGCTTAAAATTCTCGGCCGTATACAAGTTTTCCGGTTAAGTTCTGATCGGTTTAAGCAGAGTTATGCCTGAAATAAGCTCAGTGAATATAATTTTTCGAATTTTTAGTACAAAGGAATCTCCGTTTGTGACGTCACGTCGTAGAGATTATCTTTGTGTTTAACGGTACTCGCACGTTGCAATGTTTTGTTTCCGTATTGCACGTGGATTTGTTTATTCCTGTCTTCTTCTTTTTGTTGGCATTCCTCGTTTGCTTATCTCCGGAGTTTCTTTGTTTCGCGGAGTTCCGATATTCTCCGTATGTTTTTAGCGGGTTTCAACTTTTACTACGGATATTACTTTTTCGGGAGTAAATTTTATTTTCTTCGCATTAACCTCTCGGACGTGCGAGAAGGGTGTGAGTTTTTGCGTTTTTTAGTGCCAAGAGGCCTGCCTCTTTTGCGTGGGCATAAGGGGGCCTTGGGGTCAAATGTTTTGGTGATCACATCGTCCGAAAATTTTACTGTTTTCTTGGGTTTTTCTTGATGTGAGGTATTTTTTTCACATTTTCCGACGGATTCTTCCGTTTTTGTTTCGGAATTCGTCTGTATATTTTCTGGGTTCTCCTGTTGTAACCTTTTTATTCTTTTGTCGTCACTTACTAAGTACGCAGGCTTCAATCTGTCGATTGAAATTGTTCGAGGTTCGCCTGCAATGAGTATCACAAAGTTTTTCTCATCTCGTGATACTACTTTGTAAGGACCGGCGTATGGTTTCTCCAGCGCAGATCTCATTTTTTCGTCTCTAACAAATACGTGTGACGTATTAGCCAAGTGTTTTGAGACGTAAATCTTGGGCTGGCCATGATGAGCTGCCTGTTTTAGGAAGTTATTGGCATCATTTCTTATGTTCTGTACCATTATTTCGGGGCTAACTTCTTTCGATTTTGTGAAGAAGTCCCCTGGAAGGCGTAGCTCTTCGCCGAACGCTAATTACGCTGCAGAGTGGCCTGTATCGGTTTGTAGGGCAGATCGAAGGCCTAAGAGGATGGTAGGGAGTATTTCTACCCATCTCTTGGTATCATGAGACATGATGGAGGCTTTGAGGGCTCTATGCCATCTCTCTATTTTGCCATTGGCTTGAGGATGGTAAGCTGTGGTATGACTGTGTTGAACACCAAGCCTGTTTGCCAGCTCTTTAAAGAGCGAGCTCTCGAATTGGCGACCTTGGTCTGTGATTATGACTTCTGGTACGCCGTACCTCGCAATCCAGGTATCGTATAACCTTGCAGCTACTGTTGGAGCTGACATCTCGTGTAGAGGGATTGCTTCCGGCCATCGTGTTGCCCTGTCTATTATCGTCAACAGGTATCTGTGTCCTTGAGATGGTGGCAATGGGCCTACCAGGTCCATGTGAACCGTTTTAAACCGCTGTGTTTGTTTGAATGATTTGAGGGGCGAGCGAGTGTGTCTTCCTACTTTGGATTCTTGACAGTTCAGGCAACTGCGAGCCCATTTGTTGCAGTCAGACTTCATTCGTGGCCATACAAATCTTTCTGAAATTAGTTTAGCACTACATTTTGGCCCAGCATGTGACAGATTATGTACACTGTTGAAAGCCAACCTGCGATATTTTACCGGTAGAAATGGCCTGTTCTTACCTGTACTGATATCACATGTTAATAAAACATCAGTACCGGGAATTTTTCGCTGTCTCAATTTGAGGGTAGTATCATCGTTCGATAACAACCCCTGCAATTCTGCATCCTTAAGCTGTGCTTTAGCTATTTCAGCGTAAGGCAATTGGACAGGAACCAAGATAGCTTCGATTCTACTCAGGGCATCAGCTGGAGTGTTAAGTTCTCCACTTATATACTGTATGTCGGTAATCAGTTGACCAATATAGTCTAACTGTCGTGCTCTTCTCGGAGATGCCGGTTCTGCTTTTTGTGTGAAGGCATATGTTAGGGGTTTATGGTCAGTATACACAGGAAAACATCTACCCTCTAACTGGTGCCTGAAGTGCTTCAACGCAGCAAAAATTCCGAGCAATTCCCTATCGTATGTGCTGTAATTCTTTTCTGTTTTTGAGAGCTTCCTCGAGAAGAAAGCTAGCGGTAGTTTGATGTTGTTTGAGTCCAGTTGGTACAGAGTTGCACTAATAGCAAAATCCGATGCATCGGTACTTACGCATAACGGCAGACTTTCGTCTGGATGAGCCAAGAGAGTTGCATTTGCCAGTGTTTTTTTGATATTTTTAAAGGCCTGTTCGGCTTCTTTGTTCCATTCGAGTGGAGTTTTATCTTTCTTTTTGCTTGTCTTTATTAATGCAAACAGCTTACTTTGTTCGGCTGCTGCATTCTTCATGCAACGTCTATAGAAATTCACCATCCCCAAGAAACGCCTTAGTTCTGCGACATTTGGGGGCTTTGGGAAGTTCAATATTGGCTCTACCTTGGTCTTCAGGGGGGAAATGCCTTCGGTCGAGACTTTGTAGCCGAGGAAGTCAATTTCGGTCTGTGCGTATAAGCTTTTGCCTACGTTGATGGTGAGTCCGGCTGCGTGTATACGCTGTACCACGGCTCTCACATTCTCCTCGTGCTGATGCTCACCGCCTTCTGAGCAAATGCAAATATCATCCAGGTATGCATATGCAAACGGCAGTTCCCTAAACAGTCCATTGATGAATCGTTGGAAAGTTTGTGCTGAGTTGCGTAGTCCAAACGGCATTCGAAGGTATTCAAATAGTCCAAAGGGGGTTATGGCCGCTGTCTTTGGAACGTCCTGGTCAGCCATAGGAATTTGGTGGAATGCCCAGTTGATGTCTATTTTTGTGAACATCGTTTTACCCTTCATGTTCGCATTGAAGTCCATTATGTTGGGGACTGGGTAGCGATCAGGAACTGTTATGGCGTTTAAGGCCCTGTAGTCGCCAACAATTTGCCACTCTCCACTTGCTTTTTTAGTCATGTGGATAGGGGAGCTCCATGAGCTTTTTGAGGGGCGACATACGCCCTCCTCAATTATGCGATGGAAATACTCCCGTGCCGCTTTGAGTTTGTCAGGTAATAACTGTCGTGCTCTAGCATGGCAAGGCTGTCCTTTGGTTTCAATGTAGTGAACCGTGTCGTGTTTGTACGTAGGATGCCTGCGAATTGAGGGTTGAGTGACTCCAGGATAGTCTGACAGGATCCGTAAGAGTTGTCCGTCGACTTTAGTACAGCTGGATATATTTGTGTTCAGTCTGTATGCTAGCGTTTTGCCTTCCACACTTTTGTTTTCACTATTGATCAGTTTGCCGTGTTTGAGGTCAATGATCAGGCCATAGTGTGCGAGAAAATCTGCACCCAGGATCGGGTTTGGAACGTCTGCAACCGTGAAGGACCACGTCATATTTTTGCTGAGTCCGATGTCGACTTTGCTGGTTTCTAGTCCGTAAGCTGGAAGGTTTTGACCATTCACAGTACGGAGATAGTATTTCGGAGGAAGTACTTTTTGGGTTTTATTTACTGGCAGTATGCTCAGGTCTGCTCCTGAGTCAATTAAGTAACGTCTCCTACTTGTCCTGTCCTTTATGAACAGGCGGCGTGAGTAGTTTTCCGAGGGGTCTTCGGCCGCAGAGATGGCCCCTCGTTCTAGTTTGACGCCTCCTTGTTGAAAGTTTTACCCCACCATCTGCATCTGTTGTTGCATTTGGTGGCCTCTGCGCCAAACCTGTTGTGGAAAAAGCAACTCTTATCATCCCAATTTCGAGACTGGGTTTTGGGAGATGGTGTTCTGGGGGGAGTTGCACTCTGACCCCTGTTTCCGGAACCAGATCTACGGTCTCTTGACCGGGACTGTCGTCCTTTACTGCTGTTGTTGTTGCTTCTGCTTTTCGATCTTTGTCGCCAGCTACTATTGGGCTTCGTCGAGCTTTGGCTTTTGTTCCTTTTCACTTCTTCGGTCAACTGAGCTATTTGGGCTCGAAGTTGAGCGAGCTCTCCAGTCTCTGCAGATACTGCACTGACCACCGGCTTTGACCTGGTGTACTCGAGCGCATTATCTGCGGATTTCGCAAGGAAGTCCAGATCCGCAGATGTATTGATTACCGTAGAACCAACGGCAGCTAGGCACTGCACAACACTTTGTGGAAGTTGTTTGCAGAATTGGTTGCCTATGACAGAAGGGGCTACGATATTGTCCGCCTTCTGTCTTAACTTCGCCATGAAGATTGAGGGTTTGTCGTCCCCCATCTTCATACCACCCATCACATCGTCTATTATTTCATTTTTTGTTTTGCCGAATACTTTCTTTATCTTTTTGACGAACCAGGCGTATTTGTCCTCTTCTGTCGAAGGGCATTCCATAATGTCCGGAATGTGGCGGATTATCTGTGGGGGCATGCCTCCGCAGATGTGTGTATACCACTGGTTCAGTGTTATGTTTTCTGTCCTGAACCTGCCTTCTAATAGTGTCAACCATAATTCTACCTCGTTTGGCAGAAATTCCGGGATATCTATCCTTCGTCTATAGAAGTTAGGGTTCTGTCCTGGCTGCATTTGCAAGAGTTGCAAGATCTGTGCCAAAACTTCGGGTGTCAGCTGCGGCTGACTACTACCTCCCTGTGATGGTTGTGGGTTTTCAGTCGGTGGTGGAACCATTGCTATGTCTTTCTGGTGACAAGCGTATTCCACAGTACTACTTCCTTCCTTGCTGGTTGAAAACACTGGATCCTGTGTTTGTAGGACAGGTGTTTTCGGGTCAGAACTTTGGCTTAAAGTTCGACCGCTTCTCAACGTTCTAACTGCAAGTTTTTCTTTATTTATTGCAGTTCCCAGTCGTGCTAATTCTGGGTGTTGAGGGCCTTCTTCTATATTTGCTAAATTCAATGAGTGTCGAGTCAAAGTCGGGGGAGTTGGGGGATGAGTCCAACCTTCTTCCTCCAGGTCTACTGTCTGGTTTCTCCTTGTTTGTATATTTTAAGGAGAGGGGTATAAATTCCCACTTCAGCAGACTCTTACTTCGACGACCTAAGGTGTCTTAGTCTGGGTAAAAAAATATTTTTTAATTTGCTGAGCAAGCGAGAATCTCGCCAGCGCTACTGCGCCAGGTTGTAATAGCGCCGAAGCGCCTAAGACTCCTCACGACGTGGCCGAAATCACGTCGAGGTCACCACTGTGGAATACCTTGTCGTGAGAGATATTCTCACCAGAAGGAAATTCTACAGAATTTAAGCGTGTTCAGCCACTTCATACGAATGTATGGGCAAGCCAAAACCAAACCGAACACTGGCGATTTTAGAGCCGGTTCTGTGAGTTTTTATACAGGTTTTGGCGGGTGCACACAAACACACGTACGTAGTAAAATACGTACGTTGTTTAAGTACGGCCAGGTCGCATCATCCCCTACTATCGTAGGTGGCGGCTGGCCGGTTCGTGTACGAATCGTGACATTGATTGATGGATGACGTCACGATTCGTACTCGTATATTATCTGCAAGTATTCGCAGGTAATTACGATCGAACGTAATTCTGTGTGTGTTGGTTTAACGTCGCAAGGACGATAAGTTGCCTGCCTTATGGGGCGGCGACTGTCGTCGAGGGGTCCGAGCCCCTATACCTCATACCGATGAGTCCCAACAATTTCCTTCTAAGTTCTATTAAATAATAATGCTGTTTTTACTGAACAAAATTTGTTCCGAAATTTTGAAACCTGTATGATTTGAGTTAAGTACATTAATTGTGCTATTATTGAGACAATATCAATAGACTAGTGAGTACCTAATACTGCTACGTACCAATAATTCACATACCTACATAAACCATAAATGTGACCAAAAAAAAATTTAAAGTTAGACTGAAACTGAAATATACGCATAGGCTAATATATCAGTAACTATGATCACGCAACAGCGGTACAGAAGTGGCTTTTATACATAAGATAATAGAAGCTTATAGAACCCATTTCACTTGGTTTTGAATTTTTCCCCCACCAACCCTCATATATTGGAGTGAATTCAAGTAACCAAAAAGTCTAATAAATATCATAAAATGATCACTTTCTCAGTTTTTAAATCAACAGGTAAGTTTAAAAGTATTACTGAGTATTTTACCACGTTCAAATCTTAGATGTAAAAAAAATTGTTGACCCATAATTAATATGACTCGCAAGTCCTAACCGGTACTTAAATGTTTTTTTTGTTTTTAATTTGATGTTTTGGTAGAAAAATACAAGATGCCCTGTATGTTACTTGATGCACATTAAATATTGATATAATTTATTTGTATAGTTATATGTTTTTTTTGTAAAAAATTCAGTTTAGTAATTATCTGTACTAATTGTGAGTCTTCCGGTCATACCAGTTGCGGGTCAACCCATAACTGGTAAAGAAAGATAAATTTTTGAAGACACGCCGACTTCATTATAAAATTTTAAAAATTGCATTCTATCTATTTCGGTTTGAGACTGGCCAAGAAAAAAAACTAATCCAAAATTGGTAGTTTATCTCAGTTCGGCAATTTGAACATTCACGTATAACAATTACAGATCAAAGTCCATCAAGGACATTGGAAAACGACAGTAAAATTTAGAATTTACCAAAAATCGTAATAGTATAATTTCATTCAAAAGTCTCAAATATGTTAATTAGGTACAAATAGTGAACGGGGGCATTTTAAAGAAGGAAGAGAAAGAGGATCGTTTCATCCACTTAAATCAACTAAAATTTCGGCTTAAAAAATATATTTTGTTTATCAACAAAAAACTGCATTTTCTATTTAGACATTTTACATTGATCAAAAAAAAAATAAATGCATAATTACATCAAGAGGAAGGCCATTCATTTCGGAAATGAGGAGGCACCTATGTCTATTCATAAAGTTTGTCAATTAATAAAGGTACTCTTAAAATTCGACAAAAATTTTGATGTAGATCACTCAACTATTATGAGCATCCCTAAATCATTTTCAAACATAATATCAAAACATACTGAACATGTTTTCTTGCAACTTCTCTAAGTTATATTTTCAGCTCATATACGAAAAGTATAGATTATTTTCTCCATAGTTAAACACATACGGTATTACATATTTTTTCTCTCTTTTCTTCTTCAATACATGTTTGATTAGTCTACAAACTAATATGTCTTCTTCCATACATTCTTGACATCTAAATCGCCATCTTAAAATTTTCCTCATTACACAAGCGAGTTTTACTTAACTTTGAACAGGTTAATTTCAATACAGGGACTTTTCTCGGAAAATGTGACAGAATATGAAGCAAATGAAAACAAAAAAATCACGAAAAGTAAATTGAACACTCGTCTGTTTTCACGAATATACGAAAAAACTGAGAACATTGAACTAGCAGGTTGACAACGAAAACAATAATGAAAAATATTCCTATGAATTTTTTAGAAAGTTTCTTTCTGTATTCTCATCCTTTTTCGCTATTTTCATAGCAATCTTTTGGCCCACGCATCTCAACCGTTTATTAAGTTTACACATTTACCGACTGACTAGTAAAATGATGTATTACACCAGCAAAGCATAAATATGATGAATAAACCACTTGGTCGCCTCTCCATTTCAAACTAAGGGAGAAGGTTACGTACGCAATTACGAGCAACTTATGGGTCAATTTTTCAACAATTTGAGTTTTTCGATTCGGAGTACTAACGAATGCTTTAGAATGCGACGAAAATTAATCAAACGCATTCTTCATACCATCACGGCGTCGACAGAAAATCATCAAAAATATACATGAAAAAATTTCTGCATGCATGTCATACTCATGCTCTCGAATTCAGTACGAAAAAAGTGTACATCATACAATGGAATTTATTAGAAACAATATGATGCAACGGACAATAATGCATTTATCCTAATTAACGGGTAACTGAAAGCGAAGGTCAGGAAACGATTAACTATAGACCGAATCGGATTAACCAAGACGGCCATTCACTCTAATTTTCATTCAAACTGGGCACAGTTCAAAACATATTTCTCTCTAATGTAGCAATGAAATAAGTTCTTCGAAGAGTGGTTATCACGAATAATTTCAAGAGATAGACACTTAGCACAGTAGCGATGGTTGCCTTATCAACGACATAAATCTCGGTAATGAGACAAGTAAACATAATTGACGATAAAATAATAAGTTACCGAAAAGGCGGAGTTAAATATTAATTGAATAAAATACTCAAGGGTGTGATATTTCTCCAGACAATCGGAGTAAAAATACGTAAGAGTAAGTACGAGAAATTCTACCATTTCTTTACTTTCGTAAAACAATCTCAGACAAAAATAATAGTGAGTATACGTTTTAATCGGGCTTCAAATATAACTTACCGTAACGTGATTGTAAATATTTTGAGACCAACCGTACAAATCGATTAATCTGAATAGGGCAGCCAGTTTGCATCTGAGAATTTTTTCGCCTTTCGCATAACCCATCGCTTCGACGCCTCGAATATCATTTATTGGTGCTAGGCAGCTGGAATCTGAATCGGAAAATTATTAGTTATTACTGTCTACGCGTGTACTTGTGCAACGTAGGCGAGAGAAACTCGAGTATATTTTCCAAAAAGAAAATTAAAACAATGAAAAACCAGTTGAATAAGATAGAAATCTCACTTCTGAGTATGTGGTTGTTGGTACCGTATTTGGAACCAACCATATCGTATATCTGTTGCAGTAAACCGGCTGAGTTATTACCATCTCTCATTTGCGATTCGATAATTCGTTCCAATTCTTCTCTGAACAAACGACTGTTCATAATTAATTCTACGCGTTTTCGGCGTTCCATTTCCCGCATATCCTGCGAAAAATGAACAAATTAAACAAATTAAAAAATTTTCCAAATAAATACTCGTGGAACATCATGCGAAACACAATTCGAAAGTAACTCGGAAAACGTTTGGAGACGTAGTTCGTTTGATGAATTGTCAAACAAACATTAATACAAATGCTCTTATCCTCAAAAGAAAATTTCAAGTCAAACAAGGTTTTTGCTTATTTATAACACAGAAATATGGGTCGTTTTAAGAGGAAAATATCAACGACTAAACGGTTTTTCTCCATTCAATTTCATCAGAACTTCAATTTTTATGACGAAATTCAAGCACTCAAAAATGAAGAAAATAACACAAATAAAGAAAATTACTACTAATTTTTATAGTTTTATCAATTATCTATGAAAAAATAAAATATAAATTTAACTCAAGCATACTTTCAACGATTCTATACAGAAGGTCTTTGATAATTATCTCTGATTTCATTTCAATCCTCCAGCTCAACCCCCCCCCATCACAAAAAAGAGCTTCATTCTCACGTCCTGAACAAGCAAGAAAAATTTTGTTCATCACAATTCAAAAATAAATGAATCGGCATGAAGTACTCTACAATTTTTTAATTAGACCAAAAATTTCAATGAATAAGAAAGGAACAAGATGCACCTATCGCGAATAAATTCGCGTGAAAAGAATGAACTTTTGTCAAACATTTCTTTTTTCTTCTCCTTTCTACTAAAATTCTCTGTGAGATTTAGCCCTCTTCAAAAATATTTTTTTAAACTCGACGAAGCTCAACCAAAGTTCAAACTGAAAAAATAAGTAGTTTTGCCATATCTGTGGATTATGAGCTTCTATTTTATATGTATAAACACATACTTTTGTAGGACTGTTAATACACAAGAGGGGAACACAAAATTAAAATTATTACAGTGATAATAATATGTTGAAAATGAATTTTTCAAAATATTATTTCATCAGGTAAAACATGTGAAGTGAAACCTAATGAACTCTACTGCACTCACAAAGAAACACGTGACCTAATTACCTAATTCACAGTTGCAACCCTAGAATATTGTAATGTTTCAGCGAAAAACTCGGTAACTATTCACTTTCGATCATTTAAATTGTCCAAAACTAAAAAGAAGTAAAAACACTAAAATACGATATCATTATCATATTTTGATTATTTCAAATCAAAAAAATATGAATAATTAACTATTTTTCCTTCAACTTTTCAACTGAGATCTAAAATATTAAACCAAAACACTCTAATCTCTGTGATTATTTTATAATTTAACATGTTTTCCAGGATACCAAAATTATAAATACTATTAAGTTCCGGTAAGTCAGATAAAACCTAATTTTCCTCAAGCATTGATAAGTACCCATAGTGCGTCATAATATTTTTCCATAAATTTCCATAATACCTCTCCTAGATACCTAGGTAAACACGAAAATCCATTCCAACATCTCAATGGACATTGGTTTACTGCACATGTGCAATCTTTTTGCATTTGTTTTGATTTGTTAGTATGGTGAATCTGTGACAGCTTCGAAAACAGACAAAAAATACCTATTGCACATGTGTAGTGAACTTATATATATTGCACAGCTTAGAATCCTGGCACGTTTTGTTAACATTGGTGAGATAGGGCTGCTGGGTATCCAGTACTAAATGATGAAAGTTATTCACGGGGTCTCTATCCATATATGAACCAAATACAAAGTCCAAATTCTGTTTTCAAACGGAGTTAAACAATTCAAGTATATAATAGTAAAAAGAATGTAAACATAATATTTGAGAAACTTGTAAAGCTGTAAACAGTCCACTAATCGTACTTGTATGAAATACCAGAAGAAAATGAAATTTATTTATTTCATATAACAATAGGAGGAATGTGGTAAACCAGGAATGCACATGATGTAAGGAGGGCGCATAAAAAAGTAATAGGATAGCGCACAATAATTCGAGGAAAGCCCACTTGCATGCCAGTCATAAAAGCAGATTTTACCTAAAATAGAGACGTTCTCAAATTATAAGTGTACTGTGGATTGCATTCTTCATGAATTTAAAGATTTCTGTATCATAAAGGAAACTTCAAAAATAATAATTCGAAAATAAAAGGCAGATTTGGCCCATTTTCGAACTTGACTTAAACATAAAACCAAAATATGCTCATTCAAAATTTTGTCTCAATCTTGAAGAATTACGTCCTTCAGTTTGTCTACAAATTTCAACTTCAAAATTTCACTCCTAACCAGTACCTACTAAGTAGTTTAGAATAAACTACTTCCCAATCCTGGAATAGGTCTCTTAGTGAGAGGCGTACGACTATGTCTACGAGATAACGTAATGAGACAAGAAATGGGTTGAAATGCAGAGATATGTTTTTCTTGCAGGTTTACGTGCGCATTCATACTTTAGTCGAGAAATGAAAATAATCAAATTTTACAATAATTTCAAAAAATCTCATAAAATAATTCAAAAAATTATAAGTTTTTTCGAAATATCTAATTTATTTAGCGTATCTTGTAGTTAAACTATTGTGTGTCATACTCAGCAAGAAAGTACCATGTAGTCTAAACGTCCAATAATTATCCAAATTATTTCATCCACAACATATTTTTAAAAAAATTACAAACGTTCAATATTCACTTAGTGTAAAATGTAAATTTGAAAAAACAAAATACGTGAAAATTTATACAATATTTTTTTTAAAACACCAACCAAACATCGGCAAACGACCCATACATTGGGAGATGAAAGCGTAGACAACTTTGAGTATATATTATTTCATATGGAGAGCTGATTCAACAAGTTCCCGTTTTTCAACAATAGGAAGCGTTTTCGGAAAATGAAGTGACTTCTTTTATAGGCGAGTATATCTATATATACGAATTATATATAGATATACTCGCGTGTAAAAAAAATCATTTTATTCCCTGAAAGCGCTATCTATGTCTGAAAGTAACTATGCATAGAAAATGTAAACGAATCAGCTCTCTCCATATGAAATAATATATACTCAAACGTAGACACCTGCCACAAAATTCAAGTAAAAAAAGTTCTTGATACTAATTAACTCTAAAGCAATATTTTGATTTTCCAGAAAACATTGCGTTGATTTATAAAAGGTTAATTGTCATCAAAGAAATCCGTAGCCCCTCGGGGGCAAATTCAATAATTTTTACCATCTGTGAAAACAGAAAATGGACAAAACATTTCTTGAATTGAATGAAAAGGAGTAGAAAAGAGAATAGATCAGTCACAGGTTAATGTCAAAACGTGGTTATCAGTTGAAACTGGATCCCCATCTAATTTGAACAGTAAGAAAAGTGAAAGAACATTTTTAAAGGCAGAGGATCATACAGAAATTATATTTATTGCTATACCAATAGCTTATGAAACTCTGAACAGTATGATTAACTTTCTACCACATTGTTCTATAAAAATTTGCAATTTCTCTCCATTTTTTGTAATGATATGGGAATTCACATAGGTTTGTGGTAACGATGTAAGTTTATTTGGACCCAGAATCATCTACCTGCAACTACTGATAATTTTAAACGGGTTGTGACATCACTTGTGACTGATCTATTGAAAAAAAAACTTCTCACACTCTTTTTTCATCACCCTATGACAACTGGTTTGTGAGGTGGGTAATTATAAATCAATGTCTCACTCTGTTTCTTTGTTTTTTTCATCGGTTTCATTTGGGACTACAAGAAGGAAGTTAAAAACAATTATTAGACACTGCACAAGTGAAGCTGGGGTAATACGTGCGATTTGCCATTTTTTCATTCTTTTTCATTCCCTTTTGTTCAATCTTGTTCAACTTGTACCATAAATGATGAACTTCAGTGAAAATGAACAACTTTTCCACCAAAGGGACTAGAGACTTCAACAATGGCTTCAAACGTGCGGAATAACACAAATAAGTAATGAAAATTTCATCTTAATCTACCTAGTGGTTCTGAAGTTACAGGTGAACAAAAATATGCTTATTACGTGGAGTTTTATTAATATAGATCGATAGGTAGCTAGCTAGCTAGCTAGATAGATAGATAGATAAACAGATAGACAGACAGATAGATTGTACTATACTTGAAATTTTGGTCCAGACACTGAATGAAAACCTACTACGGTGGGTTTTCACCAAGTTTCATACGTTTCTCAAAGGTTGATTGATTTCTCGTCTTTCTTATCTTGATAAGAAATTGGACAAAATTTATCATAATTTCCCCTACATCTGATTAAATTGAAGCTGGCTTCGTCTTATTCAACTGTAAATGAAATTACTCTTCATATAACTATGTTCAGATTATGTTCCATGTTCTATTAAATTATTTCAATGTCCACGTTTTTACTCAACATCTGGTAGTGAATTATAAAAGTTTTCATTTTGTTTAAAGTTTGATTCTATGGCATATTTCAATTTCATTATTATGGTATGTTTTTAATTTTATGTATATTTATATTAATGTTCAATATACGCCGGATGTTTGAATTAAACATAGTTTCTTCTATTTCTACCATGTTAATGTGCTAAAAGGTAATGAGGGCACCTTTCAGGAGAAAGGTATGATTTAGTTGGTGTTGTTTTTCCTACAATGAGATAAATCATTTTGATAAATAGCTCTTTTCCGGTTCTAAATTGAAATTTTAAAACAGACTGCAAAAATACGGAGGTTTTGGCGATACAAATCTGATTCATGGCTGGCTATCCATTCACTGCATTATCTGTACAAAATTTGACTCCGATAAGTGACGTTGTTCGGACCATATGTTTTACTGTTGGTAAGTTTTGAGTGTGATTTTGAGTATGCTTTGTGGTTTTAGTTGTGATGACACCAGGTCACCCCATCTGGCATAACACAAGATAAATAGATAGATAGATAAACAGACAGACAGACAGAGACAGACAGATAAATAACGCATACATTTTAACCTTTCAATAAAATTCTGAAAAAATTTTTTTTATTGAAAAAAAAAAGCGCATTCATGACTTTTTTCTGACGGAAGGGTAAGAGGTACCGTTACCATCTATCAAGAAAAAAACTGCCTTTCGATCACCAAGTTAACGTCAAGAATATCCCTAGTTTAAAGTAGCTTCATTTCAGAAACATGTATAATTAAAACCATACCTAAATTGTTCTTTTTCCCCCGAGGGCGCTCAATTTCTAGAATACTTTCAAATAATTTTTTTAATATAATTATACGGCGCATACAAATCGTTCGTTTTTCGCAGTTTTTTCCATGCTACTTATTAACGTTCTCGTTTCGTTTTGTTACGCCACAGCCGAATTATAATAAATAATATTTTTGAAAAGAAGCCCGAAAAGAAAAGTGAGATAATTACTTTTCCAGGAATTTACAAACCGTGTTCGTAAGACACGGATCATAGTCCGACTTTATGAAAGAAAACAATTTTTTCCAACAATAAATGCTGCTACTTACGGCATCGATATCGGCCGGTCGCATTTTTGATTTATCATCTTCGTAACCGTCTTCGATTACACCGTTCGTATGAGAAGTCGGAATGCTTTCTGTGTTGGGAGCTGCCATTTTGTCCGTTCTATGCGTTAGACCTCACCTGTAACAATAATTTGAAAACAAAAATCATTAATTTTCGCCCGTCGAAGTTTTTAACTGAAGACTCGCTCCATGTTGAGATGTGGGGGAACTTTTACGATGGCGTATAGCGAGAATAACCCAATTTAATTTAAAAAAATGAAGAATTATTACCGCGAATCGAATGACAATTAGAAATAATTACTTTCAATGGCTATACATAGACTCGCTGTTCGTATTCTAAACAATCAAACGACGGTTGGAGTTGGAATCAACACCTAACCTGGTCACGACATATAATTTAATTCAGCTAAGAACGAAAAATGCGTGAAACTAGAATCTATGATGAAGTTTTCAACATAAAACTGTACCGAGACTAGCGGCTTACGGACAGAGAGAGAACTTCATAAAAAAAATTAAAATAAGTAAGTGTCTATAAAAATATTGGAAAAAATTAGAAGAAAAAAAAACGAAATCAGCAAATATATAAAAGATAGAAAACGAAGGAGGAGAATGGTCATATTGCAGCAAGTATAGGTACATAACTTTCGGGCAGACACCCGAGGCAGTGATTCTACGAAAAGAATGAAGAACAAGATACCTACGGCTAGAAAAGATACATAGCAAGCACCCATTTTGACAAGAAGCAAAAAACGAGCTGAACGGACATCACCAGTATTTTATTTTCAACCTTGAACTATAAGAACTCTGGTCTTCGAATGAATTTAGAAAAACGTTTTATAAAATAACTAAACGAAAAACATACGCAACGGGCTATAAGTAGACAACATCGTAAGCTTCGACTAACTATATGTATATCACTACGTAGTAATATACAGTCAAAGATCGTAAGTGTTTTTGAAATTAAACGTGCTAGATAACGACTGCAATAGAAAGATGAACCGAATTCAAGGTAATGTGGAGGAAAGAGGATCACGTCCGTATTTAAAAAAAGAGAATGAGCATTCTGAAAGTAAGACAATTCGGACAACCATGGGCCATGGGTGGTGTTTCATATGGTGCTCCCACGTTCGAGCACCATGTGGGAACAATTGAGTGCTACACGAAAAAATCTGAAATAATTCATTTAAAAACAATATTTCAGGAAAATAATTAAAAATTAATTTAAATCAATAATTTATAAAAGATTTTTCAATTTCCAATAACGAGTTTGAAAAATTTTGCTTCTCCATTAAAAGAAACTGCAACTTCATTCTAAAAAATTTTGAACAACGCCAACAACGTGGAGAGCTGAAGGTCAAAGAAAATTTCAAAGTTAGACTTTTGACCGCTGAATCTTACGCAAAAGCAACGGAACCAAACACTTCGGATGGATCAAGGCAGTAGGTATTCAGTTACACTTGGTAAGGTCTAATTCGCAGTTCGAAGGTCTAAAACTGCATATTATATAAAATTTTTAATTTATTTGAAAATATCAAATTATTATGAAAGAGCTTAAGAACTATTAAGTATTAGTGGAAAAATTTGTTCATGTTTATTACCGTTTCATTCAGCTAGAATTGAACGACAATAAAAAATTAAAAATTAAAAATAATTTTTAGGTAAACGCTTTTATTCAAGTTAAGCGCCCTAAAAAGGAGAAAATAAAATAATTTTATTTTGTTTGTATCATCTAGAAATGGCATCAAATAAACGTGTAGGGCGGACAACAATACCCAAATTTAATCAACTCAAATTTATCCATGCCATTCCATACCAACTCAATTCAACCTGTGAGGAGGACATAATTACAAGCCTCTGAGGGGTCGATATAATTTTGATGTGTATCAGAATGGGCCATATTCCTAGACAATCCTCAGCTTTCAAATAAAATATCACTTCAGTGATATTTGATTTGTGGTTTCAGAATTTAAGTACCTATAAGGGAAAGGTTACTTAAGTGCTTTCCCTAAGATAAAAAACTGACTAAGAATATGGCCCTGTATCAGTCATCTCCCTTCACTTCCATCAATATAAGCTATATTGAAACAATAGCATCACACTACTGACATTAAATTCCTATATTAATTTGCCATTATGTCCACCTCACGCTTTTATTTGATGCCATTTCTAGATGATACAAACAAAATAAAATTATTTTATTTTCTCCTTTTTAGGGTGCTTAACTTGAAGAAAAGAGTTTACCTAAATGTGGAATACCTTGTCGTGAGAGATATTCTCACCAGAAGGAAATTCTACAGAATTTAAGCGTGTTCAGCCACTTCATACGAAAGTATGGGCAAGCCAAAACCAAACCGAACACTGGCGATTTTAGAGCCGGTTCTGTGAGTTTTTATACAGGTTTTGGCGGGTGCACACAAACACACGTACGTAGTAAAATACGTACGTTGTTTAAGTACGGCCAGGTCGCATCATCCCCTACTATCGTAGGTGGCGGCTGGCCGGTTCGTGTACGAATCGTGACATTGATTGATGGATGACGTCACGATTCGTACTCGTACATTATCTGCAAGTATTCGCAGGTAATTACGATCGAACGTAATTTCGTGTGTTCGTTTAACGTCGCAAGGACGATAAGTTGCCTGCCCTATGGGGCGGCGACTGTCGTCGGGGGTCCGAGCCCCTACACCTCATACCGATGAGTCCCCACAGCTACTCCCCCCCAGTTTTTGCGCCACAAAAACGACCAAAATTGCGCAAGGCCTGGGGGACGTGCGGGTTTACTTACGTTTTTGATCGGCCTCCCATTTGGCCAGAGCGCTGCCCACCGCGGCCCCGACGCACTCGTAGGATTCCCTACGGGCGTTTGCTCGGGCCAGGTAGTTGCTCCGGCTGGTTTCACCCCTATGCCTCGGTCTCGCGTTTTTCGCGTGGGCATAGGGATGACGGCGGGAGTGAGGGGGCAGCGGACGTTTGAACTCTGGCTTTCGGTGCATCGGGGAGTTAGTGTTCCCCGATGTCCATGCAGCCATCCTTGCTCGTTCGTTCGCGGCCCTCTCTGCCGTGAACAGGAAGCCCATCGCTTCCTTCTTCTCTTCGGGTTTCGGCTCCAGCTTCGGGGGTTCCGGAGTCGGAGTCGTCTCCTCCGGAGATCGAGGAGGAGAGATGACTGGCGGCAGTGGAGTCGTCATCTCCGCCAGTACATCGGCAACCGGAGGAGCTGTGTCCATCAACAGCTCCTCCTCTATCCTATCCAGCTCCGTTTTCGTTTTTGTCATCTGCTGAGTTTTTGACTTCTCAGCGGATGTCTTAGCGAAGTGGAAGCTGGCGGACATCGGGATAGGTATACGTGACATGATTAGAATGGGTTATTAGTTAGGAGAAGGCACCAAAAATAAAGCTCAAGAAGCGACTAAGTAGTTTAGAAGTTCGAGAACTGCTGTTTTTACCTCATTTTTCGATTTACCTTTACAGTTATTTTTCTTTATTTTCGGATCTTCTTATCTACACGTAGAGGGGATAGCGCTTAAAATTCTCGGCCGTATACAAGTTTTCCGGTTAAGATCTGATCGGTTTAAGCAGAGTTATGCCTGAAATAAACTCAGTGAATATTATTTTTCGAATTCTAAGTACAAAGGAATCTCCGTTTGTGACGTCACGTCGTAGAGATTATCTTTGCGGTTAACGGTACTCGCACGTTGCAATGTTTTGTTTCCGTATTGCACGTGGATTTGTTTATTCCTGTCTTCTTCTTTTTGTTGGCATTCCTCGTTTGCTTATCTCCGGAGTTTCTTTGTCTCACGGAGTTCCGATATTCCCCGTATGTTTTTAGCGGGTTTCGATTTTTAGTACGGATATTACTTTTCGGGAGTAAATTTTTATTTTCGTCGCATTAACCTCTCAGACGTGCGGGAAGGATGTGAATTTTTGCGTTTTTTCGTACCTGGAGGTCTACCTCTTTTGCGTGGTTGTAAGGGGGCCTCAGGATCAAATGTTTTGGTGTTCACATCGTCCGAAAATCTCACTGTTTTCTTGAGTTTTTCTTTATGTGAGGTGTTTTTCTCACTTTTTTCGACGAATTCTTCCGTTTTTGTTTCGGAATTCATCTGTGTATTTTCGGGGTTCTCCTTTTGTACCCTTCTAATTCTTTTATCGTCACTTACCAAGTACGCAGGCTTCAATCTGTCGATTGAAATTGTTCTTGGTTCGCCTGCGATGAGTATCACAAAGTTTTTCTCATCTCGTGATACTACTTTATAAGGACCGGCGTATGGTTTCTCCAGCGCAGATCTCATTTTTTCGTCTCTAACAAATACGTGTGACGTATTGGCCAAGTGTTTCGAGACGTAAATCTTGGGCTGGCCATGACGAGCTGCCTGATTTAGGAAGTTGTTGGCATCATTTCTTATATTTTGTACCATTATTTCGGGGCTAACTTCTTTCGATTTTGTGAAGAAGTCCCCTGGAAGGCGTAGCTCTTCGCCGAACGCTAATTGCGCTGCAGAGTGACCTGTATCAGTTTGTAGGGCGGATCGAAGGCCTAAGAGGATGGTAGGGAGTACTTCTACCCATCTCTTTGTATCATGTGACATGATGGAGGCTTTGAGAGCTCTATGCCATCTCTCTATTTTGCCATTGGCTTGAGGATGGTAAGCTGTGGTATGACTGTGTTGAACACCAAGCTTATTTGCCAGCTCTTTAAAGAGCGAGCTCTCGAATTGGCGACCTTGGTCCGTGACTATGACTTCCGGTACGCCATACCTCGCAATCCAGGTATCGTACAACCTTGCAGCTACTGTTGGAGCTGACATCTCATGAAGAGGGATTGCTTCCGGCCATCGTGTTGCCCTGTCTATTATCGTCAACAGGTATCTGTGTCCTTGGGATGGTGGCAATGGGCCTACCAGATCCATATGAACCGTTTTAAACCGCTGTGTTTGCTTGAATGATTTGAGGGGCGAGCGAGTGTGTCTTCCTACTTTGGATTCTTGACAGTTCAGGCAACTGCGAGCCCATTTGTTGCAGTCAGACTTCATTCGTGGCCATACAAATCTTTCTGAAATTAGTTTAGCACTACATTTTGGCCCAGCATGTGACAGGTTATGTACACTGTTGAAAGCCAACCTGCGATATTTTACCGGTAGAAATGGCCTATTCTTACCTGTACTGATGTCACATGTTAATAAAACATCAGTACCGGGAATTTTTCGCTGTCTCAATTTGAGGGTAGTATCATCGTTCGATAACAGCCCCTGCAATTCTGCATCCTTAAGCTGTGCTTTAGCTATTTCAGCATAAGGCAATTGGACAGGAACCGAGATAGCTTCGATTCTACTCAAGGCATCAGCTGGAGTGTTAAGTTCTCCACTTATATACTGAATGTCTGTAGTCAGTTGGCCAATATAGTCCAACTGTCGTGCTCTTCTCGGAGATGCCGGTTCTGCTTTTTGTGTGAAGGCATATGTTAGGGGTTTATGGTCAGTATACACAGAAAAACATCTACCCTCTAACTGGTGCCTGAAATGCTTCAACGCAGCAAAAATTCCGAGCAATTCCCTATCGTATGTGCTGTAATTCTTTTCGGTTTTTGAGAGCTTCCTCGAGAAGAAAGCTAGCGGTAATTTGATGTTGTTAGTGTCCAGTTGGTACAATGTTGCACCAATAGCAAAGTCTGATGCATCGGTACTTACGCATAACGGCAGACTTTCGTCTGGATGAGCCAACAGAGTTGCATTTGCCAGTGTTTCTTTGATATTTTCAAAGGCCTGTTCGGCTTCTTCGTTCCATTCGAGTGGAGTTTTATCTTTCTTTTTACTTGTCTTTATTAGTGCAAACAGCTTACTTTGTTCGGCTGCTGCATTCTTCATGCAACGTCTGTAGAAATTCACCATCCCCAAGAAACGCCTAAGTTCTGCGACATTTGAGGGCTTCGGGAAGTTCAATATTGGCTCTACCTTGGTCTTCAAGGGGGAAATGCCTTCGGTCGAGACTTTGTAGCCGAGGAAGTCAATTTCGGTCTGTGCATATAAGCTTTTGCCTACGTTGATAGTGAGTCCGGCTGCGTGTATACGCTGTACCACGGCTCTCACATTCTCCTCGTGCTGATGCTCACCGCCTTCTGAGCAAATGCAGATATCATCCAGGTATGCATATGCAAACGGCAATTCCCTAAACAGTCCATTGATAAATCGTTGGAAAGTTTGTGCTGAGTTGCGTAGTCCAAACGGCATTCGAAGGTATTCGAATAATCCAAAGGGGGTTATAACCGCTGTCTTTGGAACGTCCTGGTCGGCCATAGGAATTTGGTGGAATGCCCAGTTGATGTCTATTTTTGTGAACATCGTTTTACCCTTCATATTCGCGTTGAAGTCCATTATATTGGGGACTGGGTAGCGATCAGGAACTGTTATGGCGTTTAAGGCCCTGTAGTCGCCGACAATTCGCCACTCTCCACTTGCTTTCTTTGTCATGTGGATAGGAGAGCTCCATGAGCTTTTTGAGGGGCGACATACGCCCTCCTCAACGATGCGATTGAAGTACTCTCGTGCCGCTTTGAGTTTGTCGGGTAATAACCGTCGTGCTCTAGCATGGCAAGGCTGTCCTTTGGTTTCTATGTAGTGAACCGTGTCGTGTTTGTACGTAGGATGCCTGCGAATTGAGGGTTGAGTGACTCCAGGATAGTCTGACAGGATCCGTAAGAGTTGTCCGTCGACTTTGGTACAGCTGGATATGTTTGAGTCCAGTCTGTATGCTAGCGTTTTGCCTTCCACACTTTTATTTTCACTATTGATCAGTTTACCGTGTTTGAGGTCGATGATCAGGCCATAGTGTGCAAGAAAATCTGCACCCAGGATCGGGTTTGGAACATCTGCAACCGTGAAGGACCACGTCATATTTTTGCTGAGTCCGATGTCTACTTTGCTTGTCTCAAGTCCGTATGCTGGAAGGTTTTGACCATTCACAGTACGGAGATAGTATTTCGGAGGAAGTACTTTTTGGGTTCTATTTACTGGCAATATGCTCAGGTCTGCTCCCGAGTCTATTAAGTAGCGTCTCCTGTTTGTCCTGTCCTTGATGAACAGGCGGCGTGAGTATTTTTCCGAGGGGTCTTCGGCCGCACAGATGGCCCCTCGTTCTAGTTTGACGCTTCCTTGTTAAAGGTTTTACCCCACCATCTGCACCTGTTGTTACATTTGGTGGCCTCAGCGCCAAATCTATTATGGAAAAAGCAACTCTTATCATCCCAATTTCGAGACTGGGTTTTGGGAGATGTTGTTCTAGGGGGAGTTGAACTCTGACCCCTGCTTCCGGAACTAGATCTGCGGTCTCTTGACCGGGACTGACGTCCTCTGCTGCTGTTATTATTGTTGTTGCCTCTACTTTTTGATCTTTGTCGCCAGCTACTATTGGGCTTCGTCGAGCTTTGGCTTTTGTTCCTCTTTACTTCCTCGGTCAGCTGAGCTATTTGTGCTCGAAGTTGAGCGAGTTCCCCAGTCTCTGCAGATACTGCGCTGACCACCGGCTTTGACCTTGTGTATTCGAGCGCATTGTCTGCGGATTTCGCAAGGAAGTCCAGATCCGCGGATGTATTGATTACCGTGGAACCAACGGCGGCTAGGCACTGCACAACACTTTGTGGTAGTTGCTTGCAGAACTGATTGCCTATGACAGAAGGGGCTACGATATTGTCCGCCTTCTGTCGTAACTTCGCCATGAAGATTGAGGGTTTGTCGTCCCCCATCTTCATACCACCCATCACATCATCTATTATTTCATTTTTCGTTTTCCCAAATACTTTTTTAATTTTCTTGACGAACCAGGCATACTTGTCCTCTTCTGTCGAAGGGCATTCCATAACGTCCGGAATGTGGCGGATTATCTGTGGAGGCATGCCTCCACAGATGTGTGTATACCGCTGGTTCAGAGTTATGTTCTCTGTTCTGAACCTGCCTTCTAATAGAGTCAACCATAATTCTACCTCATTCGGTAGAAATTCCGGGATGTCTATCCTTCGTCTATAGAGATTAGGGTTCTGTCCTGGTTGCATTTGTAAAAGTTGCAAGATTTGGGCCAGGACTTCGGGTGTCAGCTGCGGCTGACTACTGCCTCCCTGTGATGGTTGCGGGTTTTCAGTTGGTGGTGGAACCATTGCTGTGTCTTTTTGTTGACAAGCGTATTCCACAGTACTTCTGCCTTCCTTACTGGTCGAAAACACTGGCTCCTGTGTTTGTAGGACAGGTGTTTTCGGGTCGGAGCTTTGGCTTAAAGTCCGACCACTTCTCAACGTTTTAACTGCTAGATCTTCTTTATTTATTGCAGTTCCCAGTCGTGCTAATTCTGGGTGTTGAGGGCCTTCTTCTATATTTGCCAAATTCAAGGAGTGTCGAGTCGAAGTCGGGGGAGTTGGGGGATGAGTCCAACCTTCTTCCTCCAGGTCTACTGTCTTGTTTCTCTTTATTTATTTATTTTAAAGAGAGTGGTATAAATTCCCACTTCAGCAGACTCTTACTTCGACGACCAAAAGGTGTCTTAGTCTGGGTAAAAAAATATTTTTAATTTGCCGAGCAAGCGAGAATCTCGCCAGCGCTACTGCGCCAAGTTGAATTAGCGCCGAAGCGCCTAAGACTCCTCACGACGTGGCCGAAATCACGTCGGGGTCACCACTGTGGAATACCTTGTCGTGAGAGATATTCTCACCAGAAGGAAATTCTACAGAATTTAAGCGTGTTCAGCCACTTCATACGAAAGTATGGGCAAGCCAAAACCAAACCGAACACTGGCGATTTTAGAGCCGGTTCTGTGAGTTTTTATACAGGTTTTGGCGGGTGCACACAAACACACGTACGTAGTAAAATACGTACGTTGTTTAAGTACGGCCAGGTCGCGTCATCCCCTACTATCGTAGGTGGCGGCTGGCCGGTTCGTGTACGAATCGTGACATTGATTGATGGATGACGTCACGATTCGTACTCGTACATTATCTGCAAGTATTCGCAGGTAATTACGATCGAACGTAATTTCGTGTGTTCGTTTAACGTCGCAAGGACGATAAGTTGCCTGCCCTATGGGGCGGCGACTGTCGTCGGGGGTCCGAGCCCCTACACCTCATACCGATGAGTCCCCACACTAAATATCATTTTTTACTTTTTTATTTTTTATTTTTTAGTTTAAGGGAATTTTTGATAGATTACCTAATAAGAGAAGTAAAAACACGCAACGTAAACACTCCAGCGGCAAATTCGATAACTATTTTATACTTTAATCACATACGAGCAATAAACAAAGTCTAAATTCTGTTCCCAATTGGACTAGAATAAAAGCGTTTAAAAATATGAAAATATTCAACTTTTCCACAACGAATGTTTTTTGTAGCACGTAACGGCAAATACTCTCATTTCCTCAATTTTGAAATTATTACCTTGAATGGTATTTATTTTAGGAGCAGGAAGGTAGTAGGACTTTTAAAGAGAAAACCTATGGACTATGATTTACTTCAAACTTATGGGCCATGAATGATTTACTTCATAGAAATTTACTTCTGTACTGAATCTAGTATGGTTAGTACTAAATATCTTGAAATTCTGATAAGTACTACACCATCCTAATCTGTACATGGTACTAAATTAAAAAACTTCTAATTCATATATTTTTCCACGAGGAGAAGGCAAATAAAAAATATGTACCCGAGCACTGAATAATGCAAAATGAAGACATTTAATTCAATAACGCAGAAAACGAATTTGGAGTTCAGGAAAACATGGTACCTGACGAAACAAAAAAATAATTTTCACACAATAAATCCCCAATTTATTAGTAAGATTTTAAAAAAAACTATGAGACCTACCAATCCAGTAAAAATATAGTTTTTGAAAGAAAGTTAGGAGTTTTGAAAATTGGCACGATTAATAGGTCTTGGTGAGTAGTTTTCGAGATTATATTTTAAATCCTACATTTCTTCCCAAAAACTCAAAAAAAAAAACCTTGTAACAGAGAAGTTTTATCTAGGTTCCATTGAACTTTTTCTAAAAAATATTAATTTAACAAATCAAAGAATACTTAATATTCTATTTCGATTCCATATTCATTTTTTGTAAGATGCATGGTCTTCCCGCTAGAACATTGCTGTGTCAGTTCAATTTTTAAAATCAATTTAAAATCTTGGCCTAATTTTTCGTAACTGCGCCTTCCAATAGTGGGCATCTTACAATTCAAAAACATAAATAAAATTAATTTTAAGAGTTTTATGTCGAGAATTGATGAACAATAAACACAAATCTTATAATACTGATTGTAGTAATAATAATAATAATGACACAGGAGGGTATCGATGATTTTTTTTGATGGAGAGCACTAATTTTGAGACATACTTACGGATAGGTCTTGGAAGAGGCCATACCTTCCAAAAAAACGATTATTCTTCATTGCCCACAACAAAAAAATATCAATAAATAAATTAAAAAACCAACAATTCTCATTAAAAATTAAGAAGGGCTACTCGAAGGTATAATAAGACAACTAAACTAAGTATAATTATGTAAATGAAGTTTTTTTTTCATTTTTTATTTTCTTTGTAATTTTTTTTCGTGTGGGGGGGAATGAAGAAAAAACATTTTTAACCGACTTAAAAAAAAAAAAAGGAGGGTCTCAACCAGAGCACAGATTTTAATAAACTTTTTTTTTTTTTTTTCAAATAATAGAGTATGATGCCATGGTAGTCCCATTAAATTTTTTTTAGAATCAATGAAGCAGTTTTGGAGTTATCTTTAAATAAAAAAAACTGTTAAGTTTTGAAGTAATATTTCTGCTAACGCTAGAAATGAAAAATCACTATGTAAAAGAAGGCCAACATTTTAAATTAATTTTGAAAATTTAACTGACATAGCAATGTTCCAGTGGGAAAACTCCTATATACGAGAACACGTGGTTTCCATCAATATTGACACTGATGACTTTATCTCTTCGAGATAATATTAATTCTGTTAATTTGTGAGTGTGTCCCACCACCTCGTATACCACGTCATTAGCGAACAAAATCATAAAAATCAGATGAGGGGCCAGAAATTTCCTCATCTTCAAAAAAGAAATTGTGAAATCTAAATTCTAGAAAATTAATTATTCTTCAATTTGTTAAATGAATATTTTTTGAAAAAAGTGCCCTGGAAAGGAGATATATGCAAAAAAAAAAACAATTTTTTTCATCTTGTTTTAAGGTTTTTACCGAGTTTCGGCAAAAAATGTAGGGTGCAAAATATAACCTCGAAAACTACTCCCCAAAACTAATTAATCGCGCCAATTTTTAGAACTCCCCCAAAACTTTTTCCGAAACCATGATTTTAAAAAGGTATTTCCTAGACTATACGTGGTTTCGAGTTTCGACTTTGTGAATGTTCGCATAAAATAATAAGCCTGTATCTCCGGAAAAAAATTACAAAAATTTCAAGGAATTACGTATGCATGTATCCGAAATATAAGTGCGAATTGTAAAACAGAAAGGAAACAAATGCGATTACACAACGGCTTACCGAGAAAATATAGAATGCATTAAATCATAGGTTCCACGTTAAGAATGGCGTGTTGTCTTTTCGATGAAACCTATAATTTAATAAAGATATGAGTTTCTCCTCTAGTACTGCCTTCCCTGGACAAACAGAAAAAGGGTCTTTCGAGGCGAATGACTACGTGTAACCCAGGAAACTATGCAAATTTTCGGAGAGAAATTCGGCGACAAAAGCGACACGAACTCATCAAAAAGGTTATCGTACGATAGAAAATCATGAAGAAAAAAAAATGATCGGTTCGTCAATTAATAATATCATTAATCTTAACCCTTCCAGTACAGCTGATATAAAACAGACATATCTTAATAGAGAAAAACAGAGTAAGAAAATCGTCTCAGGTATTTTGAACATAAATTTTTACCAGTAACTGAAGACTGCAACAACCAAGAATTTTATCCCCTTCCACAAAGATGAACTCTATTACTTAGTCTAAATTGTGTGCGGAATCAAGAAAACCAATTTGTTAGATTGATTTCCAAACACTGTTTTCTATTTCTTTCATTTCCAACGTAGTGTGATCGAATTGCAAACACGAAGCATTATCTACATCAGTCATCAGATGCTATTTCTCTACACAAAATAAAACGCGAAAGCTCATTTTCGAAAAGACAAGTTCTCCAAAAAAATTTGTTAACGTAATTATGTAACCTGACTAAAACGCAATGAACACGCCTTTTTTCTACAAATTAATAGTCAACGTAATACGTCCATCGAGGATATTCCACCATCTCGTTCTCTATAAATTACAATTAATCCAAATGCGTGCATGACGCTTCGAACAAAGAGCTAACATTTCCAAATTATCATTATACGTAACGTCACGATCAACTGGCCAAACAGAGAGGAGCAAATTTAATAAGTGAGCTAAATGGAATCTGGAACCGGTTGTGTACGGAGAGGACAAAACCACACTGTACAATATGTACAAAGCTCTCCTTACGGTAAGACCTGTATACACACAGTATGGATGGAATCGATTCTGCGTCATGTACATAAACATAATATCCCACTCTACACGAAACATTCATAATGAACATAAATCGTACATCACGCCAATACCACGTTGCAGTGTACAATACGAATCAAACAGTAGACAGCATACAAGACCTTTGCTATTCACGAATTAAGTTCATCGTCGGAAATGGTTACGTAAGTTGAAAAAATGACCATGGTCTTCAGTTGTAAGTGAAGAATACAAAAACGACATTTAATGGAAAATATGCACATGAAATTTTTGTAATACTCCAGCACAATAACATTATACTGAGTGGCCAATTGGAAAGGAATGAGGGTAGTTCATTTCAAGAGATGCGGATTATTTTCAAAAGTAACATAAAAGATATACGTATACACGTGTGCCCAATACGAACGGCTGTAGATGAGTTGCGGCCAAAGATGAGTTTCCTGATAAGGAAACTGGTGAATTTCCGACACAACATTTTTTCGGCCGTTTATGAAATACGACCAGAAAGAACATGTGAATTGCGGCTTGTTTTCTACGAATTGGGGCCAACAAAAGTGTAAGCTCTTAAAAGCGAAAACTCAAAAAAATGACTTGATTTTTTTTAAATTAAAATTAAAAACAGACTTCTGATACAATCACCTACCCACCAACATATTTCAGAATGAGAACTTTTCACCAAGAATTCACCAAATTGAATAAGGAAATTCATTACATTCTGAAAACAAAAGTTTTATTTTCAAATGCTACTCTTTTCACATTTTTTTCAAATCAAATATCCATAAAAAAAATTATAGGTGTCAAACTTTTGAAAAAAATGTTCCTTTTTTTAGTTTAATCATTATCTTTAAATATTTGCTGAGAATTCAAGAGATGTTCTTCCAACACACACACAAAAAAAATAAAAAAATAAAAAAAAATAACGAAATCAATACTGACATTATCAGAACCTCGGCCAAATTTCCCATCAACTGCCGTAAAACTCATATAACCTTTAATAAATTTCAACTCCTCACTTATGGTCATGCAAAAAGGATGATATAAAGTATCAAGTATAAGAAAGTAGGCCCTCAAAATTCATTAACATTGCCGCATATCAGACATTTTGGTTCACACCAAAATTAATCAATGTTCGTTGAATCTTGCTATCAGAAATGCTGGGGCCAATCCGATTCAAATCGGATAATGGCTAATATGTCAGTCAAATACAAGTAGCATCTTTAGTTGTGAGAAAGAAATGATTTCATTAGACTGATTCAAGTTCGAAATGAAACTGAAATTGTATTTTTTGAAACAATAATGAGTGGAAACTGTTTTCTTAGGAAGTATTTTCAAATTTGAGACAGTTTACCTTGAATTACTGTTGCTGTATTTCGAAGAACTTAGCTCTGTAACTGAATTATACTCAACAGTTATGTTTGATCTACAATATTTGAGGAAGATGTGACTTAATTTCGATTGTATCCATTCATCATTTCGTAAGTTATAGCTAAGAATCCGAAATTGTGAATTACTTTGTTCAAGTACAATTTGTTGAAAACGCATTATCCCCCCAACTGAACAATACTCAATGGTGAAATTTTAATGGGTTCTTTTAAAATGTTTGAGGATGATAGGGATAAAATTTCTGATCGTTATTTCATGAGTTATAATTCAAAATTTGGAACTTGGGTCGAATCTGTTCAAGTACAGTTTGTTACAAATGCATTTTCTCCTTATGGGAGCAATACTTAACAATGCAATTCACTTAATGTGATTGTCGATTTTTGAAACTAATGTAGACAATTATTGCCTCCTCAATTATAATAGAAAATACTTCAAATAGTCTCAAATAATTCATTTTTGATAAGAACTGATAATAGCATAGCGACCATGAAAAAACATGAAGAACCAACACCCAACAATGTTGCATGTTGGTTTTTTCTACCCAACTTGACAGACAAGAAAGTTAGGATCTTGGTGTAAATCCACCACCATCCAACATTAAACAAACTAGTAATTTAAGGAAGAAAACAACAGTAATAAATCTCGGTTTTCTAACATCGATCAGTCTACACTTCTGAGAACGCGTATATACACCGGATTCAATTGACATGCCTACTTAACGCGTACGTTGAGAGGAGGGACCAACAACAATACGAGGTCGGGTATGAAAATTCGCGCAAAATAATATTGCCTGTAATTATATGGGAACAGAAGCGGGAAAGGAGGAGCACATGGGAGGCGAAGGTTAGAAGCATTGAAAACTGAATCGTTCAACGTTTTGGGATGTAATTCAGTTCGGCCAAAAATTAAGGACTACTTCATCTCCCTCTCGCCACCCATACACGTTTCGTACCCAACTTCAATATACCCACTACTCAGTTCTCACTTCACACAGTATAGCGAAAAAACTAATCGTAATTCGACTGAAAAAAATAGGCGGGAGAGCGGAATGTGACTGCGCACACGAAAACTTAAATGAACGTCGAGCGGAACCAGTTTTTCTGTATCCGCGGAGCTAAGCTAACAAATAACAATTCAATTTTCCATAAATTTTACACTGTATTTGGATTATATGTCGATAATTTATACTTTTCCCTACCACTGTACCAGTCACACCGGTATCTGGCTAAAATAGTCTCTTTGGGACGATACAAAAAATACCGGTTTTTGAAAGTACAATTCTCAATTTATACAATTTTCATTTTCATCTACGTAAAAATAATAATTGGTACTAATAAAATTCAACTTAAAATGGGCGAAAACTACAGAACTGCAAAAACTTGATAGTATGAACATCCACTATGAGCTTAAAAATACAAGATCGAATGACAATATTTTGCAAGAGTAAGAAAGGAACTGCGTGATTTTGAAAAAAGCAGTATAATTTTAATAAAAAATCAATCATTAGAGCAACAGCCAGGAGGATAAACGTTATCAGAAACATAGAATGAAATCGTACAAAAACTGTTCATTGACTAAAAATGGCGGGAATAATTTCCTCTTGAACGAAGAATTGATCGGTCATTCATAAATTATAAAATGATAAAGATGATACAAAAATTTCAGAAGGTGTAATCGAAGAAAGATAGCGCTGCAGCATAAGTGAGGTAATATTACCCAAAATTCTTACTTAATAATTATCTTTCAAATCTAAATTGAAATCCAGAGAACCATAAGAAAACATTTTAAAACAGGAATACAAGTGGGGCAAAATATTAAAGAACCATTTTAAAATTTCTCCAGTACCATCTACAGGAATTACTGAAGTCGCTGCTTCTTCCTTTCATCATGTAGCTTACACGCTTTTTAATACAGTATCATTGAGATTACTCAGATCAATATTTCTTCAACTTTTGTAGCCCACGAGTTGTCAAAAAACACGGCGGCACCCGCCTCATTTGCAAAATTCACTCCCAACACGTTTTTTAAAATCACAAGCTAGGCAACGTGAATGAAATAAAAAACTATTCATATTCAAATATTTAGATCTATTTAAATATTAACTGAACACAATTTTCAATTTTGGCTACAAGTTACAGTTAATGTCACTGATGACATACCAAATGGCTGGTAGTACTATCTCGAGTTCACACTGATCTGGGGTTAATTTGCCAATTCCCGAAGGGTAACCCTGGGATTGGCGAGTTAACCTCCAATTGGAGTGGACTCAACTTATGTACTGCTAGCTATGAATAACTTTTCCTCTTAAATTAGGTTTTGATTAAATTTTTTTTCAAATTTTGTAGCAGACCTAGCCAAGTTTTGAGGTATACAGTTTTGGAAACCCTAAATCAGATCCTCTGTTTTCAGCTATACTTACTACATTGCAATTATTAGACTTTTCCCTCAACACACAGAATGACTGAACTCGCGAACTTTAAACAGTGGAGAGAAAACAACTGAAAAAGGCAATCATAAATATCGCCTAATGAATAATAACGAACTTCGATGATGTATAAATTTTCATTTGTTGTACATACATCGATTATTCTGTCGTCGTCACGAAAAGCGAATAAATTTTTCATGATAATAAGGTAACTTGATACTCGATTAAATACGGGTCATTAGATATTAATGAAGGAGTACTGTCATAAATTGAAACTCAACTCATAATTTTATTATCATTGTGATAATTCTCAGTTAAGACAGGAATAAAAATTATTAAATAAAATAGCGACGAAGCCGAAGATGAAAATGAACTAAGTTTTTTGAGGTTGTCTAACTTACGTCATTGTGTTTCTATACACTGAATACTCGGGTGACTCATTTAAAGGTGGATTTAAGGGGGAAGGCAATATATGGAAATACTAATAATATTGCTCCAGTGAATGACTGTAAATATCAATTTAAAACAAAACAAACAAGAATACCTCACCATCGTCTCACTATGCTCCTCCTCCAAAATGAAATTCTGGAGCAATCGTTGAACTCATTCGAGCATGTTATGTTAAGTTTTTTTGATTCAGGAATAAAAATTCAACTATTGGACATATTTTACATGGTTTTATCGTGCATGCGAGAACCAAGATCTTCAAGTCCACATGTTAAGGAGGGCTGATTCAAACAACATTTCTACACATTCTCTCAGATACAGTTCGCGTTTTCGGGAAAGGAAATTAATTTTTGCACGTTACTATAAATGTGTATGTACAAGCCCTGAAGGAGCAGCGCTTTGGCTCATGCCGGCCTGGATTTTTTCTGACAGCACTTTAGAATTCGTACAAGCGTCTAAATCTCACTGGGGACTCTCACTTACCAAGTTGTGAATAAATGTTTTTACTTTTTTATTTTTTTTTATTTTTTTATTTCTCATGTGAAGTCAGGATCCTATACCCACCAGCACATTACCAGTGGAGGGATTTTTCGGACGATGCGGTTAAGTCTTGGCCAAGACATGCCACTTTGTAAGTCGGCAATGGTAGGGTGATCTCCAGGGGGTGGGGCTTTGTCCCACTCGCTTCAACTTCAAAGTGGCATACCATGGACCAGCCCCCCGAAAGATCCCACCACCTATGTCATGAATGAACCACAAACTATAATCAACATAAAAAAACCCTTATAAAATATCGTTAAAAAAAAAAAAGGTAAAATGTTTCATCCGTAGGATTTAAACCATCAACATCTGTATTGCAAAAGTGGATTAATCTCTAAGTAGCCACGAAATGGAAAGTGAAGGCAGATGAATTCGATTCACATACTTAATTGTATTACTTCAAGGACTAAAACTTCAGCCTTCACAACCTCGTCTACATAATGAAACGGATCTGGAAATGCTAATATTTAAAATTTGATGTGATCAAAAAAAAAGTTTCCAGAAACATCAAAGGTTGTCAAGTGTTTCCCTTAAAATATTATGTTTGTCATACTAGTATGTGTAACGTATATTTTCATCTATTTTTAGAAATGACGAACATATTCGTCCACACATTTTCGAATACCAAAAACGTAGATATTTATCAACAATATTCATCCTATAACTCTTTATAAACAACCACTAAATTACCCGTATTTGATTTTAATGAATATAGATATACTTTCTGTATATTCATGACCTAATTGTGGCTGTCCCTCGAGTACTCGACGAGTCAGCACAACCCTGTAATAACAACACCCTACCTCACTTTACCTATCCAACACGTACGTTTTCATACCCTGAATGAGTATATAACCCCTCGATTCAGTGGAATAAAACACAGTTCCTTGACAGCTATTTCTAAGTACCTGGAACTTCTCTAGCAGAAGTCTCTGGTGAACAGATAGTCTTACTTGTTGAATTGTGATTGTAAATGTATAAATATTAACGTATATTTGTGTACTGTAATGTACAAATTATTATTTTATTAAATGTGTAAACTCTTTCGTGTGTGTATAATATTATTGAGTCTCTGACATATGTTAAGGTCCACTATAGTTTGTGGATGATAAACTTGAACCTATTTTAGAAGTATTACTGCTTTTGAAGTACGTGATATTTTGTGTATGGTGTAACACTGAAAGTGGTTCTAATTAGGTACATTACCACCTCTTTTGGCTGTTACATTATTGGCGCCCAACTGGTCTGCTATGGCAAATTGAACTCTCGCTCTAGTACCTATTCTACGGAATTGCTGATCCAAGTTGCTGGTTCAATTCCTCTGGTTTGAAGTACTTTGCTTTAACCTTGAAAACTCTAGTTAAGTACTCAATGAGAAACACGTAAGGCGCGCTCTTGAGGAAAGGAAGTAAAGGTTATTAGCGAGTGGAAAAAGACCAGTAGTGAAAAGAAAAACCGAACTTCAGAACCAACCAAGGATATTTATTATACAAAAATAAAAACGGGTGTATCTACAAAAGGTCTAGGTGAAGAAGATTTCGGCGACAAAAAACGGCAACAGATCCATCAAGCTCCTGTCCAAACAAAAGAAAAACAAAGTAACAATTAATATTAATTATGATTCGTGTCCCTTCCTTAAATATAAGAAGTGTTAAATAATTATAAGTCGCAAAAAAAATTTATTTTTATGAATGAAACTTGGGAAAATTTATCCGAACCCAATACTACTAAAACAAATTTAAGTTGGCTTATCAAAGCTAAAAATTTCGAACTAATCAACGTGTGTCAAAATTTAAATATCGAAGTTGATAAAAAATACTTTTCTCGTACAAAAACCCAAGAGGATATCTTATTAAAAATTAAATCTAGTAAAGAAATACAAAAATTATTAACTCCTGAAAATATAAAAATAATTTTGCAAACAACACGAAAACCTCGTGAACAAATCCCCGAATTATAAAATCCTATAATAAAAAAATATTTTAACCCCTCTACTACTTCAACCCCACTCTTGGAAAATTTGGATAATCCCACACCATTTCCGAGAGTCAGGTCAGCAATTAACCTTGCCGATATTACTGAGTGCTTAGAAAAATCTGACGAAGATTTTCTCAGCCCAGAACTTGAAACTAGAATCTTAGAAAACTTCGTCCCTCCAGTAGAAAATAAAATGTCAGGAAAGGCTGCAGTAAATATCAGACCTTCCCTATATGGGCACACCCCAACTGAAGATATCGTGTCATTTTTAATTGGATTTGAAAATGAGGCGGAATCATTCAATTGGGATGCCAACATGAAATTCAAAAAAATAAGAATTGCATTTTCTGGCCTCGCTAAACAAATGTTTGAAGATAGAATTCAAGCAAACCCCGAATGTAACAATTGGCAAAATACAAAACAAAAAATTTTGGAAGTCTTTACCAGGACTAAACCCCAATTACGCGAAATACTGTACGAAAGAAATTATAATGGCGAAGCTGATTTCCCTGCATACATTATGTTTGTGAAAAGAATTTTAAAACAAATTGAACCCGATATTTCTAAAGAAAAAATAATCGAAAAAATTATGCCAAACTTTCCCAAAAAAGAAAGAGTATTACTGATTAAAAAGGAACCTAAAACAATTCAAGAACTCGATAAGGCCTTCTCTAAATACTTAGAATTTAAAGATAAAGTATTTGTTCATTCAGACCCCCTCTTACGGAAAAAAATCGATCAACTGGAGAAAACTATTGAAGAACTTAAAGCTGGAAAAACGGAAAAGAAAACTGAAAAAAAAGTAAATCTAGTATCATCCGATCCAGTCTGGAAAGCTGAGATGGAAAAAATGAGCGCTGCAATAGCGAACATCTCGAAATCTCAGGAATCCAGAAAAAATAAAAATCCCTAAAATAAAAATAGGAATAATAATTATAATAATAATATTAATAATAATAACAATAATAATAATAATAATAATGGTAATTGGAACCAGAAACAAAATTGGAACCAAAATAACCAAAACAGAAATTGGAACAATAATCAAAATTTTAACCCTAATTATAAAGGTAGAAATTTTAATCCAAATTTTTGAAGAAACAATTTCCCTAGAAATAATAATGGACACTACTCAAACAGAATCCCAAACTGGAACCAGTTTGCCCTTCCAAATTGGAATAACGCTCCAGCATGGTCTGGTATCTCATTTAATACTCCCCAAAATCTCCCTTATGTGGCTGTCAATACTCAAATGATTGCCCCTCCGGCCCCATTGATGGCAGTCCCACAACAAAACTACCTCCAAACATCAAACCCCCAGGCTTGCCAAAATAATTGCTCAAAAAACTAAGTGTCCCCCTTACAGGTGATCCGTCAGCTGTAAGGGATGTCTTGAATAAAGAGTCGAAACAGGTTAACAATGTTAGTGAGGAGAAATTTCAAAATAAAGGGTACTGCGGAACCCAATGTAAATTTCACCTCCCATTTGCCATATGTGGTAAACAAATACTTAGCCTAGTCGACCCAGGTTCGGAACAGACACTTATTGATGAAAAAGTTTTAAAGAAAGTCAATTTTACGGAACCAATTCTACCAACTAAAATAAGATTTCGTGGTGCGGATAGTCAACCTCTTGAGGTCATAGGAGTAACCAATGTGATTTTTTCCATTGATCATTGCATTTACCCACATCCCACCTTCGTTGTCCAAAATTTAGTAGAACAGGTCATATTGGGTTACGACTTTTTGCCAACCTATAAAGCCAAAATGGACTTTTCGAAAAACAAATTCACTTTACCGTGTGGTGATGAAGAGCGATGTTTTGACATGCCTGAATGTCACAATTACCCTATTGAAAAAGAAAATAAGTTAGGTTATGTTAAGCCCTTTAAATATTATGCCCCCCAAACTTTTAAAATAGAGGCAAATTCAGTGCTAATTTTAGCAACTTTGCCTGAACACCTGAAGTTTCTGTGTGAAACATCCATGGAAGAAAAACATAATTTCTTTGTAATCGTATTAGAAGACACGATAGCGACTGTAAATCATAATAACAGACCTCACGTGATCTATAATGGCGAATACTTAGGAAAATTTGAATTAAGTAGCGCAGTAGAAATTAATTCCTGCCGAATAGAAAAAATAACAGAAACTACTATTTTTAAGGATAATCGAGGAAACCCTATCCCGATTAATCCAAAGCTTTCGCTTGAACAAAAAATAAAAATGTATGAAACAATTAATGAATTTAATAATATTTTTACGGGAAAAACAGACGAAGTCTCTGTTTGTAAAGTACTCGAACAAATTGTCCGAGTAGATGACGAAACTCCACTGTGGTGTAGAAATTTTAAATTCTCACATGCAGAACATGAGGCCCTACATAAACTGGTCGATGACCTAGTAAAAGCAGGTGTCCTAAATAAACAAAAATCAAAATTTGAATCTCCTATATTTGTAAAAAAGAAACCAGATGGAGTCTACAGAGTATTAGTAGACTACCGAAGAATGAATCAAAGAATTATTATGGATAACAATCGCGTTCCTACGATTGATGTTATTTGGCCGTATTTAAGAAATAAAAAATGGTTTACGACAATTGATTTAAACAGTGGATATTTACAAATTCCTCTTACGGAAGAATCCAAACAATACACTGGAATAAATGTGGATGGAATTGGATACGTATTCAATTCTACCCCAATAAGCCTAAGCATTTCTCCTTCCATTTTCCAAACCATCATGGATGACATATTCCATGACATATTTTGGAAAAAAATTGTGTGTTACCTGGACGATATTTTTATTTTTGGAGAAACTTTTGAAGAATGTCTCGAAAACACAAGAGAAGTGCTAAAAAGATTAAACGAAGTAAATTTAAAAATAAAAACAAAAAAATGTCAATTTGCAATGAACAAAATCGAAATACTAGGACATACTGTCCGTTATAACGAATTACGCCCATTAAACAAAAACATTGAGGCTATTAAAAATTTAAACCCCCCGAATACGTTAAAACAATTACGGTCATTTTTAGGATCGATAAATTATCACAGGAAACTAATCCCTAATTTAGCTAAAATCACTGCCCCTCTTACTGATTTATTAAGAGGAACAGATAGCAAATCAAATGCCAAAATTAAATTAAATCAAGAACATCTTGAAATATTCGAAAAATTGAAAGAAATAATGATTTCCAAACCTGTATTAGCAATTTACGACCCAAAATTGGAAACTTGTGTAGAAGTTGATGCTTCAAAAATTGCATTAGGTTCAGTGCTGCTGCAAACTAATCCCGTTACAAAGCATAAACATCCAGTTAGATACTTCTCAGAAAGAGTCCAACCTCCCCTGTTAAAATTATGCTCTTTTAACTTGGAAATGCTGGTAATCACGAATGCATTAGCTCATTTCCGTGGATACTTACTGGCATTACGCTTTGTAGTATACACGGACCATAAGCCTCTGATTTATCATCAGAAATTTAATACTCCTAGCCCAAGATTAATAAGATTAATCTCAAAACTAAACGAATATAGCTTCCAAATTAAACATATTGCCGGAAAAAATAATTGTATGGCTGATATGTTGTCTCATCCGCACAACGAGCCGGACGGAATTACATTTGAAAAAGGTGAATTTTTAGTAGATAAAAAGTATGCTCTCCAAGATGAAGAGAAAAATGTGAATACTCTATGTAGAATTCACGACAATTCTGCCAAATTAAATCCTGTGTTTTACCAAAATCAAAATACGTGGTATTACCCAAATACCACACCTCAAAATTATTATTACCCTCCTTCCACCACATCAACTTTCCCATATTATCTCGTGGTACAAACCACAACCCCGCAGAATGAATTAAATCATTCTCAAAACTGCCCCAATCAAACTACAAATGTAGTCACTATATCTGCCCTTAAAAGAGAGTCAAACCTCGACAATCAGATCACCCCAACCCCTTCTGTGACTCCCAACTCCCCGCAAACTCCAAAACCCGACATCACATCATTTCCCCAAACAGAAGATCAAACTTCTGAACCCCTCCAAAAAACTGACTTACCCGAAAATCTAAGAACAATGCAGGAAAATGACCCACATTGGAAAAATGTTATTTCGCTATTAAATTACAACGAAATCAAAAGGGATAAAAATAAATTACGAAAGTTAAATCGTACTATACAACTATATTTTCTCGATGAAAATAATGTTTTAAAGAAATTACCTAACCCAACCTCATCATACGATGAAGAGGTTACTGTAATTCCTGAAAAACTAATTCCGGTAGTCCTTAAAAAACTACATGACAATCTGTTGTATGGAGGTCACTTCGGAATTAAGAAAATAAAAAATAAAATAAAAAACCAGTTTTTCTTTAAAAACATGGTACAAAAAATAACTGAATATGTATTGTCATGTCATGAGTGTCAAATGGCACAAAATTCCCCGAAAGAGGCTGGCTACCTCAAACATATAGAAATCGAAAACCCTAAACCATTCTCACATTTAGAGATCGATTTCATAGGGAAATTTAACACCGAGTATGAACACTCGTATGTGCTTGTTGGTGTTGACAAAAGCACAAACTTTTGTACCATACGCCCAACAAAAAATCCAAATGCTCAATGCGTAATTGAGTATTTGAAATATATTTGTTATACGTATGGCACACCCGGAAAAATTTCTTGCAACAACGGAGGTCATTTTGCTAATGAACCCGTTTGCAAATTCTGTGAAGAGAATAATATTAAAATTATTTACTCCTCTTTTTATTCCCCCCAATCGCAAGGACTCGTTGAAAAAATCAACGGTGTCATTAAAAAATCATTGTCAAAATACGACCATTCAAACGAAAAAGAATGGATTGAAACCATTAATAAAATTATTTTTGCATATAACATAAGTCCGATTGAACATTTAAATAACAAATCCCCATTTTACCTACTACATGGATTCAACCCTGAAGTACATTTACCCAAAATACCTGAAAACTCTGGAAATAATACAACTCGTGAAGAAGAAATTTAAAATCTCCTTCAAAATAGGGAAAAAACACCCAGCTTAGCAAAGAAAGCATCGGAAAAAATGTGAAACATTATAACGCGCACCACAAGATCATTGACTTCAAGCCTAACGACCTTGTTTTGCTGCGTCAATCGAAAAATGTTGCGAAAAATAAAATGAAATACAACGGACCATATAAAATTGTTAGAAAGGTCACGGATCTAAATTATATAATCCGTATTAAAACAGACGATAAAACTGCGTACGACAAAACGGTGCACGTACGACGATTAATCCCACATAAATCTCGTAATAATAACAAAACAAATATCAAAATAAATCCAGAAGAAAGCCATGAAAATCTCAAAACCCCCACCCCAACCCAAATTGTACCTAAACCTAAAAAACAAAAGTAGATGTGTGTAAAGTTTATTACCCGTATCTACGAGTCTTTTCACTCACGATTTTTTTTTCTCCTCCCTCTCTCTCCCATCTTTCTTCTGTTCCCCGCCGTATTACCCTTCACCTCATACTAATAAATTAATAACAAATAAATAAAAACATCAGGTCCAGAGAAAATTTGAAACTCTAAAAAAACTAAAAATAGTAAAATAAAATTAGAAAAACTCACCAATGGCACAGGTATCCGCATAGCCCTCGAGAAACTCGGCAAGGTGCTCCCCACTGGTGGTACTGCTGCTATCAGTCGACATCGGAGATTGGTTGTCGTTTGATGCCCCTTCCTTCCCTGAACTCAAATCCACCATGGAGGCGCTGTCTTCAACTGACGGAGTATCCCACAGGAATGAGTAGACGGTAGGATCGGTTAACAACCATCCCCCTCGGAGCGACATAGCACGGTTACCTTCGGTGGCATCATAATGGCGAACCATATGAAAACCAACGATCAAAACCGAAACATCCAGGCGTGGCTTATAGTGCTGGTTCAGGAACAGAGCAAAATTGACCCCTTCTGGAGCAATGAGGAAATTGGTAAAGTAGGTCCTATCAACGTGGACGTACTCCACCGTAACTTCCTTGTTAGTCTGCTGCGATACGCAAAGCAGACCAACCAGCAGTCCGGAGAGTACCCCCAGGCCAACCATTCCTCTGGTGTCAAGATTTCCACAAAACTCGAGCTTTAGCCCCAAGTACCCAAACTCGACCATCATGGCACGAGGATAAAATACTTGTAAGGAAAAAAGCAGCCGTTTCGTGAACTCTTCACACTTTGGACAGCAAACAAACCTTACCGAATGACTCCAATAGTTCAGATCTTCCTCAATGGTCTCCTCTGGCACTCGATGTGGCTCAAAATCGTTAAGAAACACTCCTCTGTTGGCCTCGCTTGAAATTCGATAAAATAGAGAAAACAATCGGTGCAATGAGTAGAAAAGCTGCGATTCACATGGACAACATTGAAAAGGATGAATCTTCGTGAGAACCTGGCTGCCGATAAACCAGGTATCATTTGCGTCCACTTTCCCATAAGAAACAAACATTCTATCGTTCATATAAGTGATAGGCATGTTGTGTTTTGTTAACAAAATCAAGAAAAACGAAAGTAATAAAAGAAAAAAAAAGTAAAATATGCGAACTAGCACCAAAGATTAAAAACACAACCCACATTCCACAGAACTACGAAAAATGAAAATTGAAACAAAATTTGGAAGAAAAAAATAAAAAACACGAAAAATGATAATGATAGTAATAGGAAAAAGCATAAAACTGAAAATTCGGAAAACAAATAGTAATACGAACTCAGACGGTTGCAAACTCAAACTGATCGGCTAGACCTATTAGAATTTATACTAATAATATGACCGAAATTTGTAGTTTCGAACGTCTGCAAAAAAGATATTCTCTCCTCACCTTAGCATTCCTGTGTCCTAATAAAACTCCTAAAAATCATAATGAATCGTAAATAATTTGGACGTTGCATTCTTTCTGTTTCAGAAAATGTATACGAATCTACTTTTCTATTTCGCAATAACTATTTCTTCGATTACTATTGCGCAAAGAACATCGTCTGACCCATATAGGATTACGACGGCATCAACTGGCGCTTATTTTCAAGAAATAAGCAATATTTTTGTATATTCTAAATCTGCCCCAATAATTTACTCCATTAAGCTAGATTTGCATGAATCAGCAGATAAATTATTAGCAACAAACTTTAAACATCGGTTGTGCAATGAAACAACCTGGAAAAATGCAAATATGCAGAAATGGCAAAATGTCTAAAAAATGCAATAAAAAACCTTAAAGAACAAAATACCGCTATGATCCAAGATTTCTATTCAACGCCATCTTCCATTCGAAGCAAATGAAGCGTATTCACTCCAATCAGATCTTTCTTCGGAGATGCGTTACACTTTTGCTGTCGAGTACTAAACTTTAGAGATGGACAAAACTTTCTGGCTAACGAAATCTCGTTGAAAGAAGAATACGATATTATAAAAAACCAACTGTTAGCCGAACATGCAGCATTAGTAAATACGTCCACTAATCTGCATAGCTTTATCGACCATACAAATAATTTTATGACAAAATTTGTTTTGCATACAAATTCTTTTATAAAAAATTCGCTAGAAGAACATGAACTTCTAATCTCTCTAAATTATATACAAGGATTCTATGATAACTACCTTATAAACACGTTAAGATTATCAAACATCTTAACTTCTTGTAAGTCTCATATGATCCCCTCTTCAATTATTTCGAAAGAAATATTAGGAAAAGACATACTAAAACTTTTGGAAATTACAAAAAATCTAGACCTTGGTCTAGCCATCCCCATTAAAGATATTCAAAACTACTACCATGCTGAAACTGCAATTTCTTTAAAAATACGTTAGAATTAGAAATCAAAATTCCCCTAAAACAATTAGATTCTAAATATGAAATTTACGACTTCATTCTGCTCACATTTAAAAGTCATTCTAATGAATTGTGCAGCTTTGATCAAGAACCATCCCTGATTATTCACGAAATCAGAACAAATTCTGTACGATACATTAGCGGAACTAATCTCCATTATTGTAACTCTGATAAACCATTATGCTTCCTTCCGTCTAATAGAGGAAGTGACAAATTAACTTCATGTGCAAAGAATCTTTTCTTTCAAGACTTAAACCAAAATTTATTACAATCCTGTTCATTTAAATGTAACCTAAACAATAATCAAACTCTAGTACACCCCATTGGACAGCAAATTTGCTATAGTAAATTTTAATACTCTGGTAGCAACGAATTCTATTACGAAAAAATCTTAAAAACTAAAAATCAGTAATAATTCCCCCAGAACTTTTATTCTGGACGTACCTTGTCATATCCAAATTGAAAACATTGACAAAAATAATAAAAATACAGTAATTATCCCAATAGAAATCCCCTGTCTCTCTGAATGTTTGGAAGAGACTATTAAAATCGAAAATCACTTACCACTACTGTGGACATATTTTTCCGATTCTACAGAACCTTTTGACCTTGCCATAGACATGGCAACGACAAAGGTCTATAACCCCAAATGGAAAAATTTTGTTCCCCACACTGTTCCCATTAACGACTTGGAGAACAAAATTAAATCCATTGAACTACAAATACCTGACCAAAATTTTAATGATTATCTAACTTTTGTCAATGGGATATTCTTATTGTGGTTAATTAATTACAGTCTTCTTTATTTTAATTCTTATTATTGTATATTTAAAACTAACCTCCCATCGAAATTGTGCTAATTTAACAAAAAGCACAGTATTGTAAAAATTACGCAAAATAATACGATATACTAATTATATATATCTAAGAAAAAATTTGTTACTCATAATCAATATTTGTAAAATATTTTATTCTAAGTATATATACTCATATTCGCATTATATGATATAATTTTAATCATGCATAGTTAATAAGAAATTTGTACTTGTTGTATAGACTTTGGAAAATTTTTTTTTTCCTGATTTTTTTTGTTCGCTTCGGAGAATTGTGTAACGTATATTTTCGTCTATTTTTAGAAATGACGAACATATTCGTCCACTTGGTGGAATAAGACAGTTCCTCGACAGCTACTTCTAAGTACCTGGAACCTCTCTAGTAGAAGTCTCTGGTGAACAGACAGTCTTGCTTGTTGAATTGTGATTGTAAATGTATAAATATTAACGTATATTTGTGTACTGTAATGTACAAATTATTATTTTATTAAATGTGTAAACTCTTTCGTGTGTGTATAATATTATTGAGTCTCTGACATATGTTAAAGTCCACTATAGTTTGTGGATGATAAACTTGAACCTATTTTAGAAGTATTACTGCTTTTGAAGTACGTGATATTTTGTGTATGGTGTAACACTGAAAGTGGTTCTAATTAAGTACATTACCACCTTTTTTGGCCGTTACTACAGTATGTAACACCATACATAAAACAAATAAAGTATTACCCAACTCCATTAAAAAAAGTAATAAAATCTGAAAATAATCGAAAATCCATTTTTTCTTTTACGTAATCTGTCAGGATTGGACAAAATCCATTTCTGAACTTTGTTCCATACCATCATAGATGGTAATCACAGTAGAACATACATACAGATTAGATTTAGGCTACAGATGTTTCTGGGCCAGGAATGAAAAACTTAGAAAGAATTTTCACTGAACTGGATTTGAGAAGTTTCTTTTTTTGTAATCTGTAATTTCTAGATACATTTCTCCTGATTGAGAAGATTATGGAAGATCTTTATTTTCCCACCATACTTATTTGACTAATTATGTGGAACTAATTACTTGAATGTAATGAGAATTTCCACAAAACTGGTATTTTCATCTAGAATTCAGGTGTAAAATTTGGCATTAATTTTTAGTAATAGATTATAGTTTTTCTACATTTTATTTCACACTACATTCATGCTTTTCTTGTTTTAAGATACTTGGTGATAATCAAGTTGGACAGTTTCCAATCGTGTACCCAGGAAAATTCTGTTATCATGGCCATATATGCATGTTTATGAAACTGCATTCGGGGATGAATATGTTTCACAATTATTTCCAGTTTGATAAATAATTATAATGAACTCTCACATTGTTTTACAGTTTCTAAACTTCATATACTATGGTATGGAACAAGTCCATAGTCCTCTTTGAGTTTTCCCTGTGGTAATATGGATTTTCAAACAAGGCATTTTCCAGAGCCAAAATTTCCTGAATCCAAAAAATATAATTTCCTTCTCTTCACCTAGCAGGTCCTATATATGATGGTGTGGAACAAAATTAATGTTTCTTTTTTCTTTCTGGCCAATGAGAATAATTTTATTCTGATAACAAAATGAAGGAAATAGATTTTTCATGATTCTGGTTTTTAATTTGAGTACTATTGTGACAGTTTTTTTCATAATAGTTCCACATAGTATATGATACGAAAATTGAAGACTGATAATTTTGTTGAAAGTAGTTTTGTAACTCTTGTTATGGTCCCATATTTCACAAATCTTGAAATTTTAAAAGTTTGTTATTTCCAGATCCATTTCACCAAACTGAAAAGTTTTTACATGATAATTCTTTAATTATATAAATTTGTCTAATTATATAAATTTGTCCAATCATGTGGAATAAGTTTCAATCCTAAATGTAATAAGTATCTCTCAAACGGTATCATCTCCATTCAGTATGTAAGGGTGAAATTTTATTTTGATTTATGGTAAAAACTATTATAACTTCAAGTTTGGATAATACTGATAATGAAGTCTTTTATAGTTTTACAATTTTTGGACTTCAGACCATAAACACTAATATGGAACAAATATGCTCACCTTCTTTTTTTTCTTGCAATATGAAAATCCTAAATCCAATCTGTACGTGTGTTCTACTGTGATTATGTCTATGATGGTATGGAACAAAGTTTAGAAATGGATTTTGTCCAATCTAAACGGATTATGTAAAAGCAAAAATAGATTTTCAAGTTATTTTTAGATTCTCTTACATTTTTTTAACAGAGTTGGGTAATACTTCATTTGTTCCATTTATAGTGTTACATACCATGAGATAAACGTAATATTCAAAAGGAAACCCTGGAAACCTCTAATGATTCCAGAAATTAAGGTTTTTGATCACATAAAAATTTGAAAATTAATGTATTCCTAGACCCACTTCATCATATAGATGGGATTTTAAAGGCTGAAGATTTAGTATTTATATTAATACAACTAAGTATGTGAAATGAATTCATCTACCATCATTTTCCTTTGTGTGGCTACTTAGAGGTTAAAAGAGGGCGTCACCTGGATTTGAGTAATTAACAACATTTTAATTTAGTATACAAATAAAAAAAATATGGAAGAACCAGTCACAATGTCGTAAAACCAGAGTCCCAAGTGAGATTTAGACACTTCTGAATTCATTGTTTTGGACGAGACAACAACCTTTTTTTTCATGTCTGAGGGTGGCTGGTGGGTAGTGGCACATGCACATCGAATATGAGGGAACAATGGCGAAATAATATGGGGGAAATAATTAACGGCTTGTACGTTTATTATAGTGATAGTATATGTGTATATAGACATAAATATTATGTAATTTTGTTTCCAGAGCATATTTCAAGGAATTTCCACTAGGCATCATTATCGAACAAGGAAATTTTCATGCCACCATGATATAGGTATCAAATCATAGGTCTCTTTACTCCTTACTGAAAACATACCCAATAAACTTTCTGACTGTTATCGGTGTTAGCAATTTATTGACTCTAGTATAAGGAAATTTTTACAGCTACCACACTCTCGGATGGGAAGACACAACAATGGCACTATCATCGTTCATTTACCGCCTAGTATCAACTTATTTTGTGCTCTGTTCTTTCCCTAAAAACACCTACGGTTGAAGAACGGAACCAGGAGAATCAGCCCTCAATAATATTTAAACTCGAAGCCCGAGACACGGTTACATATAAACAAAATCAATATGAGAGGGAGTACATTGAAGCAAAAGATGAAATCTTTCTTGAAAGAAAAAAAACATACGTAAAAGAACTAATTCTATTGAAGTAACGTTACAGCAAGAACAAAATTTTACATTGCCGCAATTATAATTCAATTTATGTGTAAATTTACAAAACAAAAGTTGATATGGTATCCCCGTTAACAACAGTGGGCAAAATCTTCGAAAAAATTATTCGAATCACGAATATTGCGCACTCTTGCCGTCAAGACCACAAAAATTGGAGATTTTAAAAAAATGTAAATATTTTCCAACAAATGATGAACATATTCCTAGTGATTGTGAATAAAAGATAATGAGAAGAAAATATTTGAATTACAAAAAAATAAATACATCATATGAAACGTAAATTTTTTTGTAACACTCAACATTGAGGTCAATACTCATGGAATTTTGAGGCGTTGAAGACAAATGATTTCAAAAATTGCACACCAGTCGGGCGCAATCGATGATGTTTCGTATTATATGAAATAAACTTATTTCAACGACCAAACACGTGTTCAACATTCACACACAAGAATAGACTCAACATCGCATCGTTGAGAGAAAAGAAAAACCACCAAACGAAATATGGAATTCGGGTCACTAGGCGGTCAATTTTAAACAAGGAGAAAAAAGACCTACCTCTTTAAGCGCAACAAATTTCTGAGGAGCTTTTAAAGACATTCAATTAAAGAGAAAAATACTCATCAAAAACATAAAAGATAGAAATTACGTAGTCAAAAGATGAAAAAAAAAAAAAAAAACTCTTTTATATCTGAGAATAAATAGTAAACAAGTTCTATTCATTGGTAGCAGTGCATATTGAAGTCACAGTTAACCATTTTTTCTTTTTTTTTCTTTTTTCTCTCACTGAAGATATTTACTTGCAAGAAGTTACTTTTTTCTCTCCATTATTTACCCTCATCTTTCAGTAGAAAAAAAAATCGAGAAACGGTTAAATACTGTACACAACACATACCAATCAGAATGCAGTAAATGGCACGACGGGGCATTGACTTTTTACGATTAGGATGATACTTCGAAGAAAGAAATTAATTTGAAATTTATTTTCATTTAATCTTTCAAGAACCGGTTACGAACCATTTCACCACCTGAGGGCCGAAATAATGCACACTCGACGAAAGCATTTTACTAGGAAAGTAAGAGGCAAAACAAAGGTCAGAAAAAATACATTCGGGCATTACAGACTTTTCGATTTATCCTATGGCATTTTTCTACGCCCACATTATGTAATGGCGCGGGAAGGAGCTCGTACTGTAATAGTAATAATAGTACAATAGACGACTGCGAGAAACTAAGACAAAAAAATCTAAATTTTCACTCTTGGATTTTCTCATCTCGCAATAATGAGAGAATTGTTATTAAAAACGTTTGAACAAGCTTTGACGGATGAATTTAGGCTCAAACGGTAACACACCAACTTATAAGGTTCAGTTACCAGCAAACACAAATATTTACTCTCTTTGCACACGTTGCTACCAAAAATCAACTTGGTTTTACCCAGGTGTGTACCTACGTAAAGATCGAAAGTGTGCATTCGACGACAAACAGCGAAGGAGCATAGAAAAAACAGGTCATATGCTAATATTTGACTAGTGAATAATAACGGAATGGAAATAAGAATTTCGGTCAACAGAGGTATGTTTCCGAAACAAAAAAAAATAATGTATTCGCGTGCTACAAAAACTAGGTATGAACATTAATAGGGAGAGAAAAAAACAATAAAATAAATATAAGAATAGGAAGAACGAAAGAACACTAAGAATTCATTAAAGATACTAAATAAAGTTATTTCCATGAAAAATGTACAAAATGAATGAAAATCACGGAACTAGTAACTTCCATAAATTTAATACGATAATACTGAAATGTACGAACAGGCCATTACAATGGTCATGAGAGAAAGTGCAAATATTACGGGTAAATTGAAAACTATTACGGCATCAAAAGTTGAAAACTTAATAAATGGTCAAAAATTTGTCGACAGCACTCCGAATCTGAATCGTTTTTATCTACACTATAATAAATTCAGAAAAACAAATTTTCATTGGATTAAACCAGCGAAGAAAGTCACCGAATGCCGAATACGACGTACATGTAATAATTCAACTCGGATAGAAGAAGAAAATTGAAAAAATATGGTCTATTTCGGCAGGTATTTGCACATCCCATGTTTCTATGTCTTTTGTACTATAAAACGAGCTCACTCTATCCACCTGTAGTATATTAGCATATAAAAATTTTCTCTGAACGTAATTTTTACTGATTTTTCATTATAAACATCATACAATGTTTCTATAAACGGTAAAAAATTCGGATAGCGAATATCTTATTACTGAATTTTTATTATCAGAGCTCGTTCGCGTTGTTATCAATGATGCTGATACTCATTAAATAAATTTTCTCGAACTTCAGACCAATATCCGAATTATTTTTAAATTCTTTTATTTCGTATCCGAAAACCCTAATTGTGAAAATTCTAAACATCCAAGAACTCAAACAAAATGCAACGCCCTTGGATTAAATGTGTATCATTTTTCGTCATTAATTTTTATTTTCAGACATTTTTTCAATAGTTCATCATTCGCCTTTTCTGAGAAAAGATCGGACATACGGTATATGTTAGTAAACGATGAAATTTCAACCATCCAACATTTTTCAAATTTCATTTCAAGTTAATGAATGCAATTAGTTTCATCATTCATTAGAGGAATTATGACCAATGATTGAATAATTATACGTTTTCAAGTTAAATTTCACTCACTAAAATTTTATTCACAAAATAATTTTCACACACAAATTACAAAGAAAAATAAAACATGTGACTTCAATAAACGTATAAAGTGTAAAATATATTTTGCAATTAAATCGTTATTTTTTGGTACGAGTTTTTAAATAAAAATCAAAATAATAATGAAGAATCGATAAAGTACGAGTAAACTGATCTCATAGACTTAAAAACATAAGGAACTGAAAGAGGATAACTACATCCACCGAAGTTCTAAATTCGCCTCGTGAAGAGTAGGTCTACTAGGTTTTTTAACCCTAAATTCAAAGGGAGGGATTTTCAACAAAATCGTTTTTTCTAATTTGATTCTTGCATGAAAATGCCTTTATTCTCTTCATAAGTTTACCTTTCCAACGCCAATACTAACAAAATCGATCACACTGAAACTATGATCTTCAGGAAAATTCTACTACGCTCGAGATTCATTGCTCAACAAGAAGTAATTATGAAAAAGAAAGATTATCAGTCAAATAAAAACAAATCGAGGTAAGATTTCGCGGAAATAATAACACCAAAATTATGAGAGGAAACAGCGAAACGAAATTGACTAACCTACAACGAAACCTGCTCTTGTCTACCGAGAAAATGTTCAAAAAAGCTTCGGGACCAATAATGGAATCGGTAGGCAATGTCATCCCATCTTCTACACTTCCAAAGAAAGAAAAAAAACATTATCAGACCAAAAGCAAGTTTTATGGTTCTGCATCATTAAAGACCGTAACTGCCGACGAAGGAATGATGAAGTAAAATCTTCAATTCTTCATTGAGCATTGTTAATATCTTCTACAGTATATCCAAAAGGAAAATCAAAACAAAAAAAGTCAACACGTCTTCCGTTAGAGGGCTTCATATTCGAAATTTTCAACGAAAACTGAAGCTAAAGGGCGAGTCATAACTTTTCGATTTTTATTCCTCCATCATAGATGTAATTCGAGGTTAAAAATCAGACATACCGTTTTTCAAGCATCGAATAAAAAGACTACGGCGCGAAATCAATCCACAAGATCGGCTGCAGCACTTGTAGGCAGTTAATGTATATTATAGAGGTGCGTTAATGACATAAAATGGCGGAATTAACGCTGAACATGGAGGAACGTTAAAATGGAATTTTTAAAATTAGTAATGACTTTTAGGGGAGCAAAAGAAACAGACAGAAGTGCATAACACACGAAAGCGAATAGCAGTTTTTTAAACGTTTACCGGGTTTTCTGCTGGTTCATCGTACGATCCAATTTAACAAAACCTATTTAGGATTTGTATTTTCGTATAATGATGCTTCCGCATTTATCTCAAAACATAGCCTACTCCATATATATGAAAGGAGCAAAGAAAAAAGAATACAAACATGCACAATTCTATTCAATTACCGCGAAGTTTTTTTGATCGACTAACGAGGAAATTTAATAAGAAGAAATTCAAATATGGCAAAATATGTACCTTTAAAAAAAATTATGATAAATTCGTATGGACGCAAAAAATTTATAAACTTCTTCTGATAAATTCTGAGTAAAAGGAGCTAGTTAAGAAAAAATTCAAAATAATGTAGATTTTACTTTTCAATATACATATATAAAAAAAAAAAAATAGAGAAAAATTATTAACAACTTTATATATAATACAAACATAAAGGCCGACGAAATTATCATAAAACTGTAACAAGAAATGTTCTACACAATTAAGTAGAAAATTGTATTTCCACACACACGTCCCCCTGAGAATGCTTCATTTGCTCTTTCAAAAACTTATTTCAGGACTATTTATTCGAAGTAATTCTGACAATAATTACTCAATTCGCCAACGAATTTCTCAAGCACTATTTTTGTTTTGAAAAGATGCGGACATAAAAGAGTTCCTTATTCACAAAGATTTCTACTTTCATTTACATCTGAAAAATTTCTCATAAATTGTACCACTGATCTCTATATCAACGACGTAGGAACAATCAAATTTTTAAGAAAAAATATGGTTTGGAACAAGCATATTTGCAAAAAGGTATATTTTAGTTCGAAGTTATCCCCCTGAAAAAAAAAAAAAGTTTACAATCTTAGTGCTACAGCCATTTAAATTCCGCTCACTCTAACGCAACTTCTATTGAAACTGATGATTGTGACGACAGAGAGACGTCAAATGAGAAAAAGATTTTTTTTAAATTTGAAAAGAACATTCTTTACTGAAAGAGAACTAACTAAATCTACGATTTTCCCTCTCATTTATTTTCTGACCTACAAATTGTTTCAGGCTAAAAAACAGAAATTATAAAGAGGATACGATGATAAATCAATTGACCGTCAACTTCGAAAGAACTTCATTAGTAACCTAGAAGTATGAATGCAGTCAACTAAGAAAATAGAGAGAAAAAGGGTCAAACAGAAAACAATATGATTAGAAACATACAAAATATTCAAACCAAAGGGATACTACTTGTTCTCACATTTACTGTAAAGCCTATACTGCGAAAGAAGCACTGACTCCTCTTCTCACAGCAATGTACATAATTTTATCATAAATATAATTTATGAACGACACGTAAGTTACCTAACGGTGATAACATATGAAAACATGAAGACCTTAATAAAATGTTATAATAGCAACATAAAGAATTGCATTATTCTATTCGAAAAGAAATAGCACACATTCAAACTAAATAAAAAATATGTATATGGAAATTCTAGAATACAGGAATTGAAGTATTAATTTTCAAGTTCGACTTCGAAAAAAAATAAAAACTCAATTGAGAAAGTTTGTAGAATTCTCAACTTAAAATTAATTTTCGACAATTCAATTTCAGTTTATTCGAACGAAAATCACATCCTCACACAATGATTTTTTCGAATTAACTGTATACAAAAAAATTACATTAAAAATGAGTTTTTGAAAGACAAGCTTTTATTTATTTATTTATTTTTTTGCATTCAGCTTCATGCGAAATAAATATTATTTCGTTGCGGAAGGTTGGCTGCAGTATTCGTATATTTTAAAATCGCAGTTGTGAAGAGAATAAAATTTATAAAAAAACGAAAATTTGAAGGACGGTTAAGCAATAAAAACTTTAATGCAGTCGGAATGAGATGGATTTCCAATTGAGAACTGATTGTATTCTAAATTCAACCATATTGTTAACACGGGATCGTCGACAAACAAAGAACCTAGAAAAATCACACCTACTTTTCAGTACTTTCGACAGAAATAGTACGTAATTATTTTTTCAGAAAACTGCCTTTTATCCAAAACTGAAAGTAACACGAAGCTAAAACTCTGACAATATGTTGTCATTAACTTGCCACATCTGCCTCAAATAATGACCTTTGCGAGTTGCGTCCCCCCCTTTTTTTTAATACACAACGCATGGCCTTTGAGCGTAAATTTTTCTCTATACAAAGGTAGTGTGTTTCCCATGAAACCTCCCAAGAAACAATCTGAACGGTGCACCCCTGGTCACAGCTAAAATGATGATTATTAACGCAAAAAATAAAATTAAACAGTAGAAAATCATTTAAAATTCAACGTTAATAATCAAGATTAATGAATGTCTACCATATCGCAAATGACGTTATTTTGTACAAGCATGATATATATACTATTTTTTTCTTCAAACATGCATTTTTTTTTCATTTTTTACTGACTTGAAGCATACAGATACACGATTACGAAAAGTAACATTCTAATTAAAAACTATAGACTCATACACCTACGCAAAACAAACGGCGACAATGTGGAGGGTTTAATCTCACATTGTAAGCGCAATAAAATATTTTTTCACGACCTGATTCACATAAATGAATGATGAATGGAAACTTGAACAATTATCACAGAATCACTTAAAAACCGAATTTTTTTGCATTGACGAGTGAAGTAGAGTTAGAGAAAAAATTTTCAGATAAACATCTGAAGTCGTAAAACCGAATAAATTGGAATCAGAATACAAATTATTTGTAATTATTTGAATGAAAAAATACAAAATTTCACTATAATAAAAACTATCTATCTTAATTTCACACAACTATTTTACTCAACTATTTAAGTTCTTAAGTTTTCAATGAAATATTTCAACTCAAACAATTTTTATTTAAATGTTAAATAATTGGTTGGTTTTTTCTTTATTTTTCACACAGTGCTACAAAAAATTGTCTCTTTGTGGCATAATGCATCCCACCGTACTGAATTTCTACACAATTTCTAAACAAAGGTCTTCAAAAATAATTTAAAAGCTTTAAGACTGCCATAAAGAAAAAATTCAGCATATGTTCAAATACACATTGACTGAAATCGTATTAGAGATTACAAATTTTCGATCGGCAAATTCCAATATTACCAACATTCATGTATAGTCTGAAATTTTACAACTGGCACACAGAAAAAATCTAAGTACTTCGAGGTAAATACAAAAGAAACGAAGGAAAAAATAAAAGAGAACGTATCGTAAAGTACTCCGACAAAATAAAATCGACATTCTTTCAAAATCGATACTCGCAACTTTTTTTTCATGACTATACTATCATTACAACCTCGACGAATTAGTACCCAGACGAAAAAATTTATAAGACGTGCGATGATATTATATGTGTGTGTTACTTCATCGGCTATTTTTACTATGCAAAAAAGAAACATGGACGCAAGCGCTCCAACTCGAAAATTTAATCTCGCCACGTACGAGAAAAAAAAAATTATTTTGAAGTTCACCCAAGAGCATCAACAGAAAATTTCTGGTCTGCGGATAATACAAAAATTAACTAGTGAAAAACAGTAAGCAAAATTAACAAAGATAATTCAGTAATTTTTCATCACAACTGTCCCACCCCCATCAGATGTTGGAGGACAAAATTCAAAACGGAACGAAAACAGAAACGAAAACTAACAGAAATGGGAAAAAAATTCTGAAAAACCAGAACAAATAGAAATTGAAACAAAGTTTTTTGGTTTCCACATGCAAAAAAAATTGAAATTTTGGATTTAAATACATTTTTTGGCAGTCTATTTTATAAACTAAAATCAGGCTACATACTTTTTTTTCGTGTTAGCGGTTAGCTACTCATTAAAAAACAGAAACAGCAACAAAAAATTTTAAGAATCAAAAAGAAACAGAAATAAAATATTTTAGGAACAAAAACTAAGACAGGAACAAACCGAATTGGAAACCAGATTCCAATCTCTGCCCCCATCCACGCTACCATCATCAAGCGGTGCGAATCACTCTTCTTTACTTTCAATGAAAAACTGACGAACACAAAAATATGGATAACAATAATTTTAAGCCAAGGGTGGAATACGACCAAAATTGCCACAAAATTAACAAAGAAGCCAGTAGCTAGAACTTTCCACACGTGCATGACGAATAATGCTGCTGAATGAACATAAAACTTAAGATTCTAAAATAATAAAGGAAATAAGAAGTATGCAAACCAACAGAAGGGAATGAGGAAAATTATTGACAATGTTACGATCCAACTCTTTAATAAGATAGGTTAAAAGAGTTTAAAAAATACGCTTTTATAATTTGAAGAAGAAAATAATGGCGAAAGAGAAAATAAAATTTCTTGCTTTTTTTTCCGAGACAGAAATAAACAAAAATTGAAAAAACAACTGATAAAAACGGATATAAGTGTATGCGCAGCGCTGAAGTCGGTCATCCGGTGTACTTCAACAAATTGAGTGAGTAAAATAAAAGCGTATAAAAATAATTAATGATTCATATTTATATTGGCTCAATTGGCTGAAGAATTTTTCATCTGAAGTACCGAATACTTCAGCAGAAGACTGGAACAATATCTAGGAAAAATGAAAAACATCGAAAAATCACTCAGACATAAAAGTTTCAAATTTTTTTACCATAAATGCTGAGTGTATTTAGCAGCAAGCAGCATTAAAAGGATATTCCAAAATCTATCAAATCGACAAGAGGACAATTCAATTAATAGAAATATCAAATGAACTCACAACTAACATCTGAAAGAAGTGAGGAGATTACATTTCAAAATATTGGATTATCAAGAAAAAATATTTGACTAATTAATATAAATGCAGAACTAAAAAATTTAAGCAAAAATAAGCATTACTTGACAGCACACATGGCGTAAACATAATTGATCAACTATTTTCGAAATAATTCACGTTCGTCAATCTACCTCGATGTTCAAAATTATTCACTTTCACTGAAATGAATTTGGAATCAAATTACTCATCTCGTATATTTTTAAATGTAATTCGCATTATTTTAGGTCCCACGTTCTCTTCTTTGGAACATCATATCAAATATCATATTGGTTCGCAGAGTAACAGTAAGGAATTAAAAACATTTAAAGCATTTTTTCATTCATAATTAGTAATTACATATTCCTCAATAATTTCAGATCCAACTCAAAATTAAAGAAAACAACTCAGATGCAAATGAATCCATGATTCGACACAAAAAATGATTATTTTAACAAGAAGAGTTCGGAAACGAGAGTTTACAAATCTCTCACAATGGATACCATTGTAAACTAGGAATATAACATTAAAACGAATAACGGTTGGCAGCAATACAGGGCATTAAAAAAATACATATTCATTACCATTCATAACTGTGACTGAAATGAAAATAAAACCTTTTGACAATTCATGTTCAAAGATAACACGCCGTAATGCTAACGACGCGTTTAGAAAAGTAAATTTAAGGAGCGGCTATCTTGAGTGCAAGTCTGTAAACACAGAATACAATGGTACCGGTAAGAAACAAGAAAAAGTGACGGCTCACCTTGAGGAATACTTTCAAGGGTGAAATGGATAGACTGAAAAGCAAAAATTGGCTAAGAATAGTTTTTTTTTCAGCACTGATATGTTAAAAGGTCGGACACCAAAAATGCACCGCATGACCTAAATTTAAGTTTGTGATCCTCATTGCAAGAGCTAATGATAAACTGTTATCGTCAATTTTCGAGTAACTGTGAAAATTTGACAAATGAAGCCGACGCAGCAACAAAATTTTACGACTTGAACGGGACATTGTCAACGCGTGTAGAATAAATAAAGCCTTAAGCAGATAAAATTACACAGGTAGCTATGTTGCATTCACGTTTGATAAAAAGAGCTTACAGAATATCAAAACTGATTTTTTCTTTTAAACTCATCAACAATTTTCATTTATTTCACTTCATTGTACATTTTTCGCTACCGTCTGCTCAACTACGATTCAAATGATCAACTTAATTGACACTATCCGTTTGGAGGAGGAGTCACAATTTTGTGAAATTTTGAGTTAACTGATCATGCAAATCCCAGTTTGTCAATTTGATTCGATGACATCAACTTCCGCGGAAAATATCCTCCATTTACATTTTGAAAGAATATAAGTCAAGGCGATACTGTATTCAAAGGTTGAAAAAAATAAAATAGAGGAAACGCTGCTAAAAAATTAAATCAATGCAAGTTTAAACTTGAAAAAGATCATTGAATTTCTAAAATACGGAATTTGAACTCTGAGAAAAATTCATCGACTTCGCAAAATTCCACCATGAAGCCTATGAAGCGGCGTTCAATTGGACAAAGTACTGTCCGTGAAAATATTGGTTTAAAAAGGATCAACATTCTGAAGCAAAAATACCGGTTTTATAAACTTTTATTATACACACTACTGCGATTTTAAAATAAATCAATAATGCAGCCAACCTTCCGCAACAAAATAATGTTTATTTCACATGAAGCTAAAGCCACAAAAAATAAATAAAAGCTTATCTTTTAAAAATTCGTTTTTAACTGAAACTTATTTAGGAGTTTAACCACTAGGAGGCATGCATTTAAAGACCCAACACCCACAAATTTTGCACAAAGAAGAATTTTTGTTTTTTCAATTCTAGTACTCAACTAATTCTCATTAAAAATTTTCTATTTTATTTTACATCTCTATTATATACTTTACTTACAGAAATACGGTATGATATTTTGGTAATATCAAAATACAATATTGCATGTTTTTACTTAAACAAGAGAAAAGGAAATTCATAGGCGATGATATTGAAAGAGAGAGAATAATGAAAGACCGCGTCATAAGTTTTGAAAAATTATGCGAATATTTATAACAATTTTGGGCCTCCAGAACTAGATAATAAATTCCAATGACGACGCGAAAGACGACATGCTCAGAATTCTAATAAAAAACAGACGTAACAGAACGTGCTTAGCATACAACCCTCCTTCCATTAAGTCAACAAAGCTTTTTCAAAGAATAACGGTGAACTTCTGTGAGCAACGTTTTTGAAAACTATCGATTTTTAACAAGTACCAATAAACCAAATTGAAGTAATACCGCATAAATAACGATTTGACTAAATACAAGTTTTTCCATACCTATAATGAAAATTTTTATTCGCCATCAAATAAAAAAATACCATAATTTTCCGACATACTTTCAAAAAAACTAAAAATTCTAAATTTTTGAGCATTCAGGAGTCAACTATTTATTCATATTTAGGAAAATGAGAAACAAGAAAATCAATAATGAGGTTATTAAAATTATTTAAAAAAAAAAAAAAACAGAATATTAAATCACAATTCCAAGAAAAAAAAATGAAAAAAGTAGATTATTTTGAGTAGATTTTCAATATACTAAAACTTCCGACTGCTGACTTGTATGTAATTTATGATTTGCGAAAATAATCGATGAAACTGATTTGGAAGTTATTGATAACAAAAATCGATTCAAAATTTCAAACCAACCATGCAAAATAAAGATGAAATTGATGAGAATTTCACAACAGTAACAAGGTACTAAATTAACAAGAATCACCATTTAATTTTAAAAATTTTTACAGTTTAGTAAAGCTGCCATCTTTAAATCTGAACAAAAGCAAACGAGAATAACTAAGAAAAAACTCTGTCGAAAGAAAAATTTTTTCTCGACTTGAATCAGCAATGAAGAACACTTACCCAAAGCGAAATATTGCTAAGTTGCTCGAAAAAATGTACAGGAAATTCTGCAATTAAAAAAGGAAAAAATTATAATTTATTAACAAAATATAAACAAACAAAATATTAGTATAGTTACAATAATTCTCCTCATTAAGCTTTGAAAATAAACAAATAAATTTTGGGATCGTTTCCAAAAGGGAATATTCGACTGAAAATGGTTCAGATCGGTTGACGAAGGAACTAATGAAAAATTAATCAACTACTGGAATAAGAAAAAACTCTAGCGCAGCAAGTTCGCTAGAAAAAGTAGGTTTCCAGAAAAAGAATTATGAATTTTGATGATCAAATTAATTGTCTGTAAATTTATATGCGTTAATGGTATGTTATAATTGTATGAAATTTGTTAGCTGCCAATAAAATATTGGACAATGTGAAATTTAAAAACATTATTTTTTGAAATGAAAAATTAATTATGATGATAAAGTATGGTAAATAATCATATAATTTAACATAAAACCAAAGAAATATAATAAAGTTACGAAATGAGAAAAAGAAAACATGAACATGTGGTGCTCAACCTTGAAGTACCGTCCGATCGATCCGTACCAAAATTGTTAGCATGCTACAATAAATTATAATAAATATTATCTTCAAATTTCGTACACAAGGTTCCAAAATTCCGCATTTTATAACTAATATAAAAACAAAAATAGCAGTACCGGAAGTACCGTCTGGCTGATCCGCGCCAAAATTGGTAGCGTACTACAATAAATTAACATAAATATTTATTCTGAATTTCTGACTAATGGGCAAAATTGAGTATTTTATAACAAAACAAAAATAAAAATTGTGGTTCCAGAAGTACCATCCAGCTGATACGCACCAAAATCAATAGGTCTGGTCCTTGGCTTGCACCAAATTTCGAGACTGTCGGACAAAATTTACGACCTGCACCGCGGGAACAAGAAATTGACTTATATCACATCTAGACAAAGGAGAAAACTTCATCTTTTTCTTCCTCAATTTCTCGACTTTTGATGGTTCAAACTTCTTGTTCTTGGTCGCATTTTATTCCTTATAGTTTCTTCTCTAATTTTATGTATAGAATAAAAATTTGGCTTAACTTTGAAAAGAATGACAACCAAAAATTCAAAGACTGCCCTACATTGGTCATACATTACATTTTACAGGCTAAACAAATAGAAGTCATGCTTTGCGGGTTGCGTTTTTATTTGTATGTGAGTGAGCACACCTCTTGATAATAAACACCTGGCTTCCCTCCAGCAAATTCAGCACGTTTTCCTGAGAAAGACGACCTCTAAATTAATTACTTTTTTCATCTGGTACTTCCATAGCCAGACATTCATCGTATTTTTGTTAGTTCGATGTCTTATAATCAGCAAAACATATTACGTTGCCATCTGCTGGAACAAAGAAGATTGAGGATAGACTACCTATCGAACAAAGCTGAATAATTCGACTTCTTTTGGGTGAACGGAAACAAGTTTTAATTTTATTCGTTAACATGTAAACGATTCAAAATTGACTCATTTACCATCACGAAAACACATTATCCTTATTCGTTCTGAACAAACACAAATGCAGAATTCGCCCTGCAGATGAAGGACCAATGAAATTTTAGACAGAATTTTTAATTCATCGAGTAGACAACGTAACCGCTACAAACTTATAAAGAAGTTAGAAATACGGAGACATAAAAGTACGCGAAGATTGGCGCCAACATAGAAAAGGAAATCACTCGAAATATTCGTCCCATAAGCGTGCTCGACAATATTATAAGTTACCTTCAACCCTTCGTTTAGAAAATTATTCCAAGTCCAGTACTAGGAACTTAGACAAAAGAAATATAAGACGTTTTACTGGAGAGATGTGCTCTCTAAGAAGTCCTATCCAAAAGTGATTCTGGTGAAAAGGTGAGTTTACAAGATCAGTTCCAATACAAGGGTTTGACCAGGCAAAGTGTGGTGTCTTTTTATAGGGGAGTAAGCAAGACTATCAAACCTTTAATTTAATGCAAGAATTTCCCCAAAATTTAATGTCAGCTACAAGGGTGAATATGGTGAATATTGAGTGCTATCTGGTACCTAGATCTCCAGTGTGTCTCCATATTGTTATTTAATATTTTATGTCTTCGCATTAGAAAGCATCTCAAGAACAGCACTCAATATTCAGGCCCATTAATTTAGTGTAAGTGTTTTCTATTCATCGTTTTCTAGTGTTGGCCCATATTGGGAGTATATTTATAATATAAGCAAACATGAAAAATAGAGGGTGTTCTGGTCACCTTAAGATAGTTGAAATTGTGTACATGTCAATACTGATTGGTCATAAAATAGACGTTTTATTACCTTACCAGAAAAATATAAAGGGTAAATCAAGGTAGACGACAAAATGGCAGGTGTAATAAAAGGATGTCTTTGATAGCTGAGGGGTTCCAATTAGCTTACGAAGAATGCATATTGATGATGTAAAAGTGGAGGATACTCGGTACCTAACAGATCTTTACTACCAGATCGCATGATGTTGATAATAAGAGATCTTGAATTTCTTTTGTTTACATTGTTTATTACTACTATACAAATGAAGTTTGAGGGGGCATATTTCCTCTCTCAATCGCACTTTGTGAGCACACATAACTATTCTCACTCGCTTTGCTCACTCGTTCACATAAAATAAAGCAATTAAATCTTTAATTTTCTTATTAAGAACCCAGTTTGCAAATTCAATACTAATTCAAAGTTGAAGTCATTTAAAAATGGATTTTCAAAAACATCAGACAATTTCCCAAGTTAAATTACACAAATAAATAACATAATACTGATTAGAAGATTATTCATTTCTTTATAATTATTCACAAATAAATCCTATGCTTGCTTTTATTCTCTTCTCTCCCTATAAAACCCCTTAGGACTTTTGCAGCACAGGATGAAAAGTAAGTCTCAAAAGAAGTTAACATTTTTATAAGTACTTTTAAAAATTGAATCATTTAACCACAATTGTTTCCTATCCCTCAATTCAGCTTCTGATTTTATTGCTTTGTATAAATATAAAAAAAAATTGAAAAAAAGTCTGTGAGAATTCGAAAACACACTCTCTTCCGCTAGCAAAGCTCCATATCTACCAGACAACAGAGACAAGGATAAAATAACGAATTTGTTGCTCCACAAAACATACCATGGTGGAGCATTCAAATTACATCGCGTGGTAAGTTTTATTTTTGTATTTCCTCTCACTATTTACTCGAAATTACTTTATTTTAGGTGAAAAACTAATGATAGAAATATGACTTCATCGTTCCGAAAATAATAACTATAAGGTAAAATTAAAAACAATGTCTTAATTTATTCCGTCATTATGACCCATTTTCCGACGTTGGTGGCATATTTTGGGGAAAAGAAACGGATTAAAATAAGTTTAAAGTAACACATTTCCCATTAACACAGAATATTTCAATGGAGAAAGCGAAAAAAAAAAACCTTATCTATCTGAATGAATGAGAATGATATACAATGATACTACACGAACGAAACCAGTTTTTACATCATTTTCCACAAATACTGCATTAATTACAAGTTTCAAAAAGCGTAACTACAAAAAACATAGGCTGTAATCGACACGCGCACGTGCCCAGCACACAAAATCAACTACAAAACCACACAACCAGACGTACTATATATTTTAAAGAAAAAAAAAAAAGAATTAATGATTCACACAACATCGAAATTTAAAATCAAATAAACTGAGGTTAGAAATTATGCTTTTTTAATCTCAGATACAAATAGCAATAAATTTTGTTCCGTTGTCTGATAACTGGATACGAGAAGGGAAAATCACATGAAAGAAAAAAAAGGAGCCAACGGCAATGTAGTGACATACCTCGTTACATTGTATCATTCAAAGCTGCAATGGGCGGATGCGCTCTAATGGTGCCCCCAACCAGCAAATCATAGAAATGGTAATAGGCAAAAGCGAGCCATCAATTTATTGTCGGAGGAAACGACACGGCAGGAAAATAACACGAAAATAAAGCATACAGCGAAAACAAAATTTTCAATGAATGCCGTTGAACCTGCCAAGTAATCAGCCAGATTCCAGCCCCTTACAAAATAAAAAATTATCGCACGACACCATTCGATTCGAACAACAAACAATAAAAAAAATTAAAATTATCAACTACTCCTAGAAAAAACAAAACAAATTGTAAGCCCCTACATGATATGTGAATGGTTGACTACGGGGGTAGGTGTAGTGCGTACTACTGTAAACACCGAATTCAAACAGCATTACTGAACAATGCATGACTCCCTCCACCTGCAATTAAAAATGATACGGTAAATTTTTCCGGAGATGCGAAGAATGATGAAAAACTAAAAAATTATCACTGACGTCCAAACGAATATTTCAAGCACTAAGAAAAATATTTCGTAATAAGTTTAGGTTAAAAATAAGTTTTTAAAAAATACGCTTTTATAATTTGAAAAAAAATTAAAATAAAATAAACGATTTTCCATCCACAACGGGATTTAAACATGGGGTACTTCTCATATAGGGTCTTATAGTGACGATTGCAGGTAGCTGACGAAACTTGTGTTGAAAAAATAAGCACACGTTGACAAGGATAACTCATGAAAACCAAATCTGATTTTAGCACCCCAATAAATGTTGGTACAAGAACTACGAGCGTATAAAAAGGGATCTTTATTCTTGTGAATAGTGAACGTACATCATTTCGAATTTTCGATTTCATTAATTTTTTGAACTGAAAAATAAATCAGGACTAGCCTTTCGAAACAAAGACCAAAATTAACTGAAATCTCAATTGATTCGTTGTTAAAACCTCTGCTGCGAATCCGAAAACATTCATTTTGATCGAAATTTAGGTGCAGAAATTCAAGAGTCTCCACCACATGAACTGTAAATTTTCACTTCACTGTTGATTCCTTGATACACATTTTTCTCGAGCGTTTCACTATGTCGCGGTTGTCTTTCGTAAATATTTAATTTACGAATGGACTTTTCCCTGTACCTACCTAGCCGAATATTTAACGTATAAAAATTACAAACCTAATCATATTTTTTACGCAGGCACAAGCATGGGCGTCAACACAGGGGCAAGGGAGGGATTTTGCTCTCTCCCTGCTGCGAAAAAAATGAAAGAAAAGAAAAAAGGAGAAAAAAATATTCCGATGAACTCCGGGCGTCCGAATTTTTTAAATCTTTCCTCCACCTGATTAAATCCAGCGTACGCCCTTTCCAATCAGCGATAACATTCTTAAGTTGTTCAGAAAGGCATAGAGAACGTGCGTACTATTATTCTAATCCTCAACGATGGTATCATTTCCAAATTCCAGCACTTCCTGATAAACGTGTCAATTTTACAGAGTCAATAGCCATCATTAGAAAATATAAGAGTAAAGAATTATGCAGACATGTAATATTTTTCGCCCTCTATACAGAAAATATAAAAATTGGCACAATCAGAGATATCAACTAGTGCCCAAAATAAATAAAGTCGGGTCAGCCAACTCGGTGCACAATGACGCAAGCTCCACTTCCAAAAGAATAAAATTTTAACTGCGATGACCGCAATAAAGATTTGAGTGAACTTCAAATCTTCCTAAAACAGATTTGAACTGTCCATCAAGCAATACTTTATGAAGTGTAGATGATATGCAGTAATCTTGGAAAACCAAATAAAACTCGAGGTTTACGATAAAGCATCATGGCGATCGACGAATACGATTATTCATCATCGTCTACAATGAGACAAGAAGATGGAAGACAGCCGTTCATAACATGCCAAAACAACGGACAAGTGTCTTTTTTTCTCACAAAGTTTCAACGTAATACGCTCCGATTCTCTTTTTCGTAGGGTCGGATTTTCAACATTCGATTATGTAGTCCTACAATTTGTGTAAAGCAAAACGTAACAAATATCACCAACAGCCAGATTGACCGCTAATTGGTTCATGGCGCGTAAAATATTCGAATCGATAAGTGGTTTTCTGCGAGAACAACGTCATAATGCACGAGTACCTCTCGTTCTCGATCTGGGAAGTATTTCACTCTTTGTCTCAGCTTCAGCATCCTTTCATCGTTCACACTGTTCCAACATGCAACACTCGTTCGCAATGCACTCGGGAACAAACGTCAGCAAAAACGTAGAATAAAAAGAAAAAAAAACTAGTTTCAACCGTCTTTACATTGCAGCCACAACCAACCGGTTTACACAAAAACATACAATCGACGATTAAAACCACAGAGCAATATTTGCACGTACTTGGCGACTTAAGCCGAATATTAAACCAGCGGAAATAGAACTTGCAACACAAAACCGAGTTTTCGCGTACGAAAATTGTCTTAGATAACCAACCTTACGAAACAAGCCGTACAGAGAAGGTGAAGGGATGAGTCACCCCCTCTATCCAAAAAAATCAGTCGGCTAATTGTCAAAATTTTGGAGCAGTCAGAAAAATGAGATCGATTCGATCCATTTATCACGTATGCTAGACTCGAACATCTGACGGGTTATCTAAAAAATGTTATTGAAAAATATTTAATACTTAACATTGTGACTGCAAATTGTATCAGAAGACACTAGAAATACTGAATTACAAATAGGACAACTAACAGACAACTTGTAAAGACTAGAAATACATTTTTAACATTTTATAATTGACCTATTGACTCCCAACACATAATAACTAATGTTTACTCAAATCTTTTTACAATCATCATAATGTTGATGAAAACCAGTAACAAATTTGAGAAAGACGTATTTATTTTTTAATAGAAAAAATTAGAAAAAAATGGAATCTAAAAATTGAAGACGTGGATTATAAAATAAAGGTAGGGAGAAAATAAGGTGAAAAGAAGTGTTACCGGTTTTGTGATTGACCACTAAGAATTTTTGGGACCTTACGACTCCATTAATTAAACTGCCTAAAACTGAAATAGGACAACTCAAATTAAAAATTCGAGGAAATGTGAACCTAATATGGGAACATTTTCCTTTTGTCCTATTACCCTAATAAATAAAAGTGAACAATGACTTATTGATTATTAAGAAATTAATAAGCCTAAACAAAAAACTAGTAATACTCCTGAACAGAAATTTACTTATTGACATTTGTCCGACTATATTTAATAATTGACCCACAGATAAACTGATTTTTACTAAATATGTTACTGGTTTTTGAGAAGTGGTGGGGTTTGAGTATTAATAGAAAAGCAGTAACAATTTAAATATGACTGGAATATCGAATAGGTCTATTAACTCACACAGAGAAGAAAAGGACTATGTTTCTTTAGTGTTGACCTACGGGTAAAATGGATGAAATTAAGAAATGTTTAGTATTTTTTAGGAAGAAAATAAGTATTTGTACCTAGTAATCAGTAACAATTTATTTGAATGCAAAGGTTGGGATATGTCTCTTTTCTCTTTAGCTTATCATTTGAACACTGTAATGATGATTCATTTTAATGTATTTTGAAGCTGACCTATTGATGGAATTATAGATAATCATTGTTACTGGTTCGGGGAAAGGTTAGAGTGAGTATTGATACAAAATCAGAAACAATATAAAATTGAGTAAAAATACACATGGGTCTATTAAACTTTACTTGGAAAATGAGACTGATTTTTATTCCCACATTTATTTGACAGTTAACCTATTTATTGCAGTACTCAAAATAATATAGATGCAAACTATCAGAGTTTTCACTTAACGATAACTATCGATAGTTTCGGCCAATTTATATAGAGGTTGAGGACTGGAGTTGTAACAGAAAAGAAAGATTTGAGTGAAGTTACGTCCAAGAAGCGAATGTTTATTTCATAAGTTACATAATTTAAGTAAAGTACATTTTTAGAGTAACGAACGAACGGTAACGGAAATGAACGAGTGAGCGGCGGAAGTGGTATATCAGTGTAGCCGCGAATAGATATAAATAAATGTGTTCGATATGTGATCGTGTGTTCGTAGGAGTGAGAGGGGAGAAGGATTGGTGGTCTCAACACCCCCCTACAATCTTTTGAACCGATCACGACTGCGGGTATTACAAAAGTGTTTTAAAAAGTTCATTACATTTAATTAAAAAAAATACAAAAATATAAATTTTAAGAATTGAAAAAGTGTATATATAAAATGGTAACTGATTTGGACGCTTATGGTAAGTATGTTGATTAATAAATATGAGTAAAATACAATAAATATGGTAACATGCAAAAGTAATTTATATTAGGTAACAAGATAAATGACATGCAAAATTAGATAAATATAAGTGAAATATGTTTTTGTGATGGTTTCAGACAAAATTTTGGTAATGGAGTTGATTTTTTATGGATCACAGTTTGGGGATTCTAGGATTTTATGTGTAAGTGAAATGTGCTGCTTACTGGATAAGGCTTTTGTGAGTAAGTCAGCTAGTTGATCTTCAGTAGCTATTTGTTTAAATATGAAAATTTTGTCATTATAGGCTTGAGCAAGTCCATAACATTTGATCATAAGAGCTCGTAGACGTTTTTGACCACCTCCAGAGATGACGTGAATAACAGAGATATTGTCTTCATAGACAGTTACTGGAGTGTCAATTGAGAAGAATTCACGATTGAGAAGCCAAGCAAGTTCAATGTCCTCGAAAGAATCGTGAAGAGCAATTAATTCAGCTGCTGTAGATGAAGAAGCATGGATATTTTGGCGATGAACGCCCCAATTTATTAGGTCACCATACATGGTAATTAGGTATCCAGTTATTGATTTTCCTTTTTCTAGTTCAGACATGTTTATAGGCTGATCGTCAATGTCGGGGGCATAAGATGCATCGACATAGGCTGATATGCCTTCGGAGTTAGATCTATAGACAAATGCAAGATCGATTGAGGATTTCAAGTACCGGATGATTCGCCGTACATAGTTCTTTTTTGTGTCATCGGAACAATTTTGAAATCTTGACAGGTAATTGACTGAAAAAGATATGTCTGGCCTTGTGCCTCTAGATACATATAACAGTGCACCAATCATAGACCTGTATTCTTTGTTATCTGTGCCTTCAGATTTACTTAATTTGAGGCCTGTCTCCATAGGCGTTTTGGAAGGATTTGAATCACACATTTTGAATTTCTGGAGAATCTTTTGAATTTGCTGTTTTTGGGTGAGTTTAATTATTTGTGATTCACGATTTCTTTCAATTTCAAAACCTACAAAATGGGTAGGGTTGTTTACAACTTTCATAGTGAAACGAGTTTCAAAATGAGTGGTTATTTCATTAACCCATTCAGGACGATTAGTTGCAAGGAGGATGTCGTCTACGTAAATTATCATGAAGGCAATACCTTCTGAGTCATCTTTACGTGTGTAGCGTATCTGTCGATTTTTGACTTTGTAAAATTGGATGTTTGGAGGTGAGAATCTAGTAACTCAATCCAATTTTTACTTGATGTTTTAAGGCCATAGATAGATTTTTCGAGTTTAAGTAATTTTGTTTTTTCGACATTGCAACCTTGGGGGATATTAAGAAAGATGTCATTTTTAATTTTTGAGTTTAAATAGGCTGTTTTGACATCATATTGAACAAGTTGTAGATTCAATAAGTTAGTTACGGATAAGATCCACCTAATTAGCCAGAGTTGCACAACTGGTGCATAGGTCTCTGTCATAGTGTACTCGGATCTGTCCATAAAGCCTTTAGCAACAAGTCTAGCTTTTGGGCACATTATTCCTCTTTCATTGGCTTTGGCCGTGAATATCCATTGTGTGTCTATAGGTTTGATATTATGTGGGCGATCTACAATTTTCCACACATTAAGGCCTGACATGGATTGCAGTTCATCATTGATTGCCTTAAGCCACTCTTTCTTAAAAGGATTCTGGAAAATATCACTGAAGCTTACTGGCATGCAATCTTCTATAAATAGTAAGTCTTCTGATGAGGCTTGTTTAAGTACATTGACCCTATAGATTGCCTCAATTTCCTCTTCTAAGGGTTTTACCTGTAGTTCCTCTGGTTTACTTGTGAAGTCGGCTAATGTTTTCGTCTCATCGAATTTAACATCGCAGGATTTGTAGGATTTCATTTTGATTGGGTCTAGTATCTGATAACCTACGTTCGAAAAGCCGATCAGAATTGTTTTAAGGGCTCGGGGTAAGAATTTTGGGTCGAGATGCTCCTCTTCGTTCTTCTTGGCTTTTACTGCTGATTGCTGTCTTTGTTCGATAGGAACGTGTTTATATGCAATAGCACCAAAGACTCGAAGGTGGGAAATATCGGGTTTTGTTCCGTATAGTTTTTCATAAGGGGTCATATTTCCTAGATTGACGCGGGTCGGACTTCTATTAATTATGTGGGCGGCGGCTAATACTATTGTTGACCATAATTTGAAATCAATTTTTGCGTCATATAATATAGCTCTAACTCTTTCGAGCAGTGTTCTGTTTTGCCTTTCGGCTATTGCGTTTAATTCGGGGGTGTATGCCACGCCATCATCTAATGTGATTCCTTTTTCGGAGCAAAATTGTGTCATTTTGGAGTCGGAGTATTCTTTAGCTTGATCAGTTCTTAATACTGAGATTGGATCATTGGGGAATTTTGTGTTAAAAGATAAATAGTACTCTTTAAATTTATCAAATGCCTGAGATTTTCTTAATATTGGGAAGGCAAGAGTATATTTCGAGTAATGATCAATAAAAGTTATTATGAATTTTTCTCCGTTATATGCCTCTTGAAAGGGTCCCATGATGTCTGATGAGACTACTTCCATTCTTCTCGTTGGTCGAGTTCTCACGCCGTGATGACCAAGTCGGGTGGATTTTGCTTTTATACAGATTTCACAAGTGGCAAAGTCATCGTCCTTAAATACTAAATTTTGGGGCATACCTACGACTACTTTCGATAGTGCTTTTAGGCTTTTGCCACTTAGATGACCTAATCTTCTATGCCAAAGAGTTTTAGTTTTGTTTATGTTTTTCTTATGCTTTCTATTTATTCCGACACTCTCTCCGTTTAATTCATCCTCAGATTCGGAATAGATCTCCTGAGTGACCGTATCCACTTCGGTATCTTGAAAATTTTGAGGATGGTCAATGTCTTCCTGCTCTCTTTGTGGATTGCTTGTTTCAGCCTCATTCAGTTCTTCGAAATTTTGTTGAGGATCATCTAAATGATCTTCCTGTTCTGTAGACGTACTAGGTACAGGCATACACACAAGCTCCTGATAGACCTTATTTTCCTGATCTTCATCAACTATCTCATAATCAATGTAGTACATAGAACCTCTCTTTGGAGCGGTTATAGTAATTTCACCAGTATTTTTATTTATGATGTCTGCGTGATCCGTGTCGGTTATGATTTTGAATATGCCAGACTCCATGATTTTAGCTCCTGACCAAATATCAAGGCTTAAATCAGGATCATAATATACCTCTTTTAGGTGAATAGTGGAAAATTCTGCGTTAGAATTGCAGACGTTAACGTACATTGATCCAACATGGGTAGGGTTTACGAATACGCCTTTTTTGGCACAAAGTGCTCTGCGAGAATTGTCAACTTTGCGTATGTTTCTTAATTTTGAAATATCATTGACCATATGGTCATCTGCTCCATTGTCTAGTAACATCGTATGGAGTTGGTTTTTTGGGGGGGCGGACTTTGATACTGTAGGGGGTTTAGGCCATTGGAATTCATCTTCGATGTCATCAAAACTTAAATGATTAAGATTTGAATGCAACATCATAGAATATTTGACACGAAAATTGGATTTATCATCAGATTTTTTTTGGGAGTTCGTGTTATTTGAAATTTGGGGTTTCGAGCTACTGTTCTGATTCTGGGTTTGTGGAGTATTACTGGCAGTAGATGTCTCATTAGGGCATGTCCTTGACATGTGTCCTTTTTTATTACATCTAAAGCACGTAATATCCATTTGGGACACATTATCTTTAGGAGAATAACTATTCTGTTTGTTTTGATTGTTTTTGTGATCGTTTAAATAACTCGTTGTATTATAATTTGGTTTAATGGAATTTGAGTTATTATTGTTATTACGAAAATTTCTAAAGTTTCTTCTATTATTATTATTCATCGGTTGATAAGATGATTTGGGCTGATCAAACCCGGGAAAAGTTTTGTTAGAATATTCAATTCGATCACATTTTTCTAGTATCATTTTTGTAAGTCTGACAGTAGTTCGTTTTTCAATTTCTAATTGGCGGAATTCTGAGAAAACAGTATCAAATTTTTCGGGTAATGACATCATTAATTGATCAATTTCATCAGCTTCCGATAGGGGGTAATTAGCATCACGTAGTTCTTCCACAATGGATGAAAAATATTCCAAGAATCTACGGATGGTACCTCTCCTTAGATCGAAGCGAAGGGACTGAAATTTTGACTTTAATACCATGATGTTAGTAGCAGTTTGATTCCTGTATCGAGCATCTAAGATTTCAAAAATTTGAGAAACTACATCGCATGTTTTGACATGATGAAGTATTCTTTTATCAAGTCTTTCGAATATGTGGGCTTTGGCCCGTTCCTGAGTTTGGAAGAATTTAAGCCATTTGGATGTTAGGCGTTCTTCAGATGACGTATAAATGTAACTTGTTTCACGAGCAGTAGGAAAAATTGTGGAATGACAGCCTTTACCTATAAGGGTGCTGATGACAGTTGCCCGCCATCCCTCATAGCCATTTCCACGGAAGACATTTGAGATCCTATCATTATTTTCAGTATTCATAATTAATGAATTGACTGAACTTAAAAAAAAGTTAAAAAAAAATAAAAAAAAATAAAACAAACGGATGTCAATCCCCAGCAAATGCCGCAAGACTAGGATTGCCGTACCTGTGCTAACCAAACAATTTGAAAATATAACGATAGTATTTAAGTTGTCCTTGTGTGTGTCTCGAGTAGGTCCACTGCGGGCAAGAGATCACACACGTTAGAGATGAGATTGGACGCTTCCCAATAAAAAAAATAAAAATAAAATAACAAGACTTTTTAACCCAAAATAATTCGTATGAGAATTCAATATTCGATAAGGTGATTAATTAAAATCAATAAAAAAAAAATGAAAGTGTGAGGGTGAAAATGAAATTAGCTACCTTCAGATCGAGGGAATTAGGAAGGAAAAAAAAGAAAACAGGGGAAATTTTGTTTGAAATAGTATACCCACAAAAATAATTCGAAGTAAAATTGAAGAGTAAAAAAAAATATCAGATGATTTGGAGAAAAAAAAAAATTTAAATTTCACCAAGTATTACGTAAAATTAATTCTACCGGTAACTCGAAGAAGAAAAAAAATTTTCAGTAGAGAAAAAAAAATAAATTACGAGAGAAAAAAAAATGAAATTTGTTTAATATTTTCGAATAAATAATTAAAGTTGCACGAGAGGAAAAGAACAAATTAAAAAAAAAATTTTAATTTAATTTAGGTTTTCGTATAAGAAAAAATTCAAAAAAAATCGTTAAGTATTTTCGACAAAATTGTGCAACGGCAAAAATTTTCAAGTTGCAACAAAATGGTGGTTTGAAACTGAAAAACCGCGCCAACGTATTTATTGAATGGGCGAAGATAAGCGTTCGTAGGTTCGTTGCACTTAACAAAAGGTTAATGTACAAGTTCGAACGAATGAACGAAACGAGCCGTGCATACGTCATGAGTTGTACACTCCAAGACAAAAGTGGCTGCAAAAGTTTGCACACAACTTGCCAAAATTTGCGCTTAGAACAATTTTGAAAAGGCCAAAATTATTTGAAATTACTGGTATTTTCAAATATACAGGTTAAATTTTGAATCGAAAGAGTTAAGTTTCACGAAAAACACGAAATTGAACACGATAAAAAATACGAAAAATACGAAAAATTACGAAAATATGTTTTTTATTACCTTTTTTCAGCAGAAAATTTTCAAGTTATACCTTTTCAATCGTTGATTTTTTGTTTTTCAGGTTCGTTTTCTGGAATTGATGAAGGTGGTATTCTGGAACTGCTGTTTGAATTGCGCTTCAGTTGTTTTGAACGTACTTCGATGAAGATGTGAGTTAAGTTTTTGAGTTTTAAAGATGATACCAAAAATGAAGTTGAATTGTGACGATGAGTACTAATTTTGACGTTATTGAATTGAAGCTTTTACGTTGGTTTCAGATCAATTTGTGACTGCTCAAGGCGATTTACTTCCAATTGATGACTCCGACGAATTAGTTCATACACAAGCAGGGCAGACACTAATGAATTTACTAGTTTTCAGGCAACACAAGCAGGGTTCCTAAACAACTTAGCAATCGTCGAGTCCTGGAATTTTTCGATACACTTGGCTGGATTATACACAAACGGGGCAAATCCTTTTCAGCAAACGACGAAACTCATTGAACATTTACAGCATTCAAGGTGGAATTAAATTTTTCGAGAACAAAAAAAAAATTTATGACTCGAAAAGGTTGGAACTAAGTTACCCAACACAAAATAAAATTACGAAAATATTAAAAAACACAATTATTCACGAAAGATTTTTTCAAAAATTTGACTTAAAACACAAAGAAAATTCACTAAAATATAAAAATTTTAAATTAGTATTTTTTTTTTTTAAATCTGTTACAGGTACGAAGATTGTTACCGAGCGATGCTACCATATAGAGGTTGAGGACTGGAGTTGTAACAGAAAAGAAAGATTTGAGTGAAGTTACGTCCAAGAAGCGAATGTTTATTTCATAAGTTACATAATTTAAGTAAAGTACATTTTTAGAGTAACGAACGAACGGTAACGGAAATGAACGAGTGAGCGGCGGAAGTGGTATATCAGTGTAGCCGCGAATAGATATAAATAAATGTGTTCGATATGTGATCGTGTGTTCGTAGGAGTGAGAGGGGAGAAGGATTGGTGGTCTCAACAATTTATCGATAACTATCGTTAGTTTTTCATCATGTATTTTTTTTTTTAAAGTAATTTTCGTATTTTCCTGTTTTAAAGGTTTGGTAAAGTGTTAATAATATTGATTACGTATAAAATGATTAAAATGAAACCTTTATAATTAGTGGAAAAGACCAAAATTTATTTTAAAATTCAGTTGTAATGAGAAAAAAGGCTATTTCTTCTCAACAAGTAGTTTGTAAAGAATAGAATTATATAGTTTGGTTCTAAATTTTAGGGTAGACTAGGCAATAGAATTTAACTTACTTCAGTATTTGTCTCTTTCCAGACTGGATTTAAAATACTAAAAATAAGAAATTGGAGGGGGAAAAAATTCAAAAAATCCAGAAAATTCAAAAAATTTATAAAATATAATGGAATATTCGTTATCATTATCATTTCATTGATTTTATTTTATTATTATTTAATACCAAAAACGAGCATTATGTTTAAGATATATAATCTTATCAACTATCAAGGGATCCAGGCGTGACCTCTTTTGCATCATGAATGGAGACCACCTACACTCTATATTTTTGGCCACGAAATTTTCAAACTTTCGTAACACATCACATAATATGAAAATAAAACAGATGCTACAAATATCTTATTACAATTTACAATGATTTTGGTACACCAAAAAAAAACTATCGATAGTTATCGTTAATTTCAAAATTTATCGATAGTAAATGATAATTATAGAGGTTGAGGACCGGAGTTGTAACAGGAAATAAAGATTTGAGTGAAGTTACGTCCAAGAAGCGAATGTTTATTTCATGAGTTACATAATTTAAGCAAAGTACATTTTTAGAGTAATGAACGAACGGTAACGGAAATGAACGAGTGAGCGGCGGAAGTGGTATATCAGTGTAGCCGCGAATAGATATAAATAAATGTATTCGATATGTGATCGTGTGTTCATAGGAGTGAGAGGGGAGAAGGATTGGTGGTCTCAACAATAATCGCTCTTATCGATAACTATCGATAGTTTTAGCATCACTACAAAATATAACCAAGATGTATTTTATCAATATATTTAAAACTTGACCTATTGATAGAATTCTCAATATTAAATATGTTACAATTTTCTGAGACTTAGACATTGAATATAGAAACAAAATTAATAATAACTGAAAAATGGATTGATAATAACATAGGTTTATTCAAAATTGCAAACAAAATGAGAAAGCTTATAATTTATATAATTAATCCATGCCCTATTGATTAAATTAGTAAAAGTAATTGTACTATTATGTTCTGTGAAGTATCAAAGATGTTAAAAGTAGAAATTTGTAACAACTTTCATAGAGAGAAAAATGTTGGGATTTCTCTCTACTCTAAAATGAAAGATTCAACCCACACATATTTTACCGCAACGTATTTAAGAGTTGAACTATTTGTAGAAGTCTTAATACTAAATATGTTACTAGTTTCAGGAAATATGAGAATGAGTGTTAATACAAAACTAGTAACATTTTCAAAAAAAATGAAAACTCAATTCCATCTAATCCATCTTTACTAATTTCATCAACTGGTCAACCCTCAAACAAACCTAGATACTGTCTTCTCCATTTGAGTTAGTACACCTATTTGAGGTTCAACAGAAATTTAAATTGTTACTGATTTACTATTAATACTCAAACCTCATTCATCAGAGACTGGTTATATATTTAGTAAAAACGATTTTATTTTTAGGTCAAGTATCTTTGAATATATTTGGAGAAATGTCTATGGACTGTACCTTTTACAATGATGCCTGTTTATCGAAGTGTTACTAGTTTTTGGTTAAAGCTTATTAATACATTAATAATTAATAAGTCAATGTTAACCTTTATTGATTAGAGTAATAGGACAATGGTAAAACTTTCTCATATCAGGTTCATGTTCATAATTGTCCTGAATTTTCAATTTGATTTGTTCTATTTCCATTTGAAACAGTTCAAATAATTGAGTAGTAAGGCCTCAACAACTCTTAATGGTCTATCATAAAACCAGTAACATTTTTTTCTGTCCTCATTTCCTTACCTTTATTTTGTAATCAATGCCTTCAACTTTCAAGAATAATTTTCTTCTATTTGTTACTTTAAAAAATTAATAAGTTCTATCTACAAAATATGTTACTGGAATTCACTGAAAATGTGACAATTGCCAAATGATTCGAGTGTTAGTTGATCAATATGAATACATCATCAATAGGACAACTCAAAATTGTAAGAAGATGTATTTTCATCTCTTGAGAGTAGTTCTACTTGGGATATTAGGTTTTCTCTTGTTTCTCATTGGTATTGTTTTCCCAGTGATGGGCGTTAAATATTTGTCAATAACATTATATAAATTAAACTGGGCATATCCTAATGATGTTTTAGCAAAGTAACATACAAATAATATTTCTGGCTGTATTTAAATGCTAAATTAGCCTCATTTCCCTCAAAACTTGGAATAGACCCTATTGAGTTTTCACGTATTTTGAAAATGTTATTAGTTTTGTATGAAAGCCGGTCCCACACGATGCGCGTATTCGGCAAATGTTATTTGGCAAATATTTGGCCGAAACATTTGCCTTGCTGCTTTGCGGCTCCTACATTACACCATGAATATACGAACTTATTCACGCGTGTCATGTAGGAGCCATCTGCAAGCATTCAAATATCCGTCATCCCTTTGACTCGCGAATTATTTACCGACAACTGCCAGAACTTAGATGAATGTAGAGGAATGCCGAATGTTCGCCAAATACGCGCATCGTGTGGGACCGGCTTAACACTCATTCTCATATTTTCTAAAACTAGCAATGTAATCAGAATATAGAATTTTATCAACAGTTCAACTTCCAAATACATTGATAAAATACGTATATTTTATATTTTTCCAAATTAAAACGAACAGATACATCAGCTCTGTTTGATAGGATTACACTAACTTACACCAACCTACACTAGTAGGGATATTCCACAAATATTCAAGTAAAACTTGGCGCAAAGTCCCATAACATTCCTGCATTTGTGGAATCGCCCTCCTGGTGTAGGTTGATGTAAGTTGGTGTAGTCCTATCAAACAGAGCTATCAATTTTTTTGCTCTCTATGAGAATTGTTACACATTCTCATTTTTAACATCTTCATTCCTTCTCAGAACATAATAGTGCAATTACTTACTAATTTAATCAATAGGTCAACCACGGATTAATTGTATTAATTACAAGCTTCCTCACTGTTTTCACGAACATAAGAATATTTATGTGATTATATCCATTTATTTTTCAATTTTTTCTAATTTTGTTTTTACACTTGATGTCTACGTCTCTGAAAATTGTAACATATTCTGTATTAAGAATTCTATTAATACATCAAGTCCCAAATAAACTAATGAAATACATCGTGGTTGTATTTTGAGTACTGCAATAAATAAAAATCTCAAACTTGTGCTCTCCTGCAAAATTGTTACGTATTTCTAATTCAAACTTCTTCTCCATGTCCCAGAAAATACAAGTATATTTACTTCTATTGATTTAATTAATAGTTAACTGTCAAATAAATGTGGGAATAAAAATCAGTCTCATTTTCCAAGTAAAGTTTAATAGACCTATGTGTATTTTTACTCAATTTTATATTGTTTCTGATTTTGTATCAATACTCACTCTAACCTTTCCCCGAACCAGTAACAATGATTATCTATAATTCCATCAATAGGTCAGCTTCAAAATACATTAAAATGAATCATCATTGCAGTGTTCAAATGATAAGCTAAAGAGAAAAGAGAAATATCCCAACCTTTGCATTCAAATAAATTGTTACTGATTACTAGGTACAAATACTTATTTTCTTCCCAAAAAATACTAAACATTTCTTAATTTCATCCATTTTACCCGTAGGTCAACACTAAAGAAACATAGTCCTTTTCTTCTCTGTGTGAGTTAATAGACCTATTCGATATTCCAGTCATATTTAAATTGTTACTGCTTTTCTATTAATACTCAAACCCCACCACTTCTCAAAAACCAGTAACATATTTAGTAAAAATCAGTTTATCTGTGGGTCAATTATTAAATATAGTCGGACAAATGTCAATAAGTAAATTTCTGTTCAGGAGTATTACTAGTTTTTTGTTTAGGCTTATTAATTTCTTAATAATCAATAAGTCATTGTTCACTTTTATTTATTAGGGTAATAGGACAAAAGGAAAATGTTCCCATATTAGGTTCACATTTCCTCGAATTTTTAATTTGAGTTGTCCTATTTCAGTTTTAGGCAGTTTAATTAATGGAGTCGTAAGGTCCCAAAAATTCTTAGTGGTCAATCACAAAACCGGTAACACTTCTTTTCACCTTATTTTCTCCCTACCTATATTTTATAATCCACGTCTTCAATTTTTAGATTCCATTTTTTTCTAATTTTTTCTATTAAAAAATAAATACGTCTTTCTCAAATTTGTTACTGGTTTTCATCAGCATTATGATGATTGTAAAAAGATTTGAGTGTTTATTAGTTATTATGTGTTGGGAGTCAATAGGTCAATTATAAAATGTTAAAAATGTATTTCTAGTCTTTACAAGTTGTCTGTTAGTTGTCCTATTTGTAATTCAGTATTTCTAGTGTCTTCTGATACAATTTGCAGTCACAATGTTAAGTATTAAATATTTTTCAATAAAATTTTTCAGATTTCCAGGCAGATGTTCAAGTCTAGCGTACGTGATACAGGCTATACTTTTTTTTTTTTTTGAAAAATTTTAACACATTTATCTCCCATAAAAAATTCTTGCCGACGTCACTGTACAAAACGTAATAATCAACCTTGAAGTCGTGCAACAAAACGTAATTGGGCAAATTTAAAACTCGAAATCTCAAATCATCTTTCCCCTCATGCTTAGAAAAACAGACATATTTATCGGTTCGGAGAACGATCCGATTTTCTCACATTTAGCAAATGCTCAGAAAATGGGGGTGACTTCGGCAGTACTCTGTTCATGCTAGGAAGTGTGTGACGTCATAAGCCCTATCAACACTTGTCTACTCGAAAAACTATGTCTGTTTACTCCACGAAATGATACTTACAATATTGTATAACAATGTGCATCGATACCTTTCCTCTCTCCCCAACAGACCACCACATCCATTAGTGATTCTGACGTCACGCACTTAGCGTAGAATAAACGAAGGATATTTATTATTCAACATTGAAGGAGGTTGAGAGGAATAGTCGGGATCCGATGGCCTATCTTCAACTAGGATTGAGTTCTCGATCATGTATAGAAGCATTAATTCAACATCAACAGAACCGAGCAAACCTCTTCTGAAAAATTCTCGCAGAATGCTAATTAGTTGGCTAGACTAATGTGAAATAACACGTAACACAAGATTAGTGGGTATACATCTTTTTTCAACACCTACTCGAAAAGTAACATTTTTTGTGCTCCTCACGGTACAAAAACTAAAGATTTCAATTCATCCTGAAAAAATACATTTCAATTACTTTCTCGCAAGACTCGATGAATTTCTCGCACAGTTCTGACTCTCGCATTTCTCTATTTTATTTTATGGTAAAATTAATTTTTCTTTGCCTGGATGTAAGTTTTGTTTTTTTGAGACAATTCTTAAGGGTGGGAAAAGGTGTTGCAACTTTTTCGGTAAAAAGAAATAAAATTATTAAATAAAAATTAACTTAGACTTAAAAAATGATATTCTTTTGATCAGTGCCAATTTTTTTTGAGACTAAATCATTGCAATTTTGTAGGACTCGGTAAACTCCCTTTCAAAACAAAATTATGAATTTTCACACGTTTTTTTCATTCACAAGGTGTCATTTCTCGTGCAGTAAATGTTTATTCGTCGATAAATAAATCTTCAACAAATCATATTTTGCAAGAAAGTTTTCGAGGTAGTGTAGCATCTATCAGCATTCACAGTTTTACTGAAGCTGAAGAATTTAGGATGCTTCACGAATCTCATGGTTGCATGAGCTAACAAGGTCATTTTGAACATCCTATATTTGAAGTAAGGGATTAGGCAGAAAATAATTTTAACAGAATTGACAAAATACTCATACGAATACGACAGTTACAAGCGATAATGCATAGCTTATCTTCCACCATTACCGAGTCACATAACTTATGCAGAGCGCAGTCCGTGGGAAATTTACAACTAAAGGACGGTTTATACTCGCTTATTTATTCATGTCTTTCAACTAATACCTAAAAAGTTTACTAAAGGGAAACAATGCGTTTCGGTTAATCAGTTTTCTTTCGATTTATTCTCTAAAAGTTAAAATTTGCGAACTTTAAAGAATAGAGAAAGGGAGAATAAGCCTACCTTAAATGTTCATTGTTCGATATTGAGCTTCAAGACCTTGAAACTACGTTACACATCTCAATGTAAAACAGTTTCCTAGACGCGACTTTACAGTCACTGGATGAGACGAAGGAGGGAAAGTGTATAAGAGAATCAAAAAATTCATTTTTAATACTTCCGAGCGTTTTACTGATCATAATACGGGTCAATAATTTTCACTTTAATTAACGATATTCAAAACTGACACGGCGCTGTCTCCTTGCCAACAATTTTATGGAAAACGTCCACGTTGAAGAGAAAGCAAACTTCAGAATATAAGATACAATATGATATAGGTGACGCAATAATCAACTGTTCATTTATATCAGAGTAATTCAACTCGAGTACAGTGGACAAATCGACAAAAACTACAGCGTAGCTCTCAAATATCTTTAAATTTTTAGTTGATTAATACCGTTGACTTTCCACAAGTAGCAAGCGAGTAAATTTACACAGACAACCAATCTGACTTGACAATCGATTAACAATTGATGATGACTATGACTACAGATGTGTCGCTCATTCGCAAACTAATTCGTTTGAACGAGTCTTTTCAAAGAACGAATCGAACTAGGTCGAGATATAAAAATGAACTACAGCTCAAATATTCATAGCTGACACACAAAAAAGGTTTTGGTTTTGTCAGAACGAACTTCATACTGATAAAATTCCAAAAAAGGAATTAAAGACCGATAACAAAAAAATAAGCCGGAACAACGAGATCAGCTAATCAAATTAGTCCTGAAGTATTGAACTATGAATTAGTCCAATTCAAGTTTCTGATCTTCTACGTACTTTGCATTAACGTTACAAATTTATCATCTGGTTCAACTTTTCACAAGTGCTTTGGCAGCTGATACCCGCCAACTGTCAAATAACCAACGACGGTCCTTGTGTCACATGCCTTACTTATGAAGAATTTTCAAGCTCTATGCGTATTCTTGACGTAGAACGTCGCGAAGTTTAGTTTCATGAGAGTGAAACGTCTTTTACTCACTGAACTCATTACAAGTGCAACACATTAAACATCATGCAGAGAACGGTAGTTACAATTTGCAGGATTGTAATTGTAAATGAGAATAATAAAATGTTGTTTTAATGGTATCAATCACGCTTCTTTATCGGATATGATTAAAACATTATAATATGTAATATACATACAGCAATTATGATGTTCATTTCAACCATTTCCTGCAGTGATTTATTTTTTCTCGCAAAATTAAATTGGCAGAATTTAAAAAATAAAAATATCACAGATACGTGTAGGTGTAATCTCAAAATAATCGAAGCAACAACTGACCACAAATTATGAGAAAATGAAGCTGTAACGGTAGCTCTTTAGCAATATTTTTTCACTAAGTGGAGAGACTACTAACAACTATCTTCTAATTCTAAAAAGCAATGGAAAGAACTACCTACCAGAAATAATTATCACTAAGGAAGAATCCTACAAATAAATTGAAAATCCCGAACATACTATCATTCACAAGATATTCTTGCACGATGAAGACCGTTAACAACCATTTTGTTTTCCAGAAATAGATTTCTAAACTTGCTCATGTCAAGAATATGAAAACGTGAATTTGCACATACGCGTGAATCGCACATACTAGGCATATTCCATAAAAAATACTTTCGTCTTTAAAAATCCCTCAACAAAAGTTAGTGAGACGAACAAGGCCGAAAACAATTACACAAGGCTGCGTTCGATTCTAATGACTTTTCCTGTCAGTCAACGAAAAATAATACAACTTTTTCGATCTGAAATTCAAAAATACTGTCCTTGGATAGCCAACAGCATTACTCATCACATTAAACAATCAAAAACCGGTCATTCGAATTTTATAGCGTCTATGTGCAACTTCACTAAAAACCATCCACGTCACGCTCACACTATCTTCGCGATTTCTCACATCCGCTCCTTGGTGACCTCAAAATATTCAGCAGCCTCAAATTTTCGAACTGATCATAAAATCTTGCACTAAAGAGACATAACATTAAAACAGTTGAATAAAATTCGAAGAACCGTCGACAGAAACAAATAGGAGAAAACGCAATGCGCACGCACCGACCAACTGCAGGAAATCCAATATAAATTGCCTCGACAGAAAACGATTCTATTTTAATGACAGCAAAATAAACCATCGAGCAGCCCCCAACCCTAACCCAAAAACCTTTTCATACGACAAGGCAATAAATTGAATTTTTCGTTAAAAAACACGGCATTATTTTCTCTACCTCCCCTCCTGTGAAATAATACAGGTAAGTAGGTACATCTGCGCACCATGAAAATGACGCGCTCACCGCTTACGATGGTTGCAAATTTCGGAAACAAGGAAAAAGTGAACCGAGGCAGCCAGAATTTCATTTCCTATAACCGTGCGCGAGTGAAAAATGTTATCCAGTAGTTTTTGCGGTCGATTTTCAAAAAATGAAAAATAGAAATAATAATAATAGGGTGGAGGGAAAGGCCTTGACCTGAAACGTGCGAAAAAATTTTCTTCCAGAACTATTATCATTTACTTCTTCAAACCATGGAAACTAGGCTCAATCTGTTCGTAATATGAATTCGATCATGAACATACAAAAATAACAAAGACTGATATTTCAAGGTCGAGGTCAAAAATATACGGTTAAGAGGACAAAAATAGACCCGTTTCAAGATACGTTAACGGCTTGCCCCAACATACTTTCGCAACGAACTTACCCCATTATTGGTCTGCCGGATGAAAACGTATATAGCTGATTCGAAAATTTTAAATTTTCGTAAAAACAGAAAAAAGACATAATGTAAACTCAAAACGTATCCAATTTTCGGCTACAAAATATAAAGAAGTCCAAAAACAAAAAAAAAAGGCTAACCAAACTAAATTAATTATTCCGTACAACTTTTTCATGAGCAAAGAATTCACTAGCATTATTGAAGCTCGATTCGGAATGAAAATCGGTCACGGAGGACACTCACTTACATTTGATTTCTTCGGACTTGATAAGAAAAATACTCAACGCCTTATTTATTTTTAAGAACACCTTTGCTTGGCTTTTAAATATTTTTAAAGAATTCTCGAAATAAGTAAGAAATATCGAAAGAATGGATTTCAAGATTTTGTCAATTCCGAAAGAGGTGTTTTTATGATTACGGCACAGTTTACACATTATTAATTTTGAAATGAAATTACGGGTACATATGATAATTTTTTTTCTTTTTGTTAAAGAATAGTTTCGATCTACGAACCACATTGGTAAATGAGTAGAAATTGAACAGGATTTAAAAAAAAAAATTATCGGAAATAAAGTGACCACATAAATCCTGCCACTGTACTTCCAACAAAATCAAAATTATCAGTTTTATATACGTACAAACTAAGTGGTTCAAATATTGTTCTCTCATCACTAAATACGTGGGTTCTTCTAAGTTACCCACTGCCAGATACATTCAATGATAACTGGGATAAAGAGATTCTAGCTCTATATTGGATGTACAGACAGAAATTGGGAGACAAAAAAACGGGAAGAGAGTGGGGAGTCGAAATGAAAATTTGCTCAGGGGCATTTGTGTTTGTGTATAACATATGAACTATGAAAGAATGAAGTATATAAAACCTAAAATCTAAACGATTCCATTAAAAACATGAATAATTACAGCATTCCTTCCAGCTCTGAACCAACGAACTGCACCTGCATTCAAATCAACTTTCAATTTTAAAGCTAATAAAATGTGATAAGATAAATCTGAAAGAAAAAAACTGAGACTCATTCGGTAAAATTGAAGGGTTTCGGGTAGAACTTGAATACAACTTTTTTTCTCAAAACGTGACAAATTTTCAGTTGGACCCTGCGAGTACTTTCTGACCTGACAAAAAATTCTCTTCCAAAAAAATGAGCCCCTTCATATCACAAATATGTTTTTGCTCTATTTGAGACATCAATTTTTCGAATTTATCCCACTTCATACAAATGACAAAACTAAATCCCAACGGAGAATTGAGAACTAAACTTCAATAGAACTTGTCCAGGACTTTAAATTCAAGGGCAGCACTTCTTTGCCGCATCGAACACAGCTATTATCCCATTACAATTTATTAGAAAAGTTACGCATCGCATAATTATGCACTCGATTCAACGAAAATAAATAAGATATACATTTTATATCTACGAGTTTATACTTCGAGAATATATATATTATGATGGAGATGACACGCTGCTGTTTTACAGTGGGATCGAATGTCATGTAATATCTATACGGAACACGTGTACACTGGCGTACAAATTACCCCATATCAATCGACATCAACTAATCAAAATAATCAGATTCTCCGGAATGGGGTAATTTGTACGCCAGTGTTTATGAACAAATGCAGGTGGCGATTTTTTCTTCTAATCAGATTTTTAGAAAGTAAAACTCGTCGCGTCAGTAGCGCTATCCATAAATCGGACACCAGAAACAATATTATGTCGTCTCCATCATATGTACATTCTCGAAGAGTTTATACGTCACGTTAGGCTCGCGACAAACAACACATTACCTCATCTTACACACTAACGTCGACAGCCTCCCAAAATAGGTTCTGCGCTCAAGGACACGCAGGAACAGACTTTTCATTTTTAGCAACTCAAGCTACATTTGCGCGTTAATTTGAGCACCTTCGAAGTTGACCATCACTCTACACACACAAACACACACACACACACACACACACAAGAATTTTCCTATAATTTCAGTACTTCAGTTTTCACCCTTTCGAGACACCTCAACAAAAGGCGAACTCGATTTCGTAACGTAAAATGCCATGCATTTTTCATTCTTTAGCGTATGTTGAAGGATAACGTTTTTTTCTCGACGTCTTTTGAAGCATGACTATCGACAAAATCGATACACACTGAGTCGCGTAGGCTGACCTCGAAGTGCTGGCGGTGCAAGCGGACTGGCGCTTTTCTTAGTTTTTCTTTTAGTTCACCCGTTACACCAAAGCATTCACCCCTGTGTTCACCCTCCAAACAACGTGGTACCCGTTGATGGGTACGATGAAACGAGACACGAACGATTCGAGGTAAAGGGAGAGAGTTGGGGAAAAAAAAATGCACAGGCGACGAGACAGAGAGGAGTAAAACGGAACAAGGATCTCGGTTATTGGCTTACATTTGTGGCGCCGGTAAAGCTACCACAAAACGGCAAAATATAAAAAAAACAAGCGTGACCGACCGGGTGCTATACCTTACTCATTACAGGTCCTTTACAATATCATTCCTTTTTTTCATGGAAACAAAAAAACAAAATTTATTCCACGAATACGACGAGTATTTATTCGCATAGAATTTGAGTGACAATAAAAATAAAATTTTTCGACTGCATGAAAAAACAAGCCCCAGTATCAGTGACTACCACAGACTATTACCTTTAATGTGATAACACTTTCATCTTCAATATCAACTTCATAATAATTATGAATAAAATTTCTCTTCTTCATCAACTTTTAGCACAACCACAACAGTAATATGAATGAAAATTTGGTTTGAGAACGTCTCATGTTTAAGTTAATTCATGAAGGTTGGTAGGCTCATTTTTATAGTTGTAACAAAGTACCTACGTAAGTAAATATTAGACTTTTGTTGTTCAAACTAATTACTAGCCAGAGCTCTAGAAGTAATTCCAAGAAAATAGAAGATGAAGTTAAGAGAGAAAATTTCATAATAATACACAGTCCCTATGCGATATTGTAACATGATAAAATAGGATCATGAAATGGTAATCGTAATAATTAATATGAATAGTGGAGATAACTTGAGCTGTGAACGAAAAAGTAAAATGTATTCATAAGAAAACCTTCATTTTAGTTTGAATTATTTTTTTAGTTTGAGTTATCAAAAAAGTTTTAAACTGAAGTACCTAACATTAGAATTTCGAAGCTACTAAAAATTAATAATGACTTTAATTGTTCAAATTTCACATTGTGGATGCAGACCATGAGACACAATGCATTACAAATGTGAAAATATCACTTGAACGAAACTGCGGTAGGAGTTGTAATGTGGAATTATCACATAACAGTCCTTCTTAATCCTAAAAACTTATTGTTTTCCTTGATGAGACATGGTGTGAAGTACCGAAGTTTTGTCATTGTTTTGATGTGTCATAAGATGTCACACATGGATATCATGCTAATAATGAAACGATGTTGTTCAAAATTGAATCGAGTCCAATAATGAGTTTGCGATAAAGGTGTGAGATGATGATAAAAGCATATAAGTAAGTTACTATAGTTAGGTAGATCTATCATTATGGTAACAAGTCACATTCTTGTGTGCGAGTTTAACAGTAATAACCGGCTGGAACGATCACAAATGTCTACTATAAATGTGATCGAATCGAAATCATTAGAACAGCAATCAACAGTTCCTTTTTAGGATAAATTAACTGGACTGGATGAGGAGATGAGTTTGAAGGAAACAAATTTTAAAATTCTTCGATCAAGTTGCCAAATAGATGAATGTTGGGAACTAAAGGAAGAATTGACGACAAATATAAACAGTACGCAGCATAATAGAGATTAGCTTCGATTCTTCGCCGCTGTTGGCCAATATTCACAGGTTTTCAAGAGTTAACGATGAGTGATATGTTTACTCTGGTTTACTCATTCCACAAACTGTACTACATCTACAATTAGTTTTTAGCAAACATATGTGATAGAAGACCAAAACTAGCGATGTGTCGGTAGTTCACTAACTAGTTCATTTGAACTAAACAATTCAATGACCTAAATAACCAAGACCTAAACTTTTAAAGAATTAGTTTGTGACCAATTTAAATTTTTAAAATGATAAGGTGAGTTGAAGAAAATTATTTAACAATTTGCTACTGCTGAAAGTAATAACTTCCAATTCAAATTATCTCTGTTTACTATTCACAGTTTTTCATTCATTATCATTTTAATTGTTTGAAGTCATGATGAACTAGTTCATTGAACTACATATTTTTGTGACAGACACCGAATAAACTAAACTTTAAAAAAGACCTAAAATTTGCATCAGTACCTGATAGCCACTTCAACCAGTGTCTGGAGATGAGAGTTCTTGCACTAGTTCATAAATTGTGTTCTTTTGGGATATAAGTGCAAACTGCAAAGTATTGGCATTCATTTGAAAACTGTTTTAACCATGTTCACAAAAAAGTATAGACTGTGCATACACTTTCTGCACTAAATGAAATAGAGGTGTAGAAAAAGTGCAGAAAAAGTTATCGCTACGTCTGGCATTTACTGCTATCAAATTTTTCATCACTGAATTTAATACAATATTCTGAAATGAAAATGCACTTCAACTCTTCAACTGTGCAGCAAACACAAACATATGTGTTAAAAAGAGACATATGTTTAACATGACAGTAGTATAACAGAATTATGCTATCTAGTGATGTCGATAACTGAAAAAAATTGATTTTTTCAATTCGATTCGATTATTCAAAAAAATTGATTTTTTTTTTTAATAAAAATCGAATTCAAAAAATTAATTTTTTTTTTTGATAAAAATCAAATTCAAAAAATTGATTTTTTCTATTTTTTTATTTTTTTATTATCGTAAAAAAAAAATCAAATTTCAGAGAATTTATAATTTTAATAGATAGATATTATAAAAAACTAGAAACAAAGAAAAAGTACAAACAACTGACCCTGACAGTTTCACGTAAATAAATATGAATTTCAAACCTCATCCTTATCATGTTGTTCAATATGTTTTACCACAAACTATCAATACTATGTTAACAAATACATGGATTTTCTCATAACCTTTTTATCAATAACTGATAAAATATCGATATTTTGATGTGTTATGAGAGAGGTTGTAATTTGTTTCGATATATTATCAATATTTATAGAGGATGAGGACCGGTGAAGACAAATTAGTAACATGAAAGAAAGAATTAATTGAAGTAGCGTCCAAGAAGCTTGTGTATTTTGTACCAGTTACATAATTTAAGTATGAGTACAGCTTGAGTGAGATAAACGAGTATGTACGGAGATAAACGAGTGAGCGGTGGAGATGGTAATACAGTGTAGCCGCAAACAGAGATATAAAATATATATTAAAGTAATCGTGTGTTTGCAGGAGTGAGAGGGGAGAAGGATTGGTGGTCTTAACAATATTAGATGGAAAAATTTAACAAATAAAAACAACATCGAATGTAAAAACAAACCTGTAATCTGCTGTGTAGTAAAAATAAAAACTATCACATTAAAAAAAAAAATTATTTTGATTCGATTTTTGGGTCACACTTTCAATTTTTCATTATAATCGAAACAAAAATTTGACTCAATTTTTCGATTTCTACAAGCAAAAAAATCGATTTTTCAATATAATCGAAATCGAATTGACATCCCTAATGCTATCTCTCGTTTATATATGCATAGCAATGAAAGCATACGTTCACCAATTTTTTCATTTGAATTCAGTTGTGTACCGTATATCCATGAGTTCTTCCATGGAGATGATGTGAGTTTTAAATACTATTTTTCTCTACATTTTTGAGATACAAATTAATACCCCCTTTGCAAGCTGGTTTTGAAAGAATAGAAAGAAAGAACTAGAAAGTGAGAATATAATTTATTTATTTTTCAAGAGAAAAGCCGCCGTAGGCTCTTGAATTGACAAGTCAATTCACATCCATAAAAGTATTGCTTCACTAGAGAATGAACTTTCAAATAAAACATAAAAATTACTCAATAGAAAACAAAGCGTAATAACTACATAAGCTGATAATACACAGTTGGACAGAAATTTATGATATAAGTGTTCTTTTGGTCATTCAAAAACTGATAATTTTTTCTGCACTTTTTCTGAATCGTTCTTGAACTGAGTTCATACTTCTTTTGCTGAAAGAACAGACCTCATTAATGATATTGATATGCAGGAAGAGGTTAGTTGAGATCTGGTGGACAATTGTTTCCCAATATGAATTTTTTGAACAGAACCAAATCAGAAACAACGTTACTTTAGGTAGGAAAATGAGGGAAATATAAAAGTTGGTCTTGAACCTGTAAACTTTCAACTGTAAAATCTAGCACTAAACCTCTGGACCATACAGACTATCGATCTAATGATCAGTACGATGAAGCCACTACACCCAACAATTATTACTTTAATTGAAGAGAGAAAAACATATGAGGTGGTTAATAAGAGAGCACACTGAATTACATGAAGATAAAATTATGAGTTGTCATAAGTTACTGTTGACTGATGAATACATAAAACTGAGATTTGAATCATTCGATGAAGACTAGAAAAATTTTCGAACTAAATTTCATTCAGGAGCAATTATGCCAACTGAGAAAAAAACTTGTATGTGAACAAGGCTGGCATTAAATATGCAGAAATTTCGAGCTTCTAACAGTTGTGAAATAAAGATAAATATATAAAACAGGGGAGCTATTCCATGAATATGACTTCAAATTATTGAAACCGATTTCCTACTCTCTAGTCTCTACAGTTGGGAAAAAGATCGAGTGCTAATCTTGTATGTGAGAATTGAGAAAAAAGATTGTCAATCACTGACAGAGGTAGTCTGCAAGAGACCTGCACCGAAGTCGGCGCTATGTTTTGAGTTTACTTACATACATTTACTTTTGGTACAAGTTCAACAAAAACTAATTTACAGAGAAAAAAAAATGAAGATAAAATAGCCATCCTAAGCATTTGAAGGGACTTGAAATCTTGATATACCTACACTAAACTTCAAATGGAAAGTGAAACTAAACAAATAACAAAGCAAGCATTAATACCGGACAAAATTGCGTAGATAAATTGTTTAGTCAAAGAGCTGCTTCCTTTGCATATCACGAATTTCAAGTACATCAGTCTTTAATTTTAGCTTGAGAATTTCTCTCCATATTTCTTGACGATGATCCGATTTGTGAACGCCCAGTCGTAACAATTTGGTTTCATTAATCCGAACCAAAACTCTGCCAGTAACGTCATGCTACGAAATGAGAATCAAAATTTAATATGATTGAAACGCAGATATATAGGGCACGAGTGCTAACAGAAAGCAATTTTACTTGGGTAAATATATCTCCGTATAACGAAATGTAATCTCCACAATGACGCCTAAACCATTTTTGAACGTCTGCAACCGTCCAGAGGTATACGAGTTTTGGCCTCGCTGCTCGATTCTACATAATTTGAAAATGCAAAATTTTAGAGAATTTTTAGGGACTACCCAATAAACACGCTCAACTTTTATTACCTTCACTTTGTTAGAATAGATGCTCTCCTCGACCATCGCGTAGGTTGTAAAAGATATTCAAACAAGATCGAAGCACTGCACGTGATTAAATAGTAAGTCTTTTTACATCATCATAAACTTTTTGATGTTTGATAATTTTTCGACTCAATAACGAACAAATTATTTCAGAAGTCTTCATAAAAAATTAATTTATTTTGAGCGACATTGTATCGTTCTCTCAATCCTTTTTCTCATTTAAATTCATAAATTGTTTGACTGTTTGAGTCTTGGCTTGGAGGATATATATATATATATATATATATATATATACTTATGCCCAGCATACTTATGTGGTTCAAAACGCTACTTACTACAGTAGTAAGTGGTTCATTTTTGGATCCACATACGTTTTTTCGGATCCACTTACGTTTTACCTTATAACTGGTGTTGTATATACTTTTTTTTTTTTTTTTTTACATCATCTTCTTCATCTTTGTCTCACCAATCAGATGGACTTCTCAGATTTTTTCTCACATGATTGGTCAAGTCATAATATCAGTTTCAAAGAACATTTTGCGGATCCACATAGGTATGTTTTACATCTAGCAACTTTTTGTCTAGTTGAATGCTTCTCACTCTAGAGGCGCCAGTATCGACATACAATTTGATGTATGTACTTAAGTGGTTCCTGCTATTTTGCAAGGTTTAAGTGGTTCAGAAATGTGGCAACTTTTGTGGAGCCTGTTAAGACAGTATAATTTAGTTTATTTACATACAGCTTTCTGAATAATTTCATTCTCTGTAAAAACCATTCTATGATTTGAAAAAAAAAATTATTTTTCGATACATTTGTATAGGGAAGAAAATAATCAAAATACTTGAAGATTCCAAATCAAAAATTTAGTAAAAATTTGAAACTGAATTCTCTATTTTCAACTCATTTTTCAAGGCATTCATATAAAATAATTCAAAATTCAAAAAGCTTGACCTTAATTTTTTTTTGGTCTTTAATATAAAATTTTTGCCATACTTACTTCAGTTACATACAAATATAAATATATTTTTATTTGTTCATTAAATTTATTAATTTGTATTTTAGTTTAGGCAAATAAAGAACATTATTTTGGTTAAAAATGAAAAAAAAAAGAAACCCAAGCTTTCCATTAATGCACAATAAAAAACGCACCACCCTTAACCCATGTGTTACTCCAGTGGGAGGGGGATGAAACATTCACCAGAACTCAGTTTCTCACATTTTTCTCACTAAGTACCTCCATGAACTTATTTGAAAAATATGATTAGAAAAAAATTATTCTCCATAAAATTTCCAACAAACTGATACCCTAATATATTGCCAGATTTAGACAAATGAAACTGGAGTAGTCGAGTTTGAAACAATGTATAATATTGATATTCCATATCTGCTTCATGTTGCCCATTAATTTTATTTTATCCTATTTGTTTATTATTTGTTTGTGAATTTGAACTCCAACCAGTGAAAAAATTTTTGTTTGGTTGATACAGAAGCTCAATGGATGGATAAAGCTGAAAAAAAATTATTATTGAACTGTTCTGAACCTCTGATCGTGTACATACCCAAACATAATACCAATAATAAGTAGTACAGCAATCCTCATGTTTTTGACAATCCAAATTTCTTATTTAAGAGTGAAAATGGAAATCATAAGAACAGAAAAGCCTAAGCTCTAAATGAATGTTTTCAATTTTAATGCCTAAAAAAAATAATTTTTTCACCCATATGCATTCTGTTTGTCATAAGGATCATTTTCTTCTATTTTTTTATTGTTTTATTACTTTCCTTTGTCAACCCCACCATACCCTTACTGGCATCTTTTGACTCTTTCCTTACAATACGTATTTTTGGGTCCATACATTTAAATTATTTTATAGTTGTCAGAATATTCTCCACACGATGATTTCATTTTTATATATATTTTTATGAATATTACAGTTTATAGTACCATGGTTAAATTTTTAGTTCTATGTCAATTCTATGAAAAAGCTGGGCCAAGAAAATCCATAGCCAGGTGGGCCTGGGAAATTGGCTGTTGAACCGGTTCTGTAAATTTATACTTTTAGGCTAACACTAAACTTTATCAGCTATGAAATTTTTGTTTTTTGCAAATAAATACAAACGTTTTAAATTTTGAAGAAAACTTTTTTCTTAAAAACTACAGTTGAGAATTTAATAAGATCGCAATAGGTATATTATACTTGTAGAGATATTAAATAACTATAAATACGAACATTTTTGTAACTTTTGCTGTTCAAAAAATATGAAAATAAATTGATAAACAATTTTATTTTCAAAAATCAAAAATGTAGTTTTATACTCCAAGGGCAATCACCATTTTTCTGTCAAATATTCCTCAAAAAGGTCTATCTCTTTAATATTATTTATTGCAAGGTAATAATAATGAAAAAATGTGTATTTTTAATTATTTAATCCCTTTATTAGATGGTTTTTCCAATAAAAGAAATATCACTCCCTTGTAGGTGAAATTTGATACCTGAAAAGGAGGAAGTCTAAGAAAAAAAGTTGGAGAATTATGCTCTATAACATACTGCAGTCTCATGAATTTAGGAACTGTAGATTTTAAGAAAGAAAATTTTCCTCAAAAGTCAAAAGAAAAATTTTGTCAGCCAAAATGAACATTTTAAAGCTGATATTTGGCAAAATATAATATCAATCTAATATCAGCCTGAAAGTAACCTTGAAAAAAAATTAGAAGTTACCTTTAAAATAAAAAAATTATTTTCTGGTCCGACAATGAGCTGACGTTATCTTTATATTCTTAAAGAAATGTGTTATGGAAGTAACATTTAGTAGGTAAATCATCTTTTACACACAGGTCCCCAAGTTTTGAGTTGGTGAGTGGCTTTTAATAGAGAGTTTTAAGGATATTGGTATATTCGTATTACTTATTTTAGTGCAAAATTCTGCCAACAATTTATTTTTTGATTTGTTTGTTCATAAATTTTCAGTTTTTCCAAAAGTTCGTAATTCTTTTACAAAAAAGTGAAGAAGGAAAGAAAAAAAATGGAAAAAAAATTGTTGAGAGTGAGCAGGTTATCTATCCCTGATCTAGAATTGTTTCAATTTTTCCTAATGGAGAAGTAAAATTTTGACTTCTATTGACATGAAATTTCCCTCTATTATCAAAATCTAATGTTTCCATTTGTATCTGTTTGTAAAATTGTTGAAAATACTGCTAAGAAATAATGAAGATATTTTCACTCCAATTTTAATTGATTTCATCTTCATCTGGCTGTATGTATGTCATAAAATGAAAGTTTTTTTTTTGTACTCCATATCATGCTCCAACCACCTAATCATTTTACCTGTGCCCACATTCTTCGCTGTTGTGTTTAGGTAATTTACAAATGAAGAGAACTTTGAAAAATTCATTTCTCAAGCTATAATTAAACTTCTAAATTGTGATAAGGTAATACTTCTCAATAGATGCTTCTTTGAGAGAAGAGAATCAAGTTTTTGTTAAAAGAAAACCATGGCGCAAGATGATTTACAATAAAATTCTCATTTTATTCACTTTTTTGGTAATGTTATGTACCTGTTGTATAAAATAATCAGAAGGTTAAGACCACCGATTCTACCACAAATAATTACTTTAAGTAGGCCCAGCAAAAGGGGAGAGGAAAGAGAGGGTTTCTTTGGGGCTGGGTTTTTTAGGGTTCTAGCATGTTTAAAAAATAAATAAATAAAAGATAGGTGAAAAATAGGAATAGTCCAACGCAATTTTCTATTTTCTGGAGGGCTCATAAAATCTTTCCTAAGTAATTTTTGGAATAGTATGGCATGGAATTTACTATAAACTTAATATAAAAGTACTTATTTTTTGATTAATTTTTGATATTTGAGTATTCTTATTGTATAAAATGATAACACATTTTCAAAAACAACTAATTTTTCCTCCAATAATGGCTGATCCAAAATAAAATTCATCGTGATTATAGACATGATAATGTTAGTGATGTGCTATGATTTAAGAATTCATCCTGAAAAATGTTTAAATTTATTTACGAACGTTTTAGAACTAAAAAAACATAAAAATTATTTTGCTCGCTCCACTTGCAAAGTTGTTTTCAAAATTATCAAATACTATAGCCTTTACTGGTAGCTTCACATACCTGATGTTTATTTGTGATATTTGTCTCTTTTCCACAATAGATCCCATTTAAATGTGGCTCTTGATTTCAAACAATTGGGAATTTTAAAAGTAAGTGTCACAGAAAACCTGACTCTATAAATCAGAAAAAAGTTATCTTGACCCCTTTTTTATGGTCTCAATAGGTCTAATAATTTGGTTCAATTAAAAATTGATCTCAAAATTTGAATTCAGCTCCCCAAAAGACATATCCCACAATGTTTCACTTGATAATATTTTCAAGAACCTTCTTAACCCCCTTTTCATGGTTGTCAAAGAGTGGGAAGTCAACAATTGATTTAATCCAAAAATAGACACAGAATTTGAATTCAAACTATCAAAATACATATTTCAGAAGTTCATTTGATAATACATGAAACAATTTTCTCTACTTCAATTTAGTGGTCTCAAAGGGGCCACCAATTGATTGAATCTGAAAATAGGCATAAAATTTGATTTTATTGCCCCCCAAAAAAATATAGACCACTACCTATGTATTACTCGATAATATATGAAACAATTTCTTAACTTACTTTTAGTTCTCCCAAGTGATCCAACAATTAATTCTATATGAAAATAGACCCAAAATTTGAATTTATTTACAGAAGAAAAACATATTCCACACCATGTCACTCGATGATATATGAAAATTTTTTTAAACCCCCCTTTTGGGTTCCCAAAGGAACCTCAAACTTATTCAATCAAAATTTTGATAAGAAATTTCAATTTAGTAGGTACCCCAAATAACATATCTCACGATGCATCACTCAATAATCAGAAAGCTAAAGTTATTAAGGGTCCCAGATTTATGAAAATAAATTAACTGGGTAAAAGAGCAAAAATGTTTCCCTTCTCAAATATTGTTAATTCCCTTCCACAGATATATTTCAAGTATGGTATTGAACACAAATGCAGTTTTCAATGTTTTAGAAGGCCCATTAAAAGAGTAGAATTGTCATTCTTTTTCCCAATCTATTTTTCCCAAAAATTATTTCCCAAAATTTTTTTCACACCTCTTATACATTCTCAAAATGTAATCATTCCAAAATAAAATTTTTCTGAATATAAATTAAATAGTCAGTGATTTGATTATGAACTGAATTGATAATTGATGAGTTGATAGCCTTTGTGTTTTAAGTGGTGTATAAGTCACAATCAATTATCAATTCATTTCATGGTTGTAGCCCATGTGTGATATGTATTCTCTTGTTGAAAATATCACATGCTTCTAGTCTAGTAGGTATATTACAATTTTTAACTAAAAAGCATGCTGAAATGCTTTTTTCCAAGTCTTATTTATAGTACCTATAAAAAAACTCATCTCACCTAGCTATCCAATATATGTTAAAGACAGAGAAATGCCTCTTTTTGACTCAATAAAAAAAAACTACTTTACCTAATCACCCACTATGGTGAAAACTGAGCCAGTTAGAAGACAGAAATTAGATTTGGGAAATATCATTTTTGGAAATTCACTGTGTTGGGAATATTTTTTTTTGTTTTTTTTTGGGGGGGCGGGGGTAAACTGGCCCAAGGGAAAAAAAATTTAAAATTATTCACTCTATTAGCTTAGTAAAATCATGAATGTAACCTTCTTGTTAACACAACAGTCACTATTATTTTCAAGCAATGAGGTTTAAATTTGTGATATAGGTAGATACAATCAATGCTGAAAATGAATCCTACAAAATTTCAAATTAATTAGACTAATGGTTTGTCCACATGATCAATTTTTGCTTTATTTTAAAAGCAACTTCTTGTCAGCTTGGTAAGTATGGTAATTTCTGTTCAATTGGGCTGAAATTAGCAACATAGATATATTTTATAATTCATACTAACTTTATTCATTTTATTTCTAATTGGTCAATTTGTTCTCCAGTTATTTTTTATTTGTTTTTTTTTATGATTGGTTCTTGACCCTTTTCCTTAATAATTTTCTAGATAAGAAGGAAATTATGAAAAACATTAGAACTTATTAATTTCAAAATGACAAATTCATAAATCATCCTACAGGAAGGAAAATGTCAGAATGATTGATAGCTAACAAAAGAGTTGGTTAACTTATTGGAATACAATTATGTTTGAAAAAAATTATACATCAATATTTTAGTGTCATGTTGGGTCTAGAAGTTTGGAACTTTTTGGGAAATAAAGTTATTTTTTACTTCTACCATAACAAAATATTGATCAGCTTTTTAGAGAACTAGTTTTGTAACTTCTTCAAAAGATTAACCACTTTCTTCACTAAATAAAATACATCTATTGTTTGATTGACTAGAATTAAATTAATATCAAAGCAGCATAATTTTTCAAGAAAAATATTCAATGGCTAGTTTTCTAGGTTTAATTTTAAAAATCAGACAAACTTTATCTGTGAGCAAGGAGGCTTCCTCATTCCCACCATTCACTCTCGATCCACAAATATATATATTATATAAATTTGAAAGTTTTTCTTAATTATCTTTCATCTTTTTCTCTTTTTTTTTCTGGGGCAATAGAGGTGACAAAGCTGTCAAAAGATTATTGAACAGTTCAGTCTGAAGACTTGGTTTAAATATTTTTAAAAGTAAATCAAACTGTAAAATATAAGATCCTTATAGGTCAACTGTCAGAACATTGTCCAGAACTAAAACTTGAAGTCCAATCCTCATTGCCCATGTGGCACTAAAGGCCTGGTACAGAATTGACAAAAATTAGAAAAAAGTAATCAACAGCTTTGTGAATAGCTAGCCTAAGGTTTCGTATTTTCAACTCGGAAATTTTTTAAATATATATGTATAAAATTTTCAGGAGGAGATTTTAAACATTCTTTGATGGAATGTGGCCTCCCTAGGACCCATCTATACCTATGGCCCTAGATTTAGTGGGCTGTAGGTGAGTTGTGGCTGTAGATATGTTTTCTGATGAGACAGATCGGTTCCAGCCCAACATTCAGCCACATATGAATTGTGGCCAGGAAAAACATGTAAAATGCGGCTGGTACAAATATAAATTTTAGCCCACATTGATACCAACTACAACATTATCACCCAGTTTGCCAATTCACATCTACTACTCAAAAAACAAACATGAATTCTGTATGTGTGAAAAAATTTCAAAAAACTATAAAACTATCTATAGTTATTGGTATCCATAACATACATATTAATCACATTGACATTTCATTAGTACTGTTTTGAGAAAAATAACCTCTTGAGCCATAAATATGGAAAAAATACTCGAAGCAACACGGGGCAACTGCTTTTCACTAGTAATTTTTTTTGTTTCACATTTTTCTCTTAAACTACTGAATAAATAATTAATAAGCAATAAACTTTTCAGACCTTTTACTTGATAAATTATAATAATTAACACACATAAAAATTTTAGCCCTATTCTTTCAATAGTTTTCTCTGAATCTATGAAAAATCATTTTCCCAGCAATTATATTTTTTACATTTTTCTTGGCAACCCCTACACTAACATACAACAAACATTCATCAAATCTGCGAATATGTGAGAACTAACTTTCGTGAAAATTTCAGCCCTATCTGTTTTTTAGTTTTCTCAGAATCTTGAAAAAACCTCTTTCTAGAAATTTTTCTTTTTTAATTTTCTCAGGAAATACTGAACAAATACGCACAAAATATCCATCAGACTTGCAATTAGAAAGACAGACTTGAATAAAATGAAATACAGGTTAATAAGATATAGCTTCACAAATAAAGTAACACAAAGCTTGCTTTCTGCCTAGCTTCTATTGTTCATAATGAATTTATATTTGGGCTGTAATTTATTCTTTCACATGGGCCATAACTAATACAAAATTGTAGGCCATAATCAACACAGACATTTTTTTAGAGTTTAGCCACAACTCACCAACACTGGTAGTGTATCACCCTAATGAAAATCCTAAACCTATGGTGAACTTTTTCACTGTGAAAGAGCTGTATGAAACCATGAATGAACACTTAATAAACCTACTACTGATGAAAAAATGCACGTTTTGGTGGTTGTTACCAATTTCTAGTTTAAATATGAGCTAAACAAAACAACATTTTCCAAATATGCAGACAACAACAAGTATAGTAGGACTTATGTGGTTCCATTAAGAATATATTAGGTTTGGCAACTGTGCAGGAACCATGTAGAACTGTTGAACCTATTTATTACATACATTCGGAGCCCAATAAGTACTGTATCATTTCTGGAGCCACTTAAGTCTACTTTGTTTATAAAATTGTGGGTCCCCAAAAATTTTTTAATGTCTTACCCCTCGGGGGTTGCCTTTACTAAGTTGATCACTGTGAAACTATATATTCCATATATACAGGCCTATCATCATTATTTTCAGTGGAGGACCATAAGTCTGTTATAAATAGTGAACCACTTAGGTATGCTGGGCACGTATATATATATATATATATATATATATATATATATTGGAATAATTAATTAAACAGAGTATTATCTCGAAAATATCAAAACTCGATCGGTGCGAATGTGCGAATTATGAAGAAACAAACTGAAACACAAGAGAATATACTCATGTACTATAGGATAAGGAAGTCCAACGTGTTTCGGGAATGAAAAATGAATATTGTAAATAGAAAATGAAAAAATTAAATAGACTTTCACAACCAAAAGCAACAGTGATTTTTTTAATTTTTACTATCAAATGAGCAGAAACAACAATGGTTTTTTAACCTTTTATAAGGTATTTTCAAACACTGATTGAAACAATTAATTTCGTTATTCTACAATACTTAACTTATCCGTCTTCTGTATCAGTCTATCAATCACGCCAAACTAAATGAAAACAGCGAGGAGGATGTAAAATAAAAATTCAAGGGTAATTTTTCTTTCATTTTTCTAAAAAATTATGAAGTAATGTAAAGATGAATTTCAGACCTTATAATTATCATGTTCTTCGATATGTTTGACCATCAACTATCGATACTGTGTTAACAAATATAGAGGATGAGGATCGGAGATGAAACAAGAAAAGAAGATTTAAGCGAAGTTCTGTCCAAGAAGCGAGTGTATTTCGAAGAAGATACATAATTTAAGCGAAGTACATTTATGAGAGAGAAACGAATGTTAATGGAAATGAACCAATGAGCGGCGGAAGTGGTAGAGCAGTGTAGCGGCGAATAGATATAAATAAATTATGTATTTTATGTAATCGTGTGTTCGTATGAGTGAGAGGGGAGAAGGACTGGTGGTCTCAACAACAAATACATGGATTTCCTCATAACTGTTTTATCAATGTTGGATGAAATATCGATATTTCGATGTTTCATAAGAAAGCTGTGTAGTTTGTATCGATATATTATCGATAATCGATGGAAAATTTAACAAGAAAAAACAACATCAAATGTAAAAATGAACCCCGTATTTTGCTGTAGTGAAAATAAAAATGTTATCACATTAAAAAAGG
>WOFM01000164.1:196769-235286 GCA_011428145.1 Ericerus pela
AAAACCATTATCCTCTATTGTAAAGGACGCAGTAGTACCAAAATTTGGTTCTAAGACGGTTTTCTCTAACGCAGAAGCGTGGTTATCAATTTTTGAATCCGAATGCCGACGTCTGAACATCAAAGAGGAGCATTATTGGGAGGTCCTACGTCTCTTTCTTGAGGATACGGCTGAAAAATGGTACAATACGACTCGACTTGCATCCCTTTCAACGTCATGGGAATTTTGGAGAAATAGTTTTATTGAAAACTTCGGACAACGGGGCTTGTCTGCTGCTCGCTCTGCTTTTTCGTATCGTTTTATCGGCGGATCTCTCAGCGACTACGTTCAAAGTAAACTTAACCTCCTTGTTTCGTTCAACCCAAAAATGCATGAAACAGATAAAATGGCGCATCTTGCTCTAGGACTACCAAGTCATCTGCAAGAGAAAATAAACTTTTCTGACAATAGTACTCTAAGCAAGTTGATTGCAACTATTAACTCGTTTGACCGTCCCGTTTCTGTTCGTTCAATTGCCCCTAATGTAAATTTGTCGCCCTCTCCGTATTCGCAGTCACCCTCAAACGCCTTCGCTTCTCTGCACCCGAAAAACCCTTGCCCTTATTGTAAGAAAAAAGGTTTTGAGCTCTACCACTTTGAAAAAGATTGTTTTACGAAACAACGAGACTTGCAACAACGTAAAGGTAACAATAATGCAAAGTCTCCCGATAACGTAACTAAAGCAGTACACAATTTCGATCTCGAAGAACTCCAAAACGAAATAAATGAAATTCAAAAAAACGAGTAAAGCCCTCGTTTGTGGTTGTTGATGTAGGTTTCAATAAAGTAACAGGCAAAGGCCTTTATGATCCTGGAGCAAATTCCTCTGTTATATCGTATGATACGTTAAAAAAAATTAAGGATCACAAATTTATACATTCTCAATCTACATACAACACCACAAGCGGTAAGGACTCCATTCTAGGCATTACTGTGATCACGCTTAAGATTATGGATATTGAAAAAAGAGTTCTTTTATACGTTTTGGATTCTCCATTGCTTAAATACGATTTTCTAATTGGTTTGGATACCATACCACTTTTCGGTCTATCGTTGAACCATAAGTTAGAGTTAACGCAAAGTAAAGAAAACGCAATATATCATAACGTAATTTGGAACGATTACATGTCATTAGAATTATTCGACTTAAAAACTGCTCACCTTAACGTAGAAAAAAAAAAATTATTCGTACATTAATTGAAAAAAATAGCACGGCATTTGCGAAAGATGCCTTTGACGTAGGTAACGTAACAAACTATGAATGTACGATCAATCTTGATAAAGATACTTATATAGCTAAAAAACCATACAGATGTTCTTTTGAGGATCAGGAAGAAATCGAAAGGCAGTGCAATGCACTTCTACAAAATGGCATGATTACTGAATCAAAATCTGCGTTTGCATCTCCTGTTACGATGCAATACAAAAAAGACGGTCTAAACGCTTCAAAAAAGAAAATTCGAATGTGCGTCGATTACAGAGAATTAAACAAATGTCTAATCCCAGAAAGCCAACCTTTTCCGCTTATCGACGAAATTTTAGTTAAAACTCGTGGTTGTAATTGGTTTTCTGCATTGGATGTTAACGCGGCATTTTGGTCAATTCCAATACGTCCTTCTGACCGTCCTAAGTCTGCGTTTGTTACTCAGCATGGACATTACGAATGGCGTTCGATGCCCTTTGGGCTAAAGAACGCACCGGCTGTTTTTCAGCGTATTTTATCGGGTATCATAAAACGTAAAAATTTATCAAATTTTGCTGTAAATTATATTGATGACATACTTGTTTTTTCGCGTTCCTTCGAGGAACATATCTCACATATACAACTGTTAATTAACGCTCTTTACGAAGAAGGTTTCCGATTAAACTTTAAGAAATGTAATTTCGCCGCACCTACGATACAGTATCTTGGTCATGTTCTAGGACCAGACACTGTCCAACCTCTCCAGGACAATTTGGTCGCCATTAATTCCTTCCCTACACCATCCACTAGAAAACACATTCGTCAGTTCCTTGGCAAAATAAATTTCTATAGGAAATTTATCCCAAATTCCACCTCAGTCTTCGAGCCATTCCACAATTTACTCCGCAAAAACGTTCCATTCTCCCGGACCCATGAATGTCAAGTCAGTTTCGATCGAGTGAAAACTCTTCTAACTTCAGCACCAATTTTGGCCATTTTCGACCGAACCAAACCCATATTCATTTACACTGATGCCAGTGGAGTGGGTATAGGAGCAGTACTAAAACAGAAGCAGACTGACGGGTCTGAAAAACCAGTTGCCTACTTCTCAAAAAAATTGTCCGAGGCGCAAAAGAAGAAGAAAGCGATCTATATCGAAAGCCTGGCTATTCGTGAATCCATCCGTTATTGGCGATATTGGCTGATCGGTCGCCACTTTACCGTTATTACTGATCATAAACCTCTCCAAAATCTTAATTTGAAAGCTCGTACTGATGAAGAACTTGGCGACTTGGCCAATGAACTACTCCAGTTTGACTTCTGTCTCCTGTATCATCCTGGCTCGGTCAATCATGAGGCCGACTGCTTATCTCGTCATCCTGTCTTAGATCCATCCGACAATCCTAATCATGAACGTATAATTCCAACACTCAACTTTTTAAACCTTGGCGAAATAAAAACCTTGCAGAAAAATGTAACTAGCTTAAGTTCCGACACGATTAAACAAGGCGTAATTTTCAGAAATGTACGTGGTAAACCACGAATACCTTTAGATTACAATGCTGGTGTAAAACTTACGAGTCTTGTACACTCGAAATATGGTCACGTTGGTTCAAAACATGTCTTAGCGATTATTAACGAATTTTTTACTTTCCCGAATATGTACAAATATATAACAGCTTATTGTAAAGAATGTAACGTATGTATTAAGAATAAATCTCGTCGCTCTCGACGCAGCGGTGAGTTAGGTTTCCTAGGTCCTCCTGACTCTCCCTACCAAATCATGTCTCTCGACACTGTTGGAGGCTTTGGAGACAATCACAAAAAAAAAAATACCTTCATCTACTCGTCGATCACTTCTCACGTTATGCATACACCTTATGCTCCAAAGGACAGTCAGCCAAGGAAATGATCTCCCTTGTTGATTCGGTTCACAAGCATCACCCAATAGGTATGCTTCTAACTGATCAATATGGAGGTCTAACTTCTGACGAGTTCCGTTCCTACTGTTCCCAATCTGGTATACAACATGTGTATACTGCAGTCGATAGCCCATCATCGAATGGTTTAAACGAAAGGTTAAACCAGACGTTGGTGAATCGTATCCGCTGCATGAAGCATGATGAAAATACCTCTCCTACTAAGAGTTGGCCTGTTATTGCTACTGAATGCGTTAGTCAGTACAATAATTCTCCCCACAGTGTAACGAGATTCTCGCCTTCCTATTTACTCACTGGTCGATGCGACTGGATTATCCCATCATCATTATTGAATCCCCCCAACATCGCCGCTGATAGGGAGATTGCATTACGTAATACGATAAGAAATCATGAGTATAACAAAACTTTGTATGATAGGAATAGAATACCAATAAACTTTAATGTCGGCGACCTCGTATATGTCGACAATGGCAATAAACTTAATCGTGATAAGTTAAGTAACTTACGTATAGGCCCGTATACTATTACTAATCGATTATCAAACAATGTATTTGCCGTCCAAGTGGGCACCGGCCCCTTGGGAAAACATTTGTATCACGCTAGTAAACTGTTATATGGAAAATGTAAAAGATGATTTGTACTTATCCCTTTTACTGCTCTTCTTTCCGCTCTTAAACGAGTGGGAAAGGGGGATGTAATATTCCGGTCCGTCATATCTCGAATGTTGTGTCATATCTTATCCGTCGTCTAATCGCTTCATTCAATATTCCTTTTCTTAACTTTCAGGTATTATCCGTTCGAGAGTTTAGCTATGCCTGTATTCAGTAGTGTATCAGCTTTCGTGCTGGCTTATTTATTTTTATTTTTCTCTCGCTTCTCGCTGCCTATGTTTGCTAAACGACTTCGTTTTTGAATTCGTTGTTATTTTACAATAAACGCATTCACCCGAGTCGTTTGCCTTTTTTTGCTTTTCCCAACACTGTTGAAACTTATATACATATATAATAATATTATTTCTCTACAGCTGACGATGAGGAGATATTGATCTCTCCAACCTGCCATTTTTTATTTATATATTTTTTAAATTAAAATCACACAATACTTATAAGACGTGACACAATAGCAAAGGGTTAAATGTATACCTCATGTTAATAATTACACGATATATTTAAGATAGAACACTTGACACATACATCCACACACATTTTAATGGTACATCATAATACTAGTCAACGACATATTTTTTTTACCATTTTTTATATATATATATATATATAGCAATTTTATATGACACCTATATGTAATAATTTTGACTGCTATTGCTTATTTTTATATTTTTATTGTTTATGTTTTGTTTTTTTTTAATAATACATACAATGTGTGACACATTTTTTTACTTATATGTTCGTTCGTCCGTTTTGAATTGCAGGGGGGTGTTGGGATACAATTCCCTTACTACCTCACAAACACGGAACATCTTATTGACTAACACTGTATGTAACATACTATTACATTTATTCGTTTTACATGTGGCGACACTGATCGCCAATATAATATTCTTCCCGCCACTGCTCGACGGAGAATGTTCTCCGTTCGTCAGTCTTTGTACTAACGTCATTAATAAATGTTGATACGAAATCCCACCTCATCTCATTCATCATCACCATCACATCATTCTATATATATATGTCACACGTACACTCTCGTCACGAAGTGCTTCCCCTACCATTCTCGATCCGCTATCGCTCTTGCTTCGCCATTTCGTACTTATTCATATTTTATTTCCAAATGTAAATTTAGTCTGCTAATAAATTCTCTCGTGAATACTTCTCTCTTACTTTTTTTCATTCCTCGTCATCACCGCCTCACATCAATAAACATTTTCAAGATGGAAGTCCGTACTTATCTTTTCTGTGTAAAGTGATCAAACCTCACCTCAATACGATTTTCGATCCTGATTGGTTCGGGTATTCAGTCTGGGATACTTGGTACGCCAGCACGCGGCACCTATAGTCTAGACACTCAACACCATGTTAAAACTTTTTCGTGTCGTCTCCATCATATTTATATCTTCGAAGATATTGATGCCATTGATCAAATTAGTGATAAGTCCTTTGATAACAATTTTTGGCGGCCAACGACGGCGAGCGCGAACGTCCAATAAAAGATATCATATTGATAAATAAAAAATAAAATAGAAGAAAAGAAACAGAAAGTAGGATTCCATACCTATTCTTTTATAATTCATGTTTTATTTCTTCTGTTTACAATGATTTTTTTCATTTTTATCAGTAGTTTTCTCACATTATATACCTAATGATCTATAGAATGTGCTTTGAATCTTTTTATAATTTATATTATTGTGAATGTGAGTAACTGTGACTACCAACGTCTCATCTCTCAAGATTCTATTCGGAGCGAGTAAAACTGGTAAAGACAGTTGAAAAAAAAATTAATTTGACATTAATTTTAACTTCAGCCCTTTCGCTTAATTTAAAATGTTTCTTGATTGGTAAAATATCTGTTCAGTGTTCAGTCATGGATAACAAATTCCAAAAACTGGTCGATTTTATTGAGAAAACTTTCAAAAGTGACACAAATATCGAACCATTACAACACCTGGTTGAAGAAGAATTCGAACTCAGTGAGGTTTGTTTTCAAGGATCGTACTGTATCTTTCAATCAAAAAAATGTTATTTACGTGATCGCTGTGTTTTATTAAATTGCTGTAGATTCCTGGAATGGTAGAACAAGCTCTTAAACGACCAGATGCTTATCAAATTTTATGCTGCGTATTTCTCGGTTTAACTCAGAAGCCCCTATCACAGAAAAAATGTTTCAAAGTAAACCATGTTTTTTTTTCTTCTAAATTATTTAAAAAAATGGTATTAACTCATGTGAGTTCAGGTTATTGAAACAATAACAACGAACCTCATTACCGCTGGCGAATCCAGAAATCAAAATGCTTCTAAAATAGTGAGCAAAGTAACTCCAGAACTTGACAAATTAAAAACCTTACATCTTGTTAAACTGACTGATGTTTGTGTAGAAGTTATAAGAAATCCGGAATGTTCATCGAAAACGAGGTTAGCCATCATGAACTTAATTTTGATAGCTAAATCTGTACCTACTAATTGTTTAAAACTTTTATTTCAATTAAGTTGGAAGGAAATTTTACCGAGAATTTTCAATCTACTAAGTGGGAAGAAAGATGTAACATACGCCGGCTCAGACATGACTGGAACAGAATTCATATCTGAGGTTTTGAAAAATTTATACAAAATGAATGTTTGTTCGGAAATCATTATTCCATTAACATCCATGTTTTCGTAAGTGCATAGTTCCGCTTATTCTCATTATTTTGTAATGGTCAATTTATAATTTTATATTTATATTCTTAGAGAAATACCAATGAATAACAGTGAACATGAAGCTGTTGTTTCTAAAATGTGTGAAATGCTTGGAATTGTGCCTATCAGACATATGCCTAACCTGGTGCAAGAATTACTTCGGCTGTGCAAAGAAGATCATATCATTATCGTGTTTTTAAAATTACAAAAGTATTTTGTCAAAAATCTGCATTCTTTAGAAGTCGTAGAAACTAATAAACTTAGTAGGTTTAGTTTTTATTTATTAATTTTTTTTATGTAACTCCTGATTGTTACACAATTTTTTTTATTTCAGCTGATGACATGAAGGAAATTATGGATGCAGAAACTGAAATATTGTATCATATAGAGGAATTCGCGCGAATATCTAGATTACTCGATTTGTTAAAACTATGTAAGAATGCATCAAATGCTTCTTGTCTTCTCTTAGATCCTTTTTTATTTTCAGTTTTACTCGTTCTCTCATGCAATCCATCATATGAAACGCAGGTAAGAACTCAAAGATACTTTTGAAATCATGGATACCGAATGTCTACAAAACTTAATTTCTATAGGTAAATGATTTACTCCGAACAATGATAACTCAAATTGTTACCGAAGAAGAAAGAAAAAAGGAGTCGGCTTGGCTTAGCTATATAATCGAGTCGAAATTCAATATAGATGAATTATTTTCGCGCACTATTCAGAGCCGGTATGTATTTCCGAAATTTGGTTTACTTTACAATTCCCATATTTGTGTCTATAATTTTTTTGTTTCGTAGGCTATGTGATCACGAAAAAGTCGTTGAAGGATTAACGAATTTGGGTTTTACGTTATTGTCAGTTTCGGGAATAAAAAGTAAAGAAACGATATTAAAAAAAATATGGCGTATTGGAAGAATTACTTTGGTCTCTTTAATTAAAAAGCATAGAAAAATAACGAAATCGGTGCTACAAAATTTGACCGATCGTATAATTACGGGCTGTACATCTCAACAATACACGGGTATGAAAGTAAAAAAAATTATTAACGTTTTCAAAATCTTTCTGAAAATTTTTCTTTCAGATTTCTTCCATCGTTTTGACGTAATGACATTATTTCGATTTATTTTCCTTTAGATTGCTTATTACATCTGTGCACCGTGGCTTCTTCGGTAATGGTTGATAATTTTCCTGTGGTGGTGCGAATTTTAGAATTCATCAACTCTATGCCGAGTGTCGTTTCCCAAAGAATAATAACAGCTTTAATTCCTCTCATTCAAATATCGTCAAATTTACGGGACAGCCTTATTTTATGCCTCCGGAAAGCTTTATTTTCGTGGTAGGTGCTATTACCTGCGTTTTTTTCTTTTCTAATTGCTTACCTTGCTCTACTATTATTAATTTTTTGCGCCCTTTTATGTAATAGCAACATAGAAATTCGACAAGTTGCCGTTTTAGGATTCTTGCAGTTATTGAAATTTCTCAAGCTACAACGAGTCTCTGCATACAGTCAAAATACATTGACACAAACGACATTTCACGGTCCGAGCGTTTTCACCCAGGTATTTCTATCCCATATTTTTACTATTTTTTTCCCCAAAAACTATAACATTATTGTGAATAGAGTTATTCGGTGAGTTGAAAATGTGCAACCACAAAAAATTATTCCACATTTCCATTTTAATTTTGGAAGGACGTGACATAAATTGCATTATGAGATTGGTTCTAAGAGGGGACTGTGTAAGTTCATTCTAATTTAGGTTTAAATCGATGTTAATTATTTTGTTGTACTGAATTAAAATTTTGGTTTAGCTATATATTTGACCCCTTTTCAGCATAAAATTTAATGCCTAAAAACAAGGGTTATTTTCTTGATTCACTTTAATATCGATGCAATTCATTGATCCACATAGTTGCAATTATGCGAATTTTGATTTTGAATTTTATTATTTTTGAAGTGGAACTTATTTAGCTGTATTGAGAGTAAATTTTCTTGACCAGAGTAACGATAATTATTGAGGAAAACTTAATACTAGCCGCGCATTGGCAATGTCTCAATATAAATTACTTAGTTGCTGAAATAAAGCGCCTCATTTTTAAAGAGAATCGGGGCAATGGTGATAAATTAATTGGGGAAACGAAAAAATTATAATCTGGTCTTGTGTTTTTTGAGTGCTGCATTCTAGTTTTATGGTAGTTCTTGCATTGGAATTTGTTGACTTCTTTTACAAATTTTAAATATAACTTTTACTTAATTTTGGGTCTATTTTTTGATACATGCTGTTGTTGTTCTCGCATGCCGTGTATAGGGATGGAATTTAATTCACCTTTATCTCTGATATTAATCAAAAATTAATTAATTTCTAGCCAAATCAGTATATTATTGAGAGTAATTAATTTTTATAAATTGGGTGATATAAACTAATATGTGGAATACCTTGTCGTGAGAGATATTCTCACCAGAAGGAAATTCTACAGAATTTAAGCGTGTTCAGCCACTTCATACGAATGTATGGGCAAGCCAAAACCAAACCGAACACTGGCGATTTTAGAGCCGGTTCTGTGAGTTTTTATACAGGTTTTGGCGGGTGCACACAAACACACGTACGTAGTAAAATACGTACGTTGTTTAAGTACGGCCAGGTCGCATCATCCCCTACTATCGTAGGTGGCGGCTGGCCGGTTCGTGTACGAATCGTGACATTGATTGATGGATGACGTCACGATTCGTACTCGTATATTATCTGCAAGTATTCGCAGGTAATTACGATCGAACGTAATTCTGTGTGTGTTGGTTTAACGTCGCAAGGACGATAAGTTGCCTGCCCTATGGGGCGGCGACTGTCGTCGGGGGTCCGAGCCCCTATACCGATGAGTCCCCACAGCTACTCCCCCCCAGTTTTTGCGCCGCAAGAACAATCAAAAATGCGCAAGGCCTGGGGGATGTGCGGGTTTACTTTCGCCTCTGGTCGGCCTCCCACTTCGCCAGAGCACTGCCTACCGCGGCCCCAACGCACTCGTAGGATTCCCTACGGGCGTTTGCTCGGGCCAGGTAATTTGCCCGGTTGCCTTCACCCCAATGCCTCGGTTTCGTGTTTTTTGTTTGGGCATAGGGGTGTCGACGGGAGTGAGGGGGTAGCGGACGTCTGAATGTCGGCTTCCTGTACATCGGGGAGTTTGAGTTCCCCGCTGTCCAGGTGGCCATCTTTGCTCGTTCGTTCGCGGCCCTCTCTGCCGTGAACAGAAATCCCATGCCTTCCTTTTTCTCCTCGGGTTTCGCCTCCGGCTTTGGGGGTTCCGGAGTCGGAGCTGTCTCCTTCGGGGATCGGGGAGGTGAGATGACCGGAGGCAGCGGAGTTGTCATCTCCGCTAGGACATCGTTAACCGGAGGAGCCGTGTCCATCAGCAGCTCCTCTTCGATCCTCTCCAACTCCGTCTTCGTTTCGGTCTTCTGCTGAGTTTTCGTGTTCTCAGCAGTTTTCCTAGCGAACTGGAAGTTGGCGGACATCGGGATCGGGATTGGTAATCGTGACATAGAATGGGTTGTTTAGGAGAAGGCACCAAAAATATCTCAAGAAACACGACCAAGTAATTTGGTGGTTCTGAAACGGATGATTTTACCTCATTTTTCGATTTACCATTACAGTTATTTTTCTTTATTTTCGAATCTTCTTATCTACACGTAGAGGGGATAGCGCTTAAAATTCTCGGCCGTATACAAGTTTTCCGGTTAAGTTCTGATCGGTTTTAAGCAGAGTTATGCCTGAAATAAGCTCAGTGAATATAATTTTTCGAATTTTCAGTACAAAGGAATCTCCGTTTGTGACGTCACGTCGTAGAGATTATCTTTGTGTTTAACGGTACTCGCACGTTGCAATGTTTTGTTTCCGTATTGCACGTGGATTTGTTTATTCCTGTCTTCTTCTTTTTGTTGGCATTTCTCGTTTGCTTATCTCCGGAGTTTCTTTTGTCTCACGGAGTTCCGATATTCCCCGTATGTTTTTAGTGGGTTTCAACTTTTACTACGGATATTACTTTTTCGGGAGTAAATTTTATTTTCTTCGCATTAACCTCTCGGACGTGCGAGAAGGGTGTGAGTTTTTGCGTTTTTTAGTGCCAAGAGGCCTGCCTCTTTTGCGTGGGCATAAGGGGGCCTCGGGATCAAATGTTTTGGTGATCACATCGTCCGAAAATTTTACTGTTTTCTTGGGTTTTTCTTGATGTGAGGTATTTTTCTCACATTTTTCGACGGATTCTTCCGTTTTTGTTTCGGAATTCGTCTGTATATTTTCTGGGTTCTCCTGTTGTAACCTTTTTATTCTTTTGTCGTCACTTACCAAGTACGCAGGCTTCAATCTGTTGATTGAAATTGTTCGAGGTTCGCCTGCAATGAGTATCACAAAGTTTTTCTCATCTCGTGATACTACTTTGTAAGGACCGGCGTATGGTTTCTCCAGCGCAGATCTCATTTTTTCGTCTCTAACAAATACGTGTGACGTATTAGCCAAGTGTTTTGAGACGTAAATCTTGGGCTGGCCATGACGAGCTGCCTGTTTTAGGAAGTTATTGGCATCGTTTCTTATGTTCTGTACCATTATTTCGGGGCTAACTTCTTTCGATTTTGTGAAGAAGTCCCCTGGAAGGCGTAGCTCTTCGCCGAACGCTAATTGCGCTGCAGAGTGACCTGTATCGGTTTGTAGGGCAGATCGGAGGCCTAAGAGGATGGTAGGGAGTATTTCTATCCATCTCTTAGTATCATGAGACATGATGGAGGCTTTGAGAGCTCTATGCCATCTCTCTATTTTGCCATTGGCTTGAGGATGGTAAGCTGTGGTATGACTGTGTTGAACACCGAGCTTATTTGCCAGCTCTTTAAAGAGCGAGCTCTCGAATTGGCGACCTTGGTCTGGGATTATGACTTCTGGTACGCCGTACCTCGCAATCCAGGTATCGTATAACCTTGCAGCTACTGTTGGAGCTGACATCTCGTGTAGAGGGATTGCTTCCGGCCATCGTGTTGCCCTGTCTATTATCGTCAACAGGTATCTGTGTCCTTGAGATGGTGGCAATGGGCCTACCAGATCCATGTGAACCGTTTTAAACCGCTGTGTTTGTTTGAATGATTTGAGGGGCGAGCGAGTGTGTCTTCCTACTTTGGATTCTTGACAGTTCAGGCAACTGCGAGCCCATTTGTTGCAGTCAGACTTCATTCGTGGCCATACAAATCTTTCTGAAATTAGTTTAGCACTACATTTTGGCCCAGCATGTGACAGATTATGTACACTGTTGAAAGCCAACCTGCGATATTTTACCGGTAGAAATGGCCTGTTCTTACCTGTACTGATGTCACATGTTAATAAAACATCAGTACCGGGAATTTTTCGCTGTCTCAATTTGAGGGTAGTATCATCGTTCGATAACAACCCCTGCAATTCTGCATCCTTAAGCTGTGCTTTAGCTATTTCAGCATAAGGCAATTGGACAGGAACCGAGATAGCTTCGATTCTACTCAGGGCATCAGCTGGAGTGTTAAGTTCTCCACTTATATACTGTATGTCGGTAGTCAGTTGACCAATATAGTCTAACTGTCGTGCTCTTCTCGGAGATGCCGGTTCTGCTTTTTGTGTGAAGGCATATGTTAGGGGTTTATGGTCAGTATACACAGAAAAACATCTACCCTCTAACTGGTGCCTGAAATGCTTCAACGCAGCAAAAATTCCGAGCAATTCCCTATCGTATGTGCTGTAATTCTTTTCTGTTTTTGAGAGCTTCCTCGAGAAGAAAGCTAGCGGTAATTTGATGTTGTTTGAGTCCAGTTGGTACAGAGTTGCACCAATAGCAAAATCTGATGCATCGGTACTTACGCATAACGGCAGACTTTCGTCTGGATGAGCCAAGAGAGTTGCATTTGCCAGTGTTTCTTTGATATTTTCAAAGGCCTGTTCGGCTTCTTCGTTCCATTCGAGTGGAGTTTTATCTTTCTTTTTGCTTGTCTTTATTAGTGCAAACAGCTTACTTTGTTCGGCTGCTGCATTCTTCATGCAACGTCTATAGAAATTCACCATCCCCAAGAAACGCCTGAGTTCTGCGACATTTGAGGGCTTTGGGAAGTTCAATATTGGCTCTACCTTGGTCTTCAAGGGGGAAATGCCTTCGGTTGAGACTTTGTAGCCAAGGAAGTCAATTTCGGTCTGTGCGTATAAGCTTTTGCCTACGTTGATAGTGAGTCCGGCTGCGTGTATACGCTGTACCACGGCTCTCACATTCTCCTCGTGCTGATGCTCACCGCCTTCTGAGCAAATGCAAATATCATCCAGGTATGCATATGCAAACGGCAGTTCCCTAAACAGTCCATTGATGAATCGTTGGAAAGTTTGTGCTGAGTTGCGTAGTCCAAACGGCATTCGAAGGTATTCGAATAGTCCAAAGGGGGTTATGACCGCTGTTTTTGGAACGTCCTGGTCTGCCATAGGAATTTGGTGGAATGCCCAGTTGATGTCTATTTTTGTGAACATCGTTTTACCCTTCATATTCGCATTGAAGTCCATTATGTTGGGGACTGGGTAGCGATCAGGAACTGTTATGGCGTTTAAGGCCCTGTAGTCGCCAACAATTCGCCACTCTCCACTTGCTTTTTTGGTCATGTGGATAGGGGAGCTCCATGAGCTTTTTGAGGGGCGACATACGCCCTCCTCAATTATGCGATGGAAATACTCCCGTGCCGCTTTGAGTTTGTCGGGTAATAACCTTCGTGCTCTAGCATGGCAAGGCTGTCCTTTGGTTTCAATGTAGTGAACCGTGTCGTGTTTGTACGTAGGATGCCTGCGAATTGAGGGTTGAGTGACTCCAGGATAGTCTGACAGGATCTGTAAGAGTTGTCCGTCGACTTTAGTACAGCTGGATATATTTGTGTCCAGTCTGTATGCTAGCGTTTTGCCTTCCACACTTTTGTTTTCACTATTGATCAGTTTGGCGTGTTTGAGGTCAATGATCAGGCCATAGTGTGCGAGAAAATCTGCACCCAGGATCGGGTTTGGAACGTCTGCAACCGTGAAGGACCACGTCATATTTTTGCTGAGTCCGATGTCTACTTTGCTGGTTTCGAGTCCGTAAGCTGGAAGGTTTTGACCATTCACAGTACGGAGATAGTATTTCGGAGGAAGTACTTTTTGGGTTCTATTTACTGGCAGTATGCTCAGGTCTGCTCCCGAGTCAATTAAGTAACGTCTCCTATTTGTCCTGTCCTTTATGAACAGGCGGCGTGAGTATTTTTCCAAGGGGTCTTCGGCCACACAGATGGCCCCTTGTTCTAGTTTGACGCCTCCTTATTGAAAGTTTTACCCCACCATCTGCATCGGTTGTTGCATTTGGTGGCCTCTGCGCCAAACCGGTTGTGGAAAAAGCAACTCTTATCATCCCAATTTCGAGACTGGGTTTTGGGAGATGATGTTCTAGGGGGAGTTGAACTCTGACCCCTGGTTCCGGAACTAGATCTGCGGTCTCTTGACCGGGACTGTCGTCCTCTACTGCTGTTGCTGTTATTGTTGTTGTTGCTTCTGCTTTTCGATCTTTGTCACCAGCTGCTATTGGGCTTCGTCGAGCTTTGGCTTTTGTTCCGTTTTACCTCTTCGGTCAACTGAGCTATTTGGGCTCGAAGTTGAGCGAGCTCTCCAGTCTCTGCAGATACTGCACTGACCACCGGCTTTGACCTGGTGTACTCGAGTGCATTATCTGCTGATTTCGCAAGGAAGTCAAGGTCCGCGGATGTATTGATTACCGTGGAACCGACGGCGGCTAGGCACTGCACAACACTTTGTGGAAGTTGTTTGCAGAATTGGTTGCCTATGACAGAAGGGGCTATGATATTGTCCGCCTTCTGTCTTAACTTCGCCATGAAGATTGAGGGTTTGTCGTCCCCATCTTCATACCACCCATCACATCATCTATTATTTCGTTTTTAGTTTTGCCGAATACTTTCTTTATCTTTTTGACGAACCAGGCATTTTTGTCCTCTTCTGTCGAAGGGCATTCCATAATGTCCGGAATGTGGCGGATTATCTGTGGGGGCATGCCTCCGCAGATGTGTGTATACCGCTGGTTCAGTGTTATGTTTTCTGTCCTGAACCTGCCTTCTAATAGTGTCAACCATAATTCTACCTCGTTTGGCAGAAATTCCGGGATATCTATCCTTCGTCTATAGAAGTTAGGGTTCTGTCCTGGCTGCATTTGCAAAAGTTGCAAGATCTGTGCCAAAACTTCAGGTGTCAGCTGCGGCTGACTACTACCTCCCTGTGATGGTTGTGGGTTTTCAGTCGGTGGTGGAACCATTGCTATGTCTTTCTGGTGACAAGCGTATTCCACAGTACTACTTCCTTCCTTGCTGGTTGAAAACACTGGCTCCTGTGTTTGTAGGACAGGTGTTTTCGGGTCAGAACTTTGGCTTAAAGTTCGACCACTTCTCAACGTTCTAACTGCAAGTTCTTCTTTGTTTATAGCAGTTCCCAGTTGTGCTAATTCTGGGTGTTGAGGGCCTTCTTCTATATTTGCTAAATTCAATGAGTGTCGAGTCGAAGTCGGGGGAGTTGGGGGATGAGTCCAACCTTCTTCCTCCAGGTCTACTGTCTGGTTTCTCCTTGTTTGTTTATTTTAAGGAGAGGGGTATAAATTCCCACTTCAGTAGACTCTTACTTCGACGACCAAAGGTGTCTTAGTCTTGGTAAAAAAAATATTTTTAATTTGCCGAGCAAGCGAGAATCTCGCCAGCGCTACTGCGCCAGGTTGTAATAGCGCCGAAGCGCCTAAGACTCCTCACAACGTGGCCGAAATCACGTCGGGGTCACCACTGTGGAATACCTTGTCGTGAGAGATATTCTCACCAGAAGGAAATTCTACAGAATTTAAGCGTGTTCAGCCACTTCATACGAATGTATGGGCAAGCCAAAACCAAACCGAACACTGGCGATTTTAGAGCCGGTTCTGTGAGTTTTTATACAGGTTTTGGCGGGTGCACACAAACACACGTACGTAGTAAAATACGTACGTTGTTTAAGTACGGCCAGGTCGCATCATCCCCTACTATCGTAGGTGGCGGCTGGCCGGTTCGTGTACGAATCGTGACATTGATTGATGGATGACGTCACGATTCGTACTCGTATATTATCTGCAAGTATTCGCAGGTAATTACGATCGAACGTAATTCTGTGTGTGTTGGTTTAACGTCACAAGGACGATAAGTTGCCTGCCCTATGGGGCGGCGACTGTCGTCGGGGGTCCGAGCCCCTATACCGATGAGTCCCCACATAATATTTGTTAGTCTCATTTTAAAGTTGATTTTCTGAAAGAAAAATTGATTAAATGGTCCGTGTCTTCTTTCAGATTTGTATGGATGTGCATTCTCAACAGACCATGAGTCAGCAGAGTAGACTTCCAATGAATCCGAATATCAATGAAGCTATTTGTTTAGAAGTTGTTGGCATTCTGAAACGTTGTTTCATGCAGCAGGCTTCTGTAAAAACGACATTATATAAAGGTGAATTTGAGATTTCTATATTTTCATTGTTATGAACTTTAATTTTTAGTTATTTTACTTTGATTTCTTAATTTGTAGGACTATTTTCCGCCATCTGTGTTAATCCACAACTGTGTACCTTGGTGCTGGATGTATTACTCGATCATTTTGGTCAGTTTTACGAAAATGAGGATGATGTGTTACCGCCCATAGCTTTTGATCGAACGTTGTCTGTCAGAAATAGTGTCGTCTCATTGGAAGTAAGTAGTTTAAATTCTATTTTAAAAACAGCCTTGAAGAAAAAAAATGAAGCTTATGAAACTTGATGCAAAATTACACAGGAACCAATAGGACAACTTGTATTATTAATTCAGGATGTTCTGGGTAGAACGAACACCATTTCTACCAATCCTGAGATTGAAGATGATGAGGCAACTAAATGCGTACAAAAATTCACCTGTATCTTATCGTCACTTGTTGATCGGTTTTCGAGATGTGATTTGAATAATTTTCAAATTGTGAGTTCGGAATTGGAAATTTTTGTTCTAAAAACTGAAATTTATGTGCGTTTTCTTCCAATTCAATTTTCTATCTCAGGATGAAAACTCAAACATTTCCGACACCAGCTGCGAAAGTATGAAGCTTCAAGAAATATTAAAACAAATTGTATCTGTGTACGAGGCTCTCATGGCGTATGTAATAAATTCTTGGAACTCTGAAACGTCTCCCGATATTGCACGTAAACTTGTTGGACTCCATAAAGTGTATCATTTGATTGCTGTTTTTGTTAAGGTATATTTTTTATGCTAATTACGAGTAATCTTCATCTTGTATTTAACATTAATATTTTTAAATTTCAGAATGCTGAAAAAAATAAGAAAAAAGACAAAGATCTGTCGAAAGATACAACAAAAGAAGGTGATACATCAGGTCTAGAGAAGAAAAAAAAAACGACAAAAAAAGAGAAAACGCTGTCTGTTCCAAAAAAATGTTTTTTCAAATTACCATCTACTATTCTAAGCTTGAAGACTGTTGAGCGTCTGTTGAGTTTATTTTTGCTGTAAGCACGATGTTTGTGGAAAATTATGATATTAATTTTCATCAAAATAGGACTCGCCAAAATTCTCAGTTTTACGAATAGAATAACTTTCTTTGAAGTTAATTTGTTTTGAAGTTTGCCATAAATTTCAACTCAACATTTCAATTTTTTCTTGGTATTCATCATTTTCCCTATTTTTTCGTGGAGAGCGGGAATTTTAAAGGGTTAAAAGAAGGACCAATAAAAATTTTAAAAAGTTTAACTCAATGTAAAAAAAAAAAAATGATGGACATTATATTCTTTTACCAAAATCAGGTTTTTGAGAATTTCCCAGTGTATTTTCTAGACCAAATTGGATTCATGACACATTAAATCAGTCAATCGTTCCGAATGCATACCCCTATTTTTTAGTTTTGTTGAAGTGAATAATAGGTATTAGAAATTTTTTGAAATTTTTATGATTTATAAATATGTCACTACTGTATGAGAAAAAATTAAATTGCTGTTGAAAATTTCCCACATCAGTTTGATTTTAAATTGTTAACTTTTCTTTATTGCTTCTTATGCAAAATTCATCTTCTAATCTTCATGTCCTGATTTTATATTTTACTTAATAAGAGTTTGTAACTTTCTTTACTTTCAAGTATCTTAATCAGTCTTAGCATCGCCTCACTTGATTTATTCAATCAGTTAATTTTTTCACGACCATTGTATTCCTAGAGATGAAATCGAATGGATAACACCGGCAGCTTTACAAGAGTTGAAATCTCGAAGACGTTTGTTTGCCTACAGTATGAATTCAGCTTTGGAAGGAATTGGTCTTTTGAAACAGAAACTGTATGAAGAACCAAAATCTTCGGTTATATTTCAAGATATTGTCAAGTTATCCAGGTGACAAAGCATCTTAATTTATTTTTATTATAATAGTTGGTCTGATGAAATTTGTGTTAACGTTTAATTTGGGAACAGTTTAATATTTTTGCGCGGTTTATCTCGATACAATGAAATTATTGAATTTGATGCACCGTCAGCAGTGACAGCTGTCGAATGTTTCTCAGAGATGTTTTCATTAATGTTTACTCATTACCATAGTAAATTTTCTCAATTTTTGGAGGAAAGTAGTGAGTTTCGCTCTGTTTAAAACTTGTAATTTAATTTGGAAAAAAAACACTTTTTCAACCCGTAAATATTTGTTTTAGTTTATGTGCCTGCTAGAGATGGTTTACCGAAACAGTTACTGCCAGTACTAAAAGTTTATAAAAATTTGCTCAATCTTGTCTTAAGTTCGAGTGAGAAAGAAAATTATGTTAATGAAGATGACGATGTTTTCGATGCGAATAAACGACTGGCCCCAATACTAATAGATGCTTTACGGGCCGTTGTATTAGCATTGCCGGCCAACCACGAAGTTACCAAAAAAGTTTGTTAAATTTGTTTCTATTGACATCGTTTTCTCACTTTTATTGTTATGATATTGACAAAATAATTTTAGGTTTGCGATTGGCTTGTCTCTATTGCTGAGAAACATCAGTTCCCGAATACAAATGATTCCAAATCATTCATGGATTTGTTATTCTCTATGCATTATCGCTGCCGTTCCGATTTAACATTATTGGATAGTTTGTGCACTCAATTGTGCCATATTTTCCCGCCCATTGCTGAAGTTATTACTTATGCAATTTATTTTAACAACTTTGATTCTTGGATTTTGAAACATTTATTCTTGGAATTTTTAATTTTCAGTCATCTCAAGAGAATGCTGTTAGACCTCTATTAATGCTGTCAGAAAGCAGCAAAACTGTTATTTTTCCCAAAACTTGTTTAACATTAATTTCTCAACTTGATGATGTCGACTATATGATTACCAGGTTCAAATCGGAAAATCTTATTCTGTCATATTTACAAGATGATGAGGATAATCCTCAAACTCGTGAGTATGGTACCCAGTGTAGACGATGAATTATTATTCCCTCTTAGACTTTTATTATTTTGTAGAATGCAGCATTTTGAAACGTCGAGAACGAGAACTTTGTCAGCAGGTGACTCATGTTACAATAATGACTCAAACTTTGATTTCTGTTGCCGCTCCTACTGGACCTTGTTTGGAGTCGCTGATAAAATTTTTGACTCGTACATTTTCAATTATAACAGCTTTAACAAAGTATTTTATCCAACGCTCTACTGCAGCTGAACCAGTTTACCGGAATGCTTTGTAAGAGTTGGATTTTATTTTAACTAATACTATACACTAATATACGGATATCTGTATTTTTGGTGAATTATTATTTTTCATTTTTAGATTTCATAAATTGGTTAAAATAGCTGGATCTCAATTTATTAGACAAGAAGCGTCGGAATTAATTCTTTATGTTGAAAAAGTAAGTGTAATTGATTTCAGGATATTTTTTTCCTAAATGTTTCTCAACTAACGCGATTTGAATTCTTGCTTCAGGATTATGAGAATGAGAGTAGAAAAAGTCTAAGTCATTTGAATAACCAAGCGAAGAAACAATTTGTGTTGCTGCCAAAGTTGGTTTCTGAATTGGAGTCGTTCCCCAAAGCTGTGCTGCAACTGAGTAAAAAATGCAAAGTAATCTATAATCCAATTTTCTCAATTAAAAAAAAAAATTATTAATTTTTATTTTTCAAACCATTTTGTTTATTTTTGAATCCGTTATAATGATGTTGGGTTCGCAAAGTTTCAACCATCATTTGAATTACAGCTCTTGGAATTCAATGCTTGCGTTTTAGAATTTTGGATTAGTGTTTAAATGAAAAGTTTTGTACTGTTGAACTAATAATTTTGCAAATTTTAGGATAGTTCCTTATCGAATCAAGTGAAATTGACCATTACAAGAGACTTCAGACTGAACGTGAAAAAAGTTGATGAATTAATAAGCAAACAAAATGAGGTAAGAATGCTCTCAAAATTAATCACTTCATCAATGTTGAAAAATATTATCTTATAAAAAAAAATTATTAGAGCGATTCGGAAGAAGATGAAGAGATGAATGATCCTCCCCTATTATCTTCCACACGGATAAGCCAAGAACCTTCGCAGAAAAGACGGCGTACATCTTAATTGTTTTGATAATGTTAATCTTCGTTCTTATTTCATTTTTGTTTTAAGAGTAAAATTATTTTTTCTACATTTTCAACTTGAGAATTTTTAAATTCAAAATTTGGTTTCATTTGGTAATTATTGCATTGTACTTAGTTTTCAAAATTTCTCTCGGTGATTTCATTGAACTCGGAAACAATAAGACGTGACAAATAAGCTATTGAATAAAATGTTTCAAATGAAATTTTTAATTATGCTGAAATTGTATTTCTCATTGGTAAGAAGTCAGTTAAAAACTGGTGTTTTTCATAGACGTACACTATATGTAATAAATAATCTAGATAGTAAACTTCCCATATAATGCGTGTATTAAAAGTGGGTCGAAAATGTTTGCCTACTTCTTATTGACCTTATTACGAGCCTGTAAATATACACCTGTATGTGGTGGAAATATTTCTGACAAATAATTTTTGGTAAATTAATACGTGGGACGGCAAAATAGATTATTGTAGTTTTTCGTCCAATTTTTTGTTAAGCTATCGCGGCGCAATGGTTTTTTTTTTCAGTTTTTTTTTTCAACGTTTTTTCTAGAATAATTTATTAGGTTCTCCGTTTTTTTTAATATTTTTCAAAATAATTATTATTCGATCAGACTTGTTTTTAGTCACAAAGAGTTAAAGAGTTCAGATACTCGATTAACTTAGATTGTAAGTTCACTCATTACATAAGTAGGATCTTTCGGGTTGATGAGAGGGGCTGGTTCATAATATGCCATTTCGGGGGCGACAGTGGAGGGGGAAAAGCCCCACTCCTTGGAGTTCACCATGCCGCTGTAAACATACAAAGTGGCATGTCTTGGTCAAGGCTTCCTGCATCATCCGAAAGATCCCTCTACTGGTACTGTGCTGGCATCTAATATGCTCACTAACATATGTGAGAACCAGTAAAAAAAAAATTTCCAATGATATTTCCACCACATTCAGGTGTAAAAATATAGGCATGTGACCCTATTGGCATATTGTTATAAGAAATACACGTATACATATATGTATAGTTATATGGACAGAACATTTCGGAGGGACTCATTTGCTAAGTCATCCATTGTATGGAAAATTTTATAGATGTCAAAAATATTCTTCTTTAAACTTCCTGTCTATATGATTTAGTACTGAATAAATCCTAAAAAATTAATTAAAGTCCATACGCCAATGGCATTAGGCTCAAATAGGCTATACACATGGAAGCATTTTTTTGAAATTGACCTACATATACTTTCACCATATTACTACATATGGTCTGCTCAAACAGATGAACCGTGTAAAACAAAGGCTGGAGGTATTGGGATCTAAAATTAAAATAGTCATCCTCTGGTGACCCATTTGTCTAACATGCTTATTTTGGATTATGTACTGTTTTTTAACATTGAAAATATACACAAGCAAAGTTTTTGAAAGCAATTACATGAAAACCATAAGTGGTAGAAAGCTAAAATTTTTTGGAGACATCTGCATAGGTTGCCTGAAAGTTTGACAGAAATCGCATATTTATTTCTTGAAATATTTCTAAAATTCTGTTCAAAACATATAATTTTAATGATAAGAATTCATTTAAGTTGCGGAATATGACCAGAATTTTGGAGATATCTTGAGAAATAAATGTATGATTTTAGCCAAAATTTCAGGGAACCTTCGGATAACCTATTTAGACGTCTCCTAAAATTTTCAGCTTTCTAATACTTTCTGTTTTTGTGTACTTGTTTTTAATAACTTTAATTTTGTATGTTTTTAATAGTAAAAAACTGTTGATTATCCCAAAATCAACTGTTAATAAAAATTGTGGTTAAAGATCAAAACAAAAGAAATACTCAAGTTTCTTACAACACAATCTTTATTCATAACCACCATTACAGACAATTCAACATGGACAAAGCATCATCACAAAAATGTTTGGTAAAGAGATCAGACGAGCTGCACATAATGTTAAGTGCCACAGCACAATAAATTAAACAAAGTATGATGTTTCACAACTAAATAAATCAAAATTATGGAGACAAAAACAACATCAATAATACTAATGACTCAATCTGGAGGAGGCTTTATATCCCAATGGGGAAAGAAAGAATATGTAGGAAAAGGCGATGATCCATACATTATCATTTATCACCAACAATCATTTTTGTTGTCCCACCAAGTAGTCGTGCTAAGTATTGCCAAAAATGAGGTACGATATCGATTTCAAAGAAATATGGATAGTTTCAATATTGTATTGATACTTGGAATTAAGATTCAAAATCAATGAAATAAGCCAAAGCTTAAATTGTAAAGTCTGTTCTCTAAGGGGAGGCTTTAGATTCAACCCCTCCTTCTTGACAAAGAAATAGGCCAAGTTACAATTAAGATTTTTCAATTTTATAGGTAACATTCCTCAAAAATTGAGGTTTTTCTTCATTTCTTTAGTGTCAATATAAAACTGCAGTAGCTAATCTGTTGCAGAGAAAACATTGTATATTTTGGTTATGATTTTCATTCGGTGGACTTGGTTGTTGATTTAAATATTGGCTGTGTGGATTTTGATTTTGACAATAAGTATTTTGATTATTATGACTTTGGTGGTAGTTATTCTGATATCGGTTTTGATTTTGTCTAAAATTTTTAATATTTCAGTTATAGTTTTGGTAATTATTATTTCAGTAATTCGGATTTGTATAGTTATTTCTATTTTATGTGTATTGATTTTAATTTTCTTTAGATATTTGAATGTCTCTCATTTTTTTTGTTGAAATCATCTTTTAAGATTCATTTTAGATTATTTAATGTTCTTTCTTCTGGGTTTAAGTTTTCAAATCTTCTTAAGGGTATAGTTTGTTCATGTCCTAGCGCCATAAAAAAATTTTTAAGTTCTAATTTTTCAGAAATTTCTTTAACTGTGCTCCTTACATCTGGATAAAATTAACCCATATACTTGAAAAAACTCTAATATTGCCTTGGGGTTTGTATTGAAATTGTTGATATTTAGATTTTGCCATATTTGCCTTAACTTTTGTTTTAACTCCATAAATGCTGTCTAATTTAGCAAAGATTTTGTCTACTGTTCTACATTCTCTTATTTCTGTGGCTATAATATGCAAAATACATTTGAGAATAAATGCTTCAGCATTGTCTTGTCTTTTACATTATGCTATATATGTTTTGGAAGGAATGAAGTCTAATTTGTCAAAATTAGGTTTGTAATATTCTAATGCCTTTGGGTTTCCAAAAATATCATAGTATCCTACTCCTCTGATTAAAGATATTATTAATCATTTCCAATCTAAGTATTTTCCAAAAAATTATTTGTTTTACTTTTTCTTCAATTTGGATGGATTGTGTATTGATTAAGTTTTTATTTTAATTTACAGAGGCCATGTTGTAAAATAGAATTTGTAAAATATTTTTAAAATCAATGATTTAACAGCTAAGTTCAAAAAGGAAAAAATAGAGAAAAATAATTTTAATTTAGAAATTGAAAACTAAATAATAATAATAATAATAATAATAATAATAATAAAAATTTAAACCTTGATGACAAAGAAAATTTTTCAAGAAAAATTACAGTACAATTTTCTTTGTTTATGCTTTCCAATTTAAGGCAAGTTTATACAGCTTATTTTTGGCAATAAAGTTATTTTATTTATGATGAATTTTAAAAGTTTTTTGGTAAAGAATTACTTTTTTTTTGGATGAAAATTAAGTTTTTTATGATGTTTGAAAGTGTGGAAAGTTTTTTTTGTCAATCGAAATATCTTGAATTCATTGTACCTCAAAGTTGTTGAAAAGTGTTTCAGAATCGTTTTTGGAAATAATCATTGAACCTAAAATGTTCACAATCCGCTGAGAATCTCATCGAAATTAGTTTGATTTTCCAAAGTTAAGAATTTCGATATTATCTGTCTGCCCTTCAATAATTTCAATTTTGATATGTCTAATCTCAAAAAATCTTATGTAAAATTACCTTCGATTAATTCCACATACCCAAGAACATATAAAGCAAAAGTATTTAAAAAGATATTGCCAAAAAATTCTGGGATACCATTTACTATGTCCATTACTAAATTATGTTCTGTAATGTACTGTTCTTGTAGCTTGTTTATGAGGAAGAGTTTGTCATCATTTCTATAGGTTGAAAATGTGAAGATCACCAAAGTTGAGGTTGAATCAGCTAAGATCATCGTGTGAAGAAATCCAGTGAAGAATTGTTGAAGTTCACGTATTTGAATAAACTAAAATTTTGGGTAGATATTTCTTTCCAATAAGTTCATTTTTAGTATTTGTCAAAGTCAAGTTCCAGTGTTTTAGATTCTACATGTTTTTCTTCATTTTATAGGTCAAGTTAGAAGGATTTCCAACAGTATAATATTCCTTCGTCAAAATTGTCCTCAGCCAAAGTCTTGATGTTGAATAAAAATAAGTTGCATAATTTTTGATGGACTTATCCAGCTTTCTATAGAATAAAATAAAAATATAGTGCCTTTTTCAAAGTAGTTTAAACCTTTACTACTTATTTTTAGGCCGACTTTCATCCTTTCAAACATCATCAAATAGATTCAATTGCAGCAAAAAATTTCAAAACTATGCTTGAAAACTGAAACTTTTAAAAAATTCACAAATCTCTGAATCATTCAACTTCCCTCCTCCTAGTTGAATATTGGAGAATTTAAAAACTTATAAACTGAAATGAAAATCAAACTTTCATAACACATTTTGTAATGAAAAACAAATTTGCAGGAAAAAACTACAATCTACTATCATATGAGGAGGTTGGTGAACTGTGGATCGTACTCCCACATAATAAATCACAAAAAGATGTAAAAAGACAAGTTTAATAAGGTGAATGAAAGCAATAATGAATTCCATAATGTTATATTGGTCAAAAAGGAAGAGTCCCTACTTATTCACGACAGTATATAAAAGTGTAAAGAATTATAAATTTACATATGTATGATCAGTGTTACCAAATGTATAACAAGGTTATTAGAGTTATATGGACTGTCTCCAACAATTTAAACATAACTATATATACTACCCTAAAAATGCCTATTTAACTTTTGATAATGCAAATAAAAATATCCTCTTTGATTAATATAGATGCTTTTAAAAAAACTGATTCATTCTGGTTATCATTCTGGTTAATGATTTCTGCATTTTATGGGAATTGGTTATTGGTTATGTGAAATTTTTTTGTTTTGGTTATCAGTTCCCAAATCATTGTTGTCAATTTGGTTAGGTTTTTAGTGGTTATTGTTCTAGTTATGGTTGTGGTTACTAGCCCTATTCTACATAAAATTGGTTATTCTACTTTATATATTTCACATGTATAATATGTGTGTAGATATAGAATTGAGCCATCACTGAGGAAAATCCTTTTAGAAACAGTATGGGGTACAGATCTTTTAAAATTTGATCAATAGATCAAAAAATTGCAATCTTAGATCATTAGATTACTTCAAACAAATGATCAAATTTTGAGATCTAGATCATTATTTTCCCAGTATTTTAGATCTTTAGATCTTCCAATTAGATTGTTTGCAATAACTTAAGCAAAGTACACAAATTAGATGATAAAATCATATAATATTGAAAATAAATTAATAAATGAGATCTCAAGTCAAAATAGTCATCTTCTAGTGGCATATTTGTCGGTATTATTCGCTATTTTTTCTGCATTGAGAACATACATGATCAATACTTTGAAAAGCAATTCCAAGAAAACCTTAAGTTGTAGAAACTTGAAATTTTCAGGAGACATCTACATTGGTAATCTAAAGATTGCTTAAAATTTCTTGAGATATTCTGTTCAAATCCTGTGATTTTAATGATAAGGATTCAATCAGTTTGGGGAATATGAACAGAATTTCAGTGATATATCAAGAAATAAATGTACGATAGCCAAAATTTCAGGGAATTCTCAGATAACTTATGTAGGTCGATGTTTCCTGAAAATTTCAAGTTTCTACCACTCATAGTTTTTATGTAATTGCTTTCGATAACTTTGATTTTGTAGGTTTTCAATGTTAAAAAACTGCTCATTATCCTGAAGTCAAAAAGGCTTCGGGCACAGTTTAACGGAGGCTTTACATCCAAAATGACTCAAACTTATTGTTCTACTTTTAATTTTCTCTTTTTTTTATTTTTCAATTATTACATAGTGGAAGAGGTGATGGAGAGAAAATTGGGGAGTGATCTGAAAAATCAGGAAACAATCTAATTAAATAGATCGCAATCTAGATTGCCTTGAGTGATCTATCACCCCATAATGTTCAGAAATGCTAGCAGCTGATGTATCAACCAGATTGTGTTGAATTAAATAGGTTTCAAGTTGAGAACAGGCACAAATACAAAATAAAACAGAGTTTAAAACAAGACCACTTTTAATACTTAGTTCATTTATCTTGGACATACAAATTCAGACAGCTGTTAAAATACAAGTTTGAATTACACTAGCACAAATCCATACTTCCTTTCTGTATTTTTGCTGCATTGCCAGTCTTTACTTCATACACCTGTATATTAGCTGTTGTGCTTTACAAAAGCCTGCCACTTCTCTCAAATTAAAAATACGTGATCAAATGTATTATTAATTTAAAAAAGAATTTTTTTGTGTTATATTTCTCACATGAAATAGCATTTATAGAGATGAAAAACATAGTATTGGCAGAGAGATCTTTTGAAACAAGCATCTTGGGATGTGTGCTAATGTGCTACAGGTTGTGGTTTGGAACCTTATGTATTCTTTTGAATTAATTTATTTAATTTATTTTTGTTTTTATGTCACTTTTCAGTGCTTACTTATCAAATATTTTTTTTTTTTTTTTTTAAGAAATGGGCGCACGCACTTTGCACACACCAGCTTTACTAAATGGCCAAGAAAAAAGTTTTAGTGTTTGGATTTGAACACTTGTCTGTAAAGTGTTAAGCAATTTTAATGGGATGCGATTCCCTTACTACCTCACAAATATAATAAACTCCACATTTACTCAACCTGTAAATAATATACATATAACTTTTCATATTGTACATGTGACGACACTGATTGTCGCACAATATTATTTTTCTACCTTTGATTAACAGAGACTGTTCTCCATCCGTCAGTCATTGTTACGATATCGTGAAATAAATAGTTGAGTTCATATTTTCTGACTGTGTTTTATTTAAAAAGATCTTAACTCTCCTCAACAGATTTACAAGAAGGTGCCATGACAGTTCATACAAAATTTAATAGTAAAATTAGATGAAGAAAAGTTGTCCCTTGTTTATTTTGTAAAAAATGGGATAAATTTTATAATGCGCAAATTGTACTGAAAGGTGGTACCATTTAGTTTTAGCTTGAATTGCTTGTCAATGAAAGATTACAAATACGAGGCAATCGCGAGAGCACTTTTCCAAAGGTTTTGTGATGTCAGAGAGTGGTCATTCCTAACCTGTTATAGATGCGTTCTGACTCCTGAGTGTGAAATCGCTGAAATTGGAATCCTTATCAAACTGTCATTAGTGCTAACCTGTGGGGCACAGATATTTTAAAATTAAATCAACAGATCAATATATCAAAAGATCACAATCTTAGATCAATAGATCACTTGAAAACAGTGATCTAATTTTAAGATCTAGGTCCACATTTTTCAGATATCTGAAATTTTTAGATCTTCAAATTAGATTGTTTGTAATAACTTCAGTCAAGTACTTACACAAATTATATAATTAAATATAGTATATTACTGAAAGTGAGTTAATAATGAGATCTGAAGTCAAAGTACATTCTAGCAGCCCATTTGGCAAACATTTCAATTTGGGGATTATATACTGTTTTTCAGCATTGAGAATATACACAATCTATGCTTTCAAGCGCAATTCCAAGAAAACCTTAAGTGGTAGAAAGCTGAAATTTTCAGAAAACATCTATTGGTTAACTGAAGATTTTCTGAAAGTTTGGCAGAAATTGTATGTTTGTTTTTTGAGATATCGCTGAAATTTTGTTAAAATCCTATGATTTTTAACAAGAATTCAATCAACTTTGTAAATATGAACAGAATATCAGCGATATCTCAAGAAATAAACATACGATGTCAGCCAAAATTTCAAGAAATCTTCAGATAACTCATTTTCATGTTTTTTGAAAATTTCAGCCTTATACTACTTACAGTTTTTATGTAATTGCTTTTGATAACATTGATTTTATAAGATTTCAGTGATAAAAACTGCTCATTATTTTAAAATAAACAGGGCTGTGGGTGCAGTTTAACAGAGGCTTTACATCCCAAATGATTCAAACTTATTGTTCTAGGTAAATAGTTTTAATTTTTTTTTTTTTTTCAATTATTTCATTATGGAAAGTGGTGATTGGGAGGAAACTGGGAAGTGATCTTAAAAATCAGGAAACAATCCAATTAAAAAGATTGCAATCTAGATGGCCTCGTTAGGTAGATCTACAGATTATGATCTAGATCGCAATATTGCAATAAGATCTGATGATTGTGATCTAGATCTCCTTGATTGATCTATCACCCCACACTGCTTAAACCCAATTTCAACTGAATTTTCAATTTTGATCTTGCTAAAAGGATAGAGTAATTCAGTTAAAATTATAGAATAATAACTGTGCCTGGCAGAATTCACATTTCACACTCAGGATACACCTAGTCACAAAACTTTTGAAAAAGTGTTCTCGCTAAAGATACTACAGACTTAAGTAGGGAAATACGCCATCTTGTTTCACAAATGAAAAATAAACAAGGTTCATTCTACATAATCATCAGTGTGTTAATGAGGTAGTTGAGAGAATTTTCTTTTTTAATTATTTCTCAGATTAATTTTGAAATATTTTCAAGTTGAAATGATATTGTGGTTTTATGATAGACCAGTTATTAAAGTTATTCCAGTTTTATTTCACCTGTTTATAATGAATAGTTAAGAGTATAGGTAGCAAAAAAAGAGATAAGTATGTTTGTATTTTATAATGTTATGTTTTTTTTTTTTATGTAAAATTGCAGGAAGATATTGAACAAAGCTCCATTAATTAAAATAAACTAAAAGTTTATCCATAAAACCACAGTAAATCCTAATAGTTTTCAATGTAGTATAATAAGCTCTGTTTGATAGGATTACACTAACTTACACCAACCTACACTGGTAGGGATATTCCACAAATATTCAAGTAAAACTTGGCGCAAAGTCACATAGCATTCCTACATTTGTGGAATCGCCCTCCTGGTGTAGCTTGGTGTAAGTTGGTGTAATCCTATCAAACAGAGCTATAGTAACAGTGAGCTATCCCTTTTCATTTTTGAAACAAGATGGCGTATTTCCATACTTAAGCTAATATAGGTACTCTACTCACGCGATTGCCTCGTTTACAAATTGTTGGGATACGATTCCCTCACTACCTCACGAACACATAACATTACATTGACTAACACTGTATGTAACATGTTATTACACTTATTCGTTTTGCATGTGGCGACACTGGTCGCCAACATAATATTCTTTCCGCCACTGCTCGATGGAGAATGTTCTCCGCTTTTCAGTCGTTGTACTAATGTCAATAATAAATCTTTTTCTAAGATGGAAGTCCGTACTTATCTTTTCTGTGTAAAGTGATCAGACCTCACCTCAATATGTTAGCAGAGCTGAGGATCAGAAAAATAAGGGCAGTAATTAAAATGTGATATGTGATAATCGTGTAATTCGTTAAAAATTAAAAGTTCGTGTTTCACGCAAAGTGAATGGCTTAGTGCCGTGTGATACCTCCACACAAAGTGGTAGGAAATGTGAAAATTCGTGAACGAAAAGTTTGATTCAGTGATTAAAGTAACTATCCTGAAAAAGTTAAAAGTTTTAATTCAAGTAAATCAATAAAATAAAAGTAAAATTTAATGAAAACAACGGTAAAGTCTTGGGCGCCTGTGAAAACGTCAAAGTCGAAAGTCTGGAGAAAATAAATCAGATACAAGAGGATTTTATGGTTTGGTAGACCAGTGCACACAATCGAAAATGGTTGGCAATTGTTCATGCTGTGTTCCAGGGAGTGAAACAGTGGAAGAAAATTGAAAATTCAGAAGTAGCAGAGTAAAAATTGTCGGAGTTTGGTGTCATTTAGGCATTGTAGCAGAAGAAAAAAATCGCAAAAATATGAAAAAAGAACCGAAAAATTAAAGATAAGTAAAAAGTTTAAATTAATTAATAAGTAATTCGTGTGATTATGCTCAAAATTAATTAGAAAAAATCAAAATTTCAGTAAAATAAAGTTAAATTTCAATATATTTTCATGTAAATTCTCAACCAAATCCCAAGTAAAGTTGAAACTTGAAAGGTGATATTGATAACCTTCAAACTTTATCTTGTTGGTTGAGAATTGTAGAAAAAGGAAATCTTTGTTGGATGAGATTCATCGAGTCCAACAATAGAAAACCTACATTTATGAACATTGACATTAGTGACAGATTTTTTCCTGTTCACATACAATAAAAGATCGATTCAATTGATGAAAACTGATAAATTATTTTCTTTTCAGCAGTAATCTCTCCTATATTTTGTTAAATAATTTTTGCACTGTGTATTAATTCGAATTTTAACGTGTTTAACAGAATCATCTGTATTCTGAAACAAGACTTGGGACTTTGATTAGTTTAATTTCGAACATTTTCGGCGATAAAATCACAATAATTCGATCGCTCAAGAAGTAGAAACAACGGCGGAGAGATCACCTCATCGTCGGCAACACATATTTCATAAGATTTAATTTAGAATATTAATTAATCATTGAATATTATAGTATAATATATTTAATTTGCATTCCCTATTGAGCGGCTAAGACCGTGTTGTGCATTATCGTGCAGTTGAGACCGTGTTACCCTCTAGATTTAAGTTCTCGTGTTTCTGAGGTATAATCTAAATTCCCAAACACCCAAAATTTAATAATAAAATGTCACGATTTGACACAAAGAAGGTATTCGATGGGAGGAATTATGATGCCTGGAGGACCACGATGGTCTCAACACTCTATGCAGAGGGATTATATCTGATTATGCACGATGTTGAGACCCAAGTGTTATTTTTGGGACTGGAACTAAATAATTTTTTAAACCCTGAGTCGGGCAATGCTAGTTCAGCTAGTAGGATGGCATATTTCTGTAACCAAGAAAAAGGAAAGGCTCTAATTTATCAGGGATTAAACAACGAACTAATCGAAAGAGTAAAAGACTTAAAAACAATAAATCAGATTTTAAAAGTTTTAGATGAAAGGTATAAAAGCTGCACGCAGGTTACATATATTAACGCGAAGCAGGCCTTTCAGAGATTAAAATTTAATAGTGATGGAAATATGAGAAGTTACTTAGACGTGTTTTCTAGATCAGCCCAAAAAATAAGGGACTGTGGAAAAAATTTAGACAAACCAGAGGAGATAGAACAACTCCTAATATCACTGAATTTGGACTATGATATGACAAGGCTGGAGTTCAATACCTTAAGTCAGGATCAAAAAACGATCGAAACACTCCATGCCATGTTGATTGAAAGATCAGATAGGTTATATGACGAGAAAAAGTCAAAATATTATAATAATAAATTTTGTAATTTCAACCAAAATAATAAAAATCAGAGATTTCAATATGGCGGAAATTATAATAGATATAATAACACAAATAGAAATCAAAACTATAATCAAAATGTAGATCAGGGGAAAATGACATATAATAATAACCAAAAGTCAGAAATGCCTCAAAATAATAATAATAATAATTACAAAAATAGAAAATATAATAATAATCAAAATCAGAATAATTTTCCAAATTCAAATAACTTAGTATGTTTCAAGTGCTATGGCAAAGGGCAAATAGCTAAAGTATGTCCGTCAAATAAAGAGGGTACAAAACCCCAAGATAAATTAGATGGTCCTGCACAAAATAAGAGATACGGACGAAACAATCCAAATAATAATAATAAAAATAAAAAAGAAAATGATGTTCAGTGGTCAATGATGATCAGGTATAAGGGTCACGAGCCAAACAAAAACACAAATAATAATAAATTAATAAATTTAATAACATCTAAAGACATGAAGCATGAATCAGATTCAGAGTATGTCCCTCTTACTAAGAGAATAATGTTAGATGGTGGTGCTGTTGCCCACGTTGTATCAGATTTGTCAAAATTGTCTAACCCCATAATGCTGGAAAAGCCTATCGAGTTAGAATGTGCAATCCAAGATACTCTACTAATTGCCACACACATAGGAACCATGTTCAACAGGGTGGAAAATTCAGAGAGAAATCAAACTTTAATAAGATTAAAAAATTTACATTATGTACCATCCCTGAATGTAGACCTAATGTCAGGGATTAAGATAACAGAAAATAGGGCGCTAGGTATAGACCAAAATTTCTCTGCGGCGCACATATACGTCTGGGGAACGGACCAGGTAATTTTTTTGGCCCAAAAAATAAGAGGTGTATACATGGTGAAGTACTAAATTGTACTGGAGTCCACGGTTAATATTATAGAAAATGAAGATGACTTAAATAAAATATGTCCTTATAATAATGAATCAAATAAATTGGCATGTATGCCCAATATTAATTCCCAAGATGAATGGATGGAATATGAAGTAGAAGAGGAAATTCTTGAAGAAAGTCAGGAGGAAAATGAAGAGAATGGAGAGATTATTAATAATAATACACAAGAAAACACAAATAATAATAATGTAGATAATAATATTATAATAAACTCTAACGATGAATATGATAGTAATAACCCACAAAATAATGAAATAAATGAAGGTGGTAACGAAATAAATGAGGATGTAGGTATACATAATAATAATAATATAACAAATAATAATGATATAATAAACGATGATCAAAAAATCAACGAGAATATAGAAAAATTAAAAATAGATAAAAAAATGATATGGCATAGAAGATGGGGACACTTATATTCCGAACGGAATTACATTTTGGGAAGACAAATTCAGTCTGTGTGAGATATGTTTGAAAGCGAACTCTAAAAGATTAGGACACAGTGGAACTCGCACTAGACCGGAAAGAAAACTCGAACTCGTTTCATCGGATACAATGGGCCCCTTCTCACCAGGCATATATGGTGAAAAGCACGTTTTGATATTCGTGGACCATGCCACAAAATATACCTTTATCTCCACTATTTAAAAAAAAATCAATGGTTTTCGAGGAGTTTAAAAAACTATACATGAAATTAAGATCGAAATTCCCGGATCACCCAATACCCACTTTAAGATGTGACAATGCCAGAGAGTATCTTGACTCGAATATGAAAACATTTTTGAGGACAACGGCGTAAACCTCGAGCCTGTCGTTCCGTATTCACCAGAGTTGAATGCGATGGCCGAAAAGCAGAATCAAACGATCATGGCAAGGACAAGGGCTATGTTGTTTGACTCTGATCTGGATTTCAGTTTCTGGTCATTGGCTGTTCTGACAGCTGTTTATGTTATAAACAGAAGCCCAACTAGGGCCAACAAAGACCATAAGACCCCTTTTAAAATCTTTTACGGCATAAAGCCGGACTTATCTAACATGAGAGTTTTTGGGTCTCTCGCTCATAGACATATTCCCATAGAGGTCCATCAGCAACAGGCCACAAAAAATAAAAGAAAAAAAGCAAATAGTGAACACCCAAAATTAACCCAAAGATCCGATAAAGGAATTTTCGTAGGGTATACCAATAGTGGTTACTGTATAAGGGACCTATTAATAGACAAATCGCACATTACATGCGACGTAAAATTTGATGAAACGAGAAGTATAAAACAAATAGATAATACAAATAATAATAATAAAAAAATGCAGGACAATAATAATATAATAGAAACCCCTGTAATTTTAAACTTATTTAAATCAAGATACAAAAATTACATTGAGGACCACATCCCTCAAAAATGGGAGGATGTCGAAAACAACCCATTTAAGGAAGAATGGCAACAAACCATTACAGACAAGCTGAAGTCATTATCTGATATGGGTGTGTGGGAAGTCGTCCCAAGGGAAAGAAATGTGAGGTTAGTGGATACAAAGTGGTGTTTTCCAACAGAAACTAATAAATTTTAATGATATTAGGTCATCTGATCAAGTCGCTGATATATTAACTAAAGCAGTTGATAAGAAAACACCAAAATATCCTTATGAGAATCCTCCGAACAAGTCAACTTTTCGGCCAATAGTTTTAATTGACATAACCCTCAAAATTTTGATATTTGGTTTTGGACTGCGGATGGGCGTCGGTCTTTTAGCGCCTATCGTAAACTGAGTGGTCCATATGTTGTTTCACAATTCACATCACAGTATTCAATAGGTTCCCCGTCGCAGCTCTGCCTCTCTTATTGGGATCAGCATTCCCCAACATATACAATTGATTCCCACAATAGCATAGTTATATAATCGCCACACAACTAATTATAAGGACATATACATAATGATATTATCTCTCCACAGCTGACAATGAGGAGATACTGATCTCTCCGATCTGCCATTTTATATATATATATTTTTAAATTAAAATCACACAATACTTATAAGACGTGACACAATAACAGAAGGTTAAATGTATACCTCATGTTAATAATTACACGATATATTTAAGATAAAACATTTGATATATAAATCCACACACATCTTAATCGTACATCATAATACTAGTCAACGACATACCTAATATTTTTTTTTACCATTTTTATATATATAGCAATTTTATATGACATTTATATTTAACAATTTTGACTGCTATTGCTTATTTTTATTTTTTATTTTTTTATATGTTTTTAAATACATACAATGTGTGACACATTTTTTACTTATATGTTCGTTCGTTCGTTTTGAATCTAAGGGGGGTGTTGAGATACGATTCCCTCACTACCTCACAAACACATAACATTACATTGACTAATACTGTATGTAACATGTTATTACACTTATTTGTTTTGCATGTGGCGACACTGATTGCCAACATAATATTCATGCCGCCACTGCTCGACGGAGAATGTTCTCTGCTCGTCAGTCGTTGTACTAACGTCAATAAATCTTTTTCTAAGATGGAAGTCCGTACTTTTCTGTGTAAAGTGATCAGACCTCACCTCAATATAAATGACCACGCGTTATATTACAACAAACGAGCAGGTATGCCAAATCTCCTTACTGTCGACTAAAGAATGACTACACAAATGAATGTATGAGCGAAGACTAAATATCAATAAATTGGTAGGCACTAGCGCTCCACCGTCGCTGTATGTCCTAATTAATACTGATGTGAGGTATGCAGAATGAGGATCGAAAGAACTTGAGACTTTTGACTTTTAAGACGTTTATTTCGCAACTAAAATATATTTGACAAACGAAAAAGCAAATGGTGAAGCAACAGCTGTCATGGTCGTAGCCACGAGTCCTGTGCGCACTGGCGATGCGCAGAGGACTCGACATGACTGGAGAGACTGGGTTGAGGCGACGCCAACCAGTTGTCTAGCAGCGAGGCGAGAGCTAAGGTGTGTGACAACGAGATATTTTATTCGTCCTTGTGACGTTAAACCAACACAAGTAAACTCCTCCACTACATGGTAGCAGGAGCACGGTGTCTTACACTGGATCTCGAATTCATTAATTCGTTCTCAATCGAAATTTAATTTCGCGAATCGAAACTTAGTTTCGGAATTCGAAAATTAATTTCGCAAATCGAAACTTTGTTTCGGAAATCGAAAATAAATTTAACGAACATCGAAATTTGATTTCGGGATCCGAAATTTAATTTCGAACCCACACGCTTCCACTAGTCATAGACTCTCATCCGTACCTAGTACGCACTTAACAGTCTCGTTAAGAATTAACCTAACAGTTAATCCCAAACCTAAACAGTTTGACTAACGAGACTGAATCTCAATTCAGTTCTATTTCCCTATACCCTGTATAGTAAATCATCTCCTAATTGTTAATTAGTAAAAAAATGGCGTTCGTAATTGTCGTTAATATAACGCTGACGAAAAAATAATTCTCAATTATTTTTCCGCCGCCCCCAGCGCCATTTATTACGTATATTATTCCAGGAATAATATATATCGAATTCAAAAATTCGTCCTAAAAATATTTAGGCTGTATCAGATACAGAAAACATCGCTAAGCGTTAGCGCATATGGTACATCCGTCCTTCAAAACGAGAGAGATGGAGAAAAATTTATTACCATCCCTATCTCTCTCGCACTCACGCGTTTTAAAAAACGTTACAGAAAAGAGACACAAATACCATCCTTTTCGATCGAATTTCTGAAGAAATGCAGCGATCGTGTTCAAAACAAAAGATTCGTTTCAACCAATCGGCTCTCACCAGCCGATGAACAGTTGAAGAAGATCGTATGAATTCTTTGTTGAGTACGCACACATACGTAAAAGGGTTCGTAACCCTTTGCGCATTTACGCACACAAACGTAAATTATGCATCACGCTGCAGCAGCAGCGACATCCGCGTGTTTAACACGACGTACTCAGGGTGTACGAATCTATTCACGATCACAATCATTTCGTGTCAAATTGTGATCGAGTTAATACGCGTTTCCGCAAAAAATCGTGTCTTTGCTTAATTAATTTGTAATTTTGGCTATTTGTAACCGATTTTTTCGTAATTAATTACGCGTTTTGTGAATTTCATTCCCCCGGAGTGTAGTGGTGTAGTTTCCGAAAGGTGCAGCCACTTAATCACAAGCAAACCGTAAGTACACTTACGAAAATTTTCAATCTTTAGTATACCTTCTAAAGTGCCTCCATATTTTAAATATGCATTCGTAACCCATTGTTACGAGCCTAAATTATAGGTACTCGGACTCAAATTTAATAAATTCTATTGATTTGTTACCTAAATTTGTAACCTCAGTATTCAGTCCGAAAAAATTGAAAACAGCCAAGATCGCAAATCGATCTTAGCTGCACATGGCTTAGTAATATACGTAATTTAATTACGAATTCAATTCGGTTTGTGACCCCATGTTTGCGCTGAAATAAATTCTTGGCTGCATAAAAAAGAACATGGAAACCGAAATGAATTCGAATATCTTTATTCGTTTGTAATAATTTCGAAATCGATGTTTCGCCCACGGGTCATGCCCAATTTTTCGTTTTTTGCAAAAACTTAGGAAAAATTTTTCGAAAACATTTTTTCGCAAAATTGAAAATGATGTTTTCGCCCACGGGTCATGCCCGATTTTTCGTTTTTTGCAAAACCTTAGAAAAATATCGAAAACATTTTTTCGCAAAATCGAAAATAATGTTTTCGCCCACGGGTTATGCCCGACTTTTCGTTTTTCCTAAAAACTTAGAAAAAATTGAAAAAACAAAAAACGATTTATTAAAATCGATAAATTCATGACCCTCTCAATTTTAACTGTTTCTGTTCTTAGAACATGAGTCAACAGAAAAATACGTCGCGTGGCGACGATATTGATGTCCTCCTCGACCCAGAATCACTACTGATGGAAGAGGAGGAACAAACCGAAGCGTCAACGCTTCGTGATCAAGACGCGACCCCAGCGCCACAACCGCGCTGGGTAGATGAGATCGAAGTGAAGGAGCTGCGAAAAGCAGTGGCAATCTTGCCGGGCACGCAGCCGTGCACGCAGCCAACACCCGCGCACGTAACCACACCTGTACGAATGGACGTACAGCCGATCAGCCGAGCGTCCACTCACGGCACGAGCGACGTCACCAACAGTGACGATGAGCGTGAGCAGTTCGTCGCAGTACTCGAGGACGCTGAGGAGTACGCAAAATCGCTCGAGAGAAAACTCGAGCAACCCTACGTACCGCAGTACGAAATCAACGCACTGTCTAACGAAGACAGTGCGATCGAGGCGATGATAAAAGACCTCGAGTACGTACCACGTGGCCTCGCAAGAGAAACCTTGCGCAGGGCCAGGCAGGTAAAGCGAAAGCTGCTGGTGCTGCAGTCGACCATAAAATCGAATGTACAGCAGCATCAATCGCACCACCCGTCACCATTCGTACCGGAGGTACGCGAGGACGCTACGGAGAAGCGTCGCCGGGAGGAACAGCAACGCTGGGACGCTAGGGCCTTAGAACTAGCGAGAGAGCTTGGGGACGCTCTGCGTAAGGTGGCCAACGCCTGTAAGGTGCTGACCTCCTCGCAGAAAAAAGTCCGCGAGCTCTCTGCTAAGGTTCATGAGGACCTTGGCGTCCAGGCAGCGCAGTTCATACACCAGTACCTCCCGGAAGCAACCAAAGCCACGGAACGCGAACGTTCACCACCGCCACCATCACCAACGGCTGCAATGCAACGGACCCCAGCAAGGGGAGAACGGGGCCAGCCGGGAATGGTGACGGACGTATTAGAAATCGCGA
>WOFM01000165.1:0-232616 GCA_011428145.1 Ericerus pela
ACATGGAAACTCATAAAAGTATCATTTTACCATGAAGTGATACAAAGTCGTAATTTTCTCCTCCCTGGAAGACCTAAAAAATTGTGAAAATTGACTTTTTGTGTACCCATTGTCTTTATCAGTAAAGAGAAACAAAGAAGCAGAAAAAATATGTGTTTTAAGAAAAGTTTATTCAATAGCTATTTGAACATGTCTTCATGTGTAATTAAAGAAAATACAGCCTCCTTATTCGGCAGTTTATGTAAGAGAGTTAACTGATGATTTGTGATGAGGATTCTGAGGAACTGTTGAAAAAGGAAGGGTACGTTTTGACAGAATTCCACAAACACATGTAAAATACTTACACCATAAATTTTCTCACAAAATTCTCATTTATTTCAATGATTTTTCCTCGTTTTTCTTTTAGGAGCAGAGTATATTTGAAATAAAATTAACTTTTACTATTTTTTGGTCTATTGGGAAAAGGAAAAGACCCCTGAATGGTAGGATATGATGAAATTTAACGTTAATGAGGTTCTACTTTGATAACAAGTTCAATTTCACATTCACAGCACATTCAGAGTAAAATAAAAATATATATCTTTTTCACCCCACTTGACTGGATTGGTCGGATTGTACTTTAGAATTTTTTATAAAAAACAGTAATCAAATTGCAATTTTTTTAAATATGTTATTTTATACCTTAAGAACAACAAAATTATTGTGAATTTTTCCAACATTTTTCCATAAATACTGCTCACTATCTGACAAAAAAACCTTAATGTTTGTTCCGTATCACCCTGATTGAGGTATATCAAAAGAATAATACTTCAGTTCCTTAGATTTCATCGGAAATTAACTAGAATTTTTTAATTTATAGTGGTCTTCAAAATACAGTTTTCATATAGGCTATCCTTCCTTCAAAATCCACGAATGTACCCAAGGTGATTTTAGTTTCTGACAAGACTCAAAATTTTTAAAATTTATAAACTCGCCCTCGAGGAAAATAGTATCATTTTCTCAAATGAATGGAAAGTTTAAATATACCAATTTATGTTTAACAGCTCGTAGTTACTGTCAACATAGACTATACTACACCCTTTCTCCACTAAATTAATTCAGGCAAACATACGAGTTCACAATTCAAACTGGCACACAATGACATCAAAACACGTATAGTGCACACAATCTACGTACCTATGCTCACATCTAATTAAAATCGACCATTTACAATTCGTGAAAATAGAAAATACAACATAAAATTGTGTAATTTCGTCACACAACAATTCGCAACTTTCTCTCAATGGATGGCAAATAATTATAGGTACCATGACAAGAACAACTGGTGCTGTGCTAATAAGGTTAAAATTGAGAATCAAACAAATCATTCTTCAGCACTTCTCAAACCAATACACGGTAATAAAATACGTAAATTAAAATGAAATTTTTTTCACGTGTCTTGTTTCCAAAACTCGCTTTATTTTCATCATAGTTGACTCACCAACAGTCCAGAAAATTACTGAATCCACTAATCGAGAAAAAAAATTCTACCAGACTTGTTTTTATCTCGTTTATATTAGGTCTTATTTTGTTAGGGACATTTACCCAGTCATTTTTACTACTAGTCGAATTCAAAATGTAAAAACCTTTTCAACTTTACTCGTTTCTTTCAAACTGTTAAGGAAAAGTATATACCGACCGAGTCTATTCACTGTTCATAAGCTGAATATGACAGCGTATTACATTTTATTTGAACGCAATATACCCGAACTCTCTAAAAAATAAATAGAATATACCGTTATAATATTTTTCTTTTCGGTACGATACTTGAAATAATTTCCTAAAAGTAGCATATTACTCAAAAATATGTCTCAGCGGACTAAAAATCCAAGTGAATTAACAAAAAAGCCTTCTTAAAAGTTAGGTAGTTATTAGGCTTTAAAAAACATGAAAATATCGTCCAGTCTACCTTTCCACACAGATATCAAGTATAAATACATTCTAATTCGAATTAGGCCTTTCAAATTTGTAATTCAGAACTTTTCAAGAAAGATAGTGAATTGGCTATCCTTCTTCAAAATCAACAAGTAATATTAAAACAGAATATTAGTTCAAAAATCGGCTATAAAAATAATATAGATTAATTCAGAAATGTATCATAAAATCACACCAATTTATTATTTTGATTTCAAAAATGAGAAAATAAAAACGAACAGCCAATGTAAAACGGAAATTTCATAATTTACAAAAATATATTTTCTATTTAGGGACTGATAGATTCACAAAAATGTCATAATTTCAGGAGTACAAATTATAGGCCGACACGAAGGCTACGATGAAAGTAAATGAAATTCCAAAAGTTAAATTCGGGAAAAAAAAAATTTCAAAGACGTTAATAGTGAAATTGCAAGAAGAAATAAGGCTGCATTCTAAAATAGACAATTAGAAAGTAAAATGAGACAAAATAAATTATGAATTGTTTTAGCAGGCGTAAATTAGACAAATTGATGTTGTGACCTTTAAATTAGACATGTCTGCGTCGAAATTAAACTGTTTTCTAATTTGGCGACGGTATTGTATTGTGTTTTATTTGCGCTTCGACTATTTTTTGTGGTTAATATGAATATCACGACAAACGAAAATGTCGCAGCATCTCATCTGACGAGCTTGTCATCCAATACCCGGCGGCTTCAAAATTACGTTACAAGATGTCGAAAAACTACCGTACTTCAAATTATGGCCATTTTTCCAGGTAATAATATTCAGTTAACACTAACAATTTTCTTTAAGAGGAGTGCTCAAAACCTTACAGATTAAAAACACTTCACAACATTTTCAAACAATTCTAAAGGTAGTATAGGCATATCGTACATTATTACATCTATAATATGTATTTCAAGTAAAATGCAGTATAAAATGTGAACAAATAGTAATATATTTAATGTTTCAGATTGTTTTGCGTTTTTCCATTTTATTTTTCTTCATCAAGATGCAAAACAAAACTTGAACTGATGCATGTATCACATTCATAAATTATTTGAAAAAATTAAATATTACGCAAAATAAAAACCAAGGTTCTTGATAGAAATTCACCGATACCGAGTGTTTCTCAAGGAACGGTAAAATTTCAACGGGCGATACAGTAGACTGACTGGGAGTAATGACAAGTTATGATGATAGCATACTCACTGGTCAAGAGTCATTTCTTTTATACCTATGGAGAAGAATCAATGTTTAACTTAATCACTTCAATCTAACGGTAAAATATTCCAGTGTTTAGCTTTTAACTCTCAAATGAGAAGATAATTTTTTCTTACAAAAAACAATATTGATCGAGAGGTAGGTATATCCTTGCGCACAAATTGATAATAAACCTCAAATGTAACTAAAAATGACAGTAAAAAATAATCAAAAATTAAAATATTGTTTTTCAAATTATCTAGAAAACATGTCCACGAAGATTCGAAAAACCACTCAGTATTAGTGATTGGAAATAACGCATAAGAAAATTTAAATTTTCCCTTTCAGAAGGTGTTCATACTTTTTTCTAATAACCGCCTTAGTTTTCATAATTAGGCCTATGATTTAAGATGAAAGAAAAAAATTGTACAATTTTCAAGCCATTTTTTACAAGAAACATGTTTAAATTTCTTCAATTTTTTCTTCTTGTAGTGTAGGTAGTAACTCAAGTACGTATTATCGTTTAGGAATTTCTGGGATTTTTCATACTTGATGACATCTAAATGAAGTTCAATACTTTGTCAATTAATATTTTTTCACTTAATAACAACAAAATAGTAAACAAAGTATCTTCCATTTAGAGAGAGATAAGGACGAAAGTGTGGAAAGTTCTGTTGGAAAATGGAAATTGAAATTCTTTTACGTACCGAAGTCTTGACTCTTTATAAGTGTACATAATGCAACCATCATAACTCGGACCTTTGTTACTGCAATTACCATCCGCTGAAATGAAATTGTATCATCTGCTCCGGAAACACCCTGACCCTGTTATCCTATACATATACTGAGAGGGGAGAGAGATTTGGAGAGAGCTAGGAAAGTTTTTACACGAAATTCGGTTTTCGAAACATTATTCACGTTACTCATCAATCCAAATTTAAAAAATAAGTTAGATAAAAATTAATTGTAAAAATACGCTTTACAAGACAAGTGGAACTCCTCCCACCAACGTTCCATGTCCAAAATTGAAAAAAAACTTATATTAGAAAGGAAAAAAAAAACCGACACTGCGGGGATTTGAACATGGTAACCCTCAACTAAGGAGTCATATTACCACTGCAAAATCATAAAAATGGTTGGAAATGTAGAAAGTAACTTGAGTTAGAAGAAAATCATCTTGATAAGAGATAACAGATATGAACAATTAGTGCCCCAAATGTTAGTACAAGAACAACATCACATTTTGTAGCATTAGTGACTACCACAGATGTCTACATTATACATATATAACTTAAATACCCAACTTCAATGTTTTCAGCAACTTGGGTACATTTCCCTTTACCACACCGAAGTAAAAAAATTGTAATAGGAGGTAAAAGGTAGAACTGATAAGGACTTGCATAAGTTTTGAATACAAAATACCTCATAAAAATTATAAGAAAATTCATTTGTTTGCACTGTAACAATAATGTTTGGCATCCTGGTTTCAATCTTTAAGGTTGATAGAACATCCACACCAAATATGACATCAGAACACACGTTAATAAACACACAGCACTTATTTGAGAATAACCTTTTCTACATAAGAAATGCACTGAACTCAATTTTTTTGCCCTACAGCAGGTGAATCAACGCAACATCATAACGAGGTCTAGGTTATAATATGTATATAGTGTAGACATCTGAGATGACCATAATAAAAGCCTATAAAAAGTTTTAATACATATACACATGTACGTATGGTAAAGAATTTTCTAAAAATACACACTGTATATCCGTCTACATTTTATAACTATTTTCTTCTTAATATAACTGATATAGACAATTGGTACAAAATACAAATAAATTACAGCATCTAAGGTAAAAAAAAAAAAAAAAAAAAAAAAAAAAAAAAAAAAAAAAAAGTGTTTTTTCAGTAGTTCTTGAGCACGTCCTCTGATCAACTTTTTTAATTTAGGCCTATTCGTTTACCGTCTAAGTAAATTCACACCAAAATCATAGAAATCAAACCTAACGTTCATACGAGTAGTAGTATAACACGCATCGAATACACTCATGAAATTTGACCTCCACAATTTTGTTCTCTAGTCAATATGGCGTATTTCGCGGCTGGCATCGGTTGCGGGTGGGTGTCACCCATACTGAATCGATTTAAAGACTCTAATTCCGAAGAATTTTCTCTGAGCGCAGAAGCTAGTTCGTGGATCGCCAGCATCCATTACGTGGGACGCGGAATCGGATGCATCCTGGTTGCGATGCTCATCGACCGGGTTGGCCGCAACCAAGCCTTCGTGTGGAGTGCGGTGTTCCAATTCGTCATCTGGATTGGAGTGTTCGCCAGCAAATCGACTACGGTGCACTACACGATGCGCGTGGTGTTCGGCATAGGCATTGGCCTGTTCGAGACTGCAGCGCCGTTATATATCGGCGAGAACAGTTCCCCGAACCTCAGGGGCATCTTCGCCGGCTTATGCACCATCGCCTTCTACGGCGGCGAACTGCTGGAATTCGGAATAGCCACCTATTTATCGTACTCGATAATCGCCGTCATCAACGCCATTCTGACGTTTGCCATCATCGTGTCGACGCTTATGCTTCGAGAACCAGCCCAGCATTTGCTGGCCAAAGGTCGGGACGAGCAGGCGAAAAAACGTTTCTTCGAACTGCGCGGACACGACGAGGCGGCCATAAAAGAGTTTGAGGAAACAAAGCAGCATTTCGCCAAAGAGAAGACAAAATTCACCGTTAAATTTCTGGGCCAAAAAAGTATTCGCGCAGTCACCATCGTCAACTGCTTGGTATACTTGACCGGATATCCGGCCATAAATGCGATGACCTCGTTGATTCTTCTGCCCATGGAGGACCTCGACCCCAACCAGCTCACCATACTGTTGGGTCTCATTCAGTTACTGAGCGTCTTCTTCTCCTCGGCTATAATTGAAAAAATTGGCCGCCGCCCTCTGTTGATGACCTCGGCGCTCATCAGCCTAATCAGCCACCTAGCTGTGGCTGCCGTATTCGTATTTGAGGAGCGAGGTACTTCTTTGACCAACTCTGCCGCCGTTACGTTCGTATTTGTGACTACCTACTCAGTCATCGTGGCCGCCATTTTCTTTCCCATCAGCACGACAATTCGTGGGGAACTACTGTCGCCACAACTCAAACCCATCGGCGGATGTTTGGCCATAGTCATGAATTCGATTGTTTCTGTGGGCATGACTGGAGTGTTTCTAACCGTAGCGGAAACCTATGGCAGGCAAACAAATTTCTTGTTTTACGCAATAATGAGCGCCACAATGTTAGTGTACGTGTATTTTGACTTACCGGAAACGAAAGGTTTAACGTTGACGGAGATACAAATGTCATTGCGAAAGTGATACAGTTCACCGTTTAGGATGATTATTGATTAAAACACTTCTGCATGAGGTGCAGGTTCTCAAACTTATTCCAAAATGTTAGATACCTACATCTTTCAATGCGTTTTCATCTAAGTCGGCAAGAGATTTGAGCCCTATACTTACACCTGAAGCCTATTAACATTGTGAATACCTGACAAAATGAACAACTGGAGTTCATCTTCGGCCATGGAACTAAGTATAAGAACAACAGCAGTTTCAAACGTAGTTGGCGCATATTTATGTGAAAGTGATTCTCTATCTATTTATTTATTTGTTTATTTATTCAACTGGCGGATTCAACGGGAAAGGTCATAAGCCAGTTTATCAAATGCCTGTTGCTGGTTGGGTATGATGGAGATCAGACGAATTTTTAGCGGTCAAAGGTCTTCTGCGCAACCACAAAAGCGAAGTTGAAATAGACAACAAAAATGTGAATGATGGTCGCGGGCGTTTTTTCGAATAAACTCTGTACTTATTTCACAACTTTTTATTAATTATAAAGCAAATTTAATGCGTTTCATACCCTGTTCGTTCATCTCATCTTTGATTTTCTCTAGGTAGCAATGCTTTTCAAGACTTTAACAATAACTTGGGAATGGCTAGAATGAAATTATTTCTAAAAGATATTTCGTCAATCCACCATTGATTTTAATACCCGTACCTACATCCAAGGGTGTCTTCTATAAAAACACTACCTTTATTTAGTAGAGGCACTTACTCATAAACATAAGCGTTAATTCGATAAAATTGTCACCTTCTCACAAATGAGTAAGGATGAAATTTCCAAATAACACAGGTACTGTAAATCTTAGTCTCATTACCCACTTCCTGTAGTGGAAAATATAGCAGATATGCCTCTCGTATCAATTTTTCGCTCATCACTTTGGTAATATTGTACACCTATTTATTTTATCGCAAAAATAGTTCAAGTTGAAAACTCTGAAACAACAGTACTTCGCGAGGAAACCCACTTGCCAATTTTCATTAATATTTAATTCAAAAAACAAACTTAAATTCATAATTTCCAAATAGGTACTTAAAAGTATTCCAAAAAACTATCGACAATTATCGGTACCTCACAAACATATCGATCAATAAATATATCAGTGCTGGTTTTAGATAAAAAAAATTGCGAAAAACTATCGGTAGTAATCGCTATCTTCAACAAAAATATCGATTCATCGATGTTTCATTGCCAAAGATCAATTTTCGAAGAATTGTTTGTTTTCCAGTTTTTAGAAATTACTGAACTAATAGGCACCAAACTCCTATTAAACCTAGTCTCATATAAGGAATACATTTCGTAAAAATTTCAACCCTATTCCTTTTGTAATATACAATTTTTTCCACCAATTTTTATTCTCTAATTTTCTCAAAAACTAAAGAACTAATAGGCACCAAATTTCTCACAGACTTGCAACGACATAAGCCAATCGTTTTCATCATCCCCACCCCTAACCTTTTTGGGCCTTTTGTGAGGTAAATTTTAATACCCTTTTTTCATGTAAACTGGGTAAAAATGATTAAAAGGCATTTCAAAATAAACTAGTCTCAAAACATTCTTAGTAGCGCAACTACGTTACCTATTTATTTTCAATTTTTCATCTGCAGTATTTAAATAACAACTTTTCATTATTTTCAGAATAAATAGTTCAACGTAAATTATGAAGACTCTTTTACAAGCTTTTATTAAAAACATCAATATCTCAATGACAAAGATGAACTACGATGACCATTCAGATTCAGATAGCTTTGAAGAAGTTAACACCTGGATGACGATGAATAAATAAATATACATGAGAGGATGAACTTTGTGAAGTTCTATTTTTAAATTAGTAAAGAGTTTTAAAGGAGTTTATAAGTCACGGTATTCAAATAAATTTTTAAACTATTTAAATTCCATGTAAATAATGATTTACGAATGATCTAACAAAATCCAAATATTCCAAAAAACAAAACGTACATAAACTACTAGCTAGATAGCTAACCAACACGCGTCTCCTTCCTTGTTATTTTCCTCTCTTTCTTTACCTGTTTCTCTCATTCACCCTCCTAATCTAACCCACTCTAATAATTTTCTCTCTCCTCTTTTTCCTCCCTATTTCTCTTTCACTCTTCATTGCTCCTAATCTTTCGATCTCTCTGTCTCTCTCCTTATCTCCCTTGAAAAAAAAATTAAGCTTACAATTAAAATAAAATTATACTTAAGCGCACGAAGTTGTAAGAATCCTATGGATTGAGAAATTACAGAACAGAAAGCGTTAATTTTTTCTGGCAAACGAATAAATCATTGATGAGAACGAATTTTAGACTTTCATGTCAAAAGTTACTGTATTCTATTTTCTTCAATTAACTATGACCATGGGAAACAATGAGACTATAACATTCAAAAGTGCGTAAATTTCATATTATTTTCAGGAAGAGCTCCCTTGGAGAATACAAAGTGTAGGAGAGGAGGCGTTTTATCACCGATTCAAATGACCAGGCCCTCTACATTTCCAAAGTTAAATCTTTGTTAGATATTATTTCATTTTCAAACCCCTCATTTGACAAGGCCATGAGTATACTTCAATTTTGTAACTTCTAGTCACCCCATATCTCAAAAGGATGGCTCAACAGAAATATGAAATTTTGGGAATTGGTTAATGTGGAATACCTTGTCGTGAGAGAATATTCACACAAAAAGGTAATCAACAGATAATTGCGTGTTCTGCCACTTCATATGTACACAAACCTGGGCGAACACTGGGAATTTTAGAGCCAGTTTGGATAGTTTGTATAGGGGCTTATTTACATGCACACATATACACATATCTTGTAAATATGTACGTCCATGTATAAGGATGATTTGTTATTTCTTGTAAAGATAAAAAATGGCAGACCAGTTCGCGTACCAAATTGTGACATTACCACGATTGTTTGATCAATCATGGTTTGGTACTCGTACATTACTCACAAGTACATACAAGTAATTACGATCGAACATATTTTGCGCTTTTGTTTAATGTCACAAAGAAAAATATTGGCCAGCCTTTTGGCAGCAATTGTCATCAGTGGTCTGAGCCCCTTTACCTCACACACGTAATGTTTCCACAATTAATATAATAAATTAATAACAATTCATTCCAGGAGGTAAAAAATATCAAAAATATTTTAGAGGGGTTGAAGGGGTCAAAATCTACAACTTTTTCCTCAGGAGTACCACAACTTCCACTATGGTATTAAACCTTTCTTGGAATAACAGAAACCAGTCTGAAAAATTACATCAAAATCCGTTCAGTTTTTCTCCAATGACAACACTTTTACCCCATCATTTTATTAATACACCTATAGATCACTTTATCAGTATAGATGCCTAGATATAAGGTAGGTATGTAATGAAATATAAAACAAAGTTTTCATTGCAATTCTAATTCCACTTTCACGTCTCATTATTCAAATTGTAAAATTTCCATGCAACCTAAATTTTATCCAAAAATAAATATTTCCAAATGAATTCCTACTGAATTTTTATTCAAATTTGCTACCATTAACATTTAATTACCACTAATTTTCTTTCGAACTGTTGATCGACCTTAATATTAAATTTTTCATCTAGCCTATATCTAGGTACGATTTTATAACCTTCAAATTTTTCTCTCCACTAAATTCTGCAAACGCAACATTACTTCACAAGCAGCCTACTTTTCCGAGTTTTAAAAAAATTTCCCAAATCAACAAAATAACCATTCACAAATCCAGTTTTAAGAGTAATATTCTAATGAAATATAATCTCGCAATAATTCTTATTTTAACTTTAAACTTGAAAAATACAGTGCGGTAACATAGGAACAATACGATTTAAGTGCAGTATAACGCAGTAGGTACTTATATAAACGATCCATTTGAAACATCATAACCGAATGTAGGTGATCAGATAGGTACTTAACTCCGAATACCTACGTGATAATTGCATAATTAAAAAAAAAAACTTTGTTGTTTACTTAATCTCGTTAATGAGCTTCTATTGACTTATAAATTAAATCCTATAATTATTTGCATTAAGCTCTACAGTAAGCGGTATTCGTATTTTCAAATAATATACTTACACTAGTAAAAATACGAATTCAAGACGAATGTAGATAACTTATGAAACACACGGTAAGGATTGAATTCTAATCTAATTTCATTAGGTACTTTATTACAGTTCTCATTAGACCCAGCAGTTTGGTTTTGCTAATCGTAAGTCCGTAGTGTGATTGATTTATTACATAAAATAATGGTTTAGGTAACCGGCACAATAAACAAACGAACGAATGATTCGTGATTGGATTTCTTCTCCGATTCAATCATTGGAGGAATAAAAAAGCTAGTGAATATTCGAATTTTTGGCCATAATTATCTTAGAAGAGATAGCTACTTATTGGAAATGACTGAAACTTTAGAGGAAGCTTTAATCAATCAAATAAACTGAAGATCAAGAAATTTTAGCCCTTAAAAGTGGAGAAAATTGAAAAGAACATCAAATTGTGCCTCAAATTGGTGTTTTTGAGCAGTATTAATAGTTGTTTTGATGATTAATTACACTAATAACATCACATTAAATCATTTTCTCAGCTTCTAACGACTTAAATTTCTGCCATTTTATTTGAGGAAAAATTAATTAAATAGTAAAAACTTCAAATTAACTCTCCAGTTTTTCAGAAGAAAACTTATTAAATGAGAAAAACCTTTGTGTCTCTGTTAATAGACCAAAAATTAATAGATAAAGATTATTGCCAAAATAAATTGTATAAAAATATTTATTAAATAGCATTAAGCCACCATAAGACTACTAAATAAATTTTATTAAAAGATTAATAAGAAAAAGTTTAATAAAGGTTTTAAACTTATTATATTGATTCTACAGTTAATTGTGTGTATCTTGCTTTTTTAGCAAAATGAACCATAAGCTACAAGTTTAGGAATGATGAAAAGTAAGACATTACTTTCCACGACAAAACGTTTATTTAACAAACAAACAATAAACAAAATGAAGTAATACGAAATATGAACGAAATAAGTAACATTAATCAACAATCACAATTAATAATGAAATTTCAGAATGTTCTATATCAGAGAGACAGCTAAGTAAGATGATGCAATAATCATTAAGAGGTAAGTGGAACTAAGGCAGTATTACCACTCCCTACAATCCTCCCCTGGTGAAAAAGAAAGGACTAGTAAAGAATAAGATAAAATAATAAATCTAAGTAAAAAATTGTAGAAAAATAAAAAAATTAATAAAAAGTATATCTAACAATGAACTAGGATAGAAAGTTGAGTACTAGTGAATATTTAGATAAAATATAAATATGAAAGCACAAAAATATGAAAGTGTAGCAATATGTAAAACATAATAAAAATTTTAGAAAAAGTGAAAATTGGGAAATTAGGTTTTTAAACGTAGTGGTGGTCTGATTGCTCTTCCTGGGCGAGTTGCTACATCTTCTTGTAATGATCATGGAAGTTGTTCTTTTTGGACTCTTTCAGGTGGAGCTGCTTCGGCATAATCATCTGGAAATGGTAACATGTTAAAATTTCCATTTCAGGACTTCGTAAGGGTCGCATTTCTATTGTATTTGTGACTAGTGGTGTAGGTAAGTTATTAGTAGGACTGATCCAAAAGTATAAGTTGAAGGATGTCAAAGGTTATAATGAGCTTGGTACTTCGGCATTTGGACTCTTAGGTGTATATTCAGCTCTTAGTAAGAACACTGAATGCAACTGATCGATGGAGATGGTGCAGTTTTCTGAACCATAATTGAAGGTAAAAACTTTGTCACAATGTCCAACTACTTGGAATGGTCCAACATATGGTCTCTGCAATGGTGCGCATGTTGCATCATTGAGTACCAGGACATGTGTGCAGTTTAACAGCTCAGACATGACAAAGACAGGAGTTTCAGGTTTATGAAAGAAAGGGACTGGTTTTAGTTTTTCCATCACAGACTCTAAGGAGCATATGTAGGACTCAGTAGCATTTGTAATATCAAGATTGCGATTGTTATCCCAAACAAGACCACCGGGAATTATGAGTTGGGTTCCAAATGTTAATTGCACAGGTGAGACATTTTCACTGGACTTAAGAGAATTTCATAGACCTAGCAGAACAATTGGTAATGAATCCAACCAATTTCCTCCCACACATTTCAATGCTGCTTTTAGTGTACAATGTCATTGTTCTAAAAAGCAGCTAGCAATTGGGTGATACGCTGTTGTTTTTATGTGATGGATCCCAAGGATTTTTGTTGGTTCAGCAAATAATGTGCTGGTAAATTGACGTCTTTGATCCAATGTAAGTCTTTATGGGGTGCCATACTTAGAAACTAATTCATGGGCAAATGCAGTAGCAACTGTGACTGCAGACATGTCCATTAATGGAATGGCTTCTGCCAGCAAGACCAACAATCGATGAAGGTGCAGATGTATTTGTATCCTCTTGTTTCTTCAAGTAAACCTACAATATCTACATGAACATGTTAGAATTTTTGTGCTTCAGGAAACTTGTGCAGTGGGGCCTATGTATGTCAATGTATTTTGGACAGTTGACATGGCTGACAAGTTTTTACTCATTGATGCATATTTTCTGTTGCATGTGGCCACCAATATTGGGCATTAATGGCTCGAACTGTACCATTTTGGCCCCGTTGTTTTACACCTCTAAAGACATCACAGAATATTTGAATACCACTGTTTTTGACAACAGTGAAAATATGGCAACCATATCCTGATACCCGTAAACATTCAATCTCAAGATAATTTTTTTGTGCCACAGCAATATCAGCAAAAGTGACAGCTTGAGGAACAGCTTCAATTACTTTGATGAGACTTAGTGTGTCTGCTACAACATTAGATTCACATTGTATGTATTCAAATTTAGGTGCATACTGAAGAATGAATTCAATTAGACGAGCACGGCATATGAGAACTTGCTTTTAATCAGTTTGAGTACAAAAAAAAGTTCTTTGTCATAGACACATCATTTCTCTTGATTAAGATTAATATGTTCTGACATAAAGCCTAGTAATCACCATCTAGAATCTTTTTTATTTTACTTCTCGAGGACCACAACAAGGATAAATCAGATGCACTAGTAGTGAGTTGTATGTCAGCAACAGATTCAGGAAAGGCTAATTCAGTTGCCTCTAACAAAGCAGCTTTGGCTTGTTCTTATACGGATAAGAGCTCATTTGTCCATGTGATTGGTGTCTGGGACTTGTATTTTGTATGACCATGCAACAGATCAGTGAGGGATGCGAAGAAGCTTGCAGCATTTGGAAAATTGCCAATGTATGAGTTGAACATTCCCAGTTGCGATCAAAGTTGTGCAATTATTTTGGGTGGTTTGAGCTTACTGATGATGTCCATGCATTTTCTAGTAGGTTGAAAACCATTTGCATCAACATGATATCCCAAAAATTGGACTGATAATTTCAGGAAATGACTTTCAGCAATGTTGATATGGAAACCAGCAGCACAGAGATGTTGAAATACTGCACCTAGATGTTCCAAGTGTTCCTATTCAAATGGACTGAATACAAGGATATCATCTACACAATCAAAAACATTTAGGAGATCTCTAAGTACTTCATCTAAAAATTGTTCCTATGCTTTTGGAGCACTCATGAGACCAAATGGCATGCGGAGATGTTTGTAGAGGCCAAAGGGTAAAATGATAGCTGTTTTCTCGCAATCACATTCAGCAACTGGAATGTGATAGAGAGCATGAGTAAGATCAATGTTTGAAAACACCAAATGTCAATGAAAATTTGCATATGCATCTTCCACGCTTGGCACAGGATATTCATCCCCTTTAGTTACAGCATTTAGACCATGGAAATCACCACAAATTTGAAGTTCCTTGTAGTGATAACAACAGGTGAGCTCTGGGGTCCTTTTGAGGGTTGGAGGATACGAAGACTAATGAGATTTTTCACCTCTTCTTTTACCCTGTGTTGTATGTTGGGTCATAGATGTTGGGGTTTAGAGCAAACTAGAGAACCAACTGTTTCAATATGTAGAGAAACGCTGTGTTTGATGGGTAGAATTTTTGAACTCACTTGGGTTAATGATGGGAATTCACAAAGTAATTTTTGGATGTGATTATCTACTGCAATGACATGCACATTTGAAGTGCTAGCCAGACCTGAGCAGGTAGCCACAGATGTAAGATTGTGACTATCAACCAAACATTTAAGTGTGGATCAGGAACAAGGTGGAACTGAGCGAGGAAATCAGCACCTAAAATACCATGTGGTACGTCAGGAACAGTTACTGTTCATTTGAAGTTTCACATTAAACCAAGCGATAATGTTAATGTTAACCAGCCAAAGGTTGTGATTGGTTTTTTGTTTGCACCTTCTAGATGGAATCTGGGGTCAAGTTGGTCTAACTTGATTGTTTGCTGAATTGTACAGGTAGAAGTGTGACATTTAAACCAGTATCGATAAGGAAGGTAGAGTAGTAGCTGGTCAGTTATGAACAGACACTGCAATTTCAAGCGATGTGGAACATATGAAGCAGCTATGCCACATTTATTTAGTTTTCTGAGTCAATAATTGTTAGGTTCTGGTTATACAAACTGCACCCTCGTGGTATGCCAGGGGGGCCTCTACAGTGTTCCCCCTTCAGTCCCTACAAAATTTCACAGTTCAAAATCCCACGAAATCACAGACGTCGGTAAACTCACCTGCACAGGACAGTGGCCACAGAATTACCACTGCCTGGTCGGATAGCTCTGCCAGGTATCCTTGGACTTGAATTTATGCCATATGCAGGCGATTTTAATATACCTTTTTCACCGCACTTTTATTTAATTCCATGGTTGCACTTACCAATTCAGCAATTAACCACGGACCATTTTATGACATCGCCAAATTTTCCCCATTGCCCAATAGAAAAAAATCAACACATTTTAATGTAAAAACACGTGTCATATATTAATATTGAAAAACAAAAACACATCACGAGAAACTAAACGGAAGAACATGTTTCCATCTCGAGCACAAAAATTGAAGAGGTAATTATGAAGAAAAAATTTTAAGTCAAGTTAACTGAAAAAAGTTTTTAGAACTGAACAGAAGAAACGAGATCGAATACAAAATTATTTGTATGTCAGTTGAGAAAAAAAAGAGGTGGTAAAAGATTTACAGTACGTACATAATTTTATTATCTGAATCCACAGACGAACTTTTTGTTAGGTAAGGGGAAGTGAAAAAGGAGAAGTTCGATGAATAGAATTTGGAGCTGGGAAGTATTCAGGAAATTACAAGATTAAAAAATTACGGTCAAGTTTGAAAATGTTCACGTATTTTTGTGAACAGAATAAAATGGAATATGCCGAATGTGTCACCCTTTTCAGCATCTGCACACATCACTTCCATATAATGCATGAAAATAGCACTGTCAATTTGTGCAGAACTTTTTGTTCACAGTAGGTGTTGTTTCCCATTGTGTATTGGAAGTATTGTGCATACAAGAATGTGAATGAGGTTGATGTTCCTCATTAGGAGATGCACAGGTACTTGTAGAATATACTGGTGTTGTTAGTGGGGCAGACAGTTTGAGGATAAATGTGCTGACAGTCTTCGTTAACTCACCAACAACTTGTTTCATTTGTTGAAACTTAAGTTGCATGTTTGGATTGACTGGGATAGACAGATTAGAGAAATTAGCTACTGGTAATGTTGTTGGGATACAATTCCTACGCAACCTCATGACATGACTTCATGTGTTTACAACTTTACACAAAATGTAATTAAATATATAATATAATTTTATACTTTGCCATGTGGTAGCACTGATTCCTAGCTGGGGGATAATTTGCTCAACAAACTTCTAGTCCCCCACTGACATTTTTGTATCTTATCAAAATACATTCATGATTGTTCTTTTTCTGCATTTCTTTTTCAATGAAGGCCAATTCTAGGCATCTAGGTCATAATGGAACTTGCACACGTCCAAATAGGAAACTTGAGGTAGTCTCATTGGATACAATGGGCCGTTCACATCTAGAATATTTGTGAAAAATATGTATTGATTTTTGTGGATCACATGACCAAATACACATTTGTTGAACCAATTGAGAAAAAATCAATGGTTTTTCAAGAATTTAAAAAATTATATCTTAAATTAAAATCAAAGTTTCCAGACTGTACGATTGCAACTTTGAGTTATGACAATGCCCATGAATACTTTGATACACAAATGAAGCCCTTTTGCGATGAAAACAATGTGACATTGGACCCTGTGGTACCATATTTCCCCAAATTGAATGTTACTGCTGAAAGACAGAATCAGAAAATTATGTCCCACGTTAGAGCAATGCTTTTTGACGCAAATTTAGATTTTAGTTTCTGGTCTCTGGCCACTGTTGCAACTGTTTACACTTTAAACAGAAGCCAAACTAGGGCAAATAAAAATAACCTAACACCATTTGAATTGTTTTATGGTCATAAACCGGACATTTCAAATCTTAAAGTCTTTGGAGCAATAGCTCATCGACTCATTCCAATAAAAATAAGACAACAGGCTAGCAAAAATAAAAGAAAATCTATCCAAAGCGAACATCCCAAACTAACACAGCGATCGGAAAAAGGCATTTTTGTTGGTTATACAACAACAGGCTATTGCATAAGGGATCCTATAAATAACAAGTCACATGTCACTTGTGGTGTTAGATTTGATGAGACTAAAAATATAATACAATTAAATAAAGATAATAATAATAAAATAGATAATCTGGTCATATAATATGAAAAGGACCCTGAAGAAACTCCGGTTTTGTTAAATTTAATTAACACGAGGAGTAGACTATACATTGAGGATTGCATCCCTCAGACTTTCAAAGAAGTGCAAATAAATCCTTTTCATGACCAATGGCTCTCTACCATACAAGATGAGCTTGAATCTTTTGCTGAAATGGGTGTCTGGGAAATTGTCCCAAAACTGAAAAATGTTAGATACGTCGACACAAAATGGTGCTTCACGATGAAACCCAATAATTCGGGTATACATATACCAAAGGCTAGATTAGTAGCCAGAGGTTTTAAAGATCTAACAAATTATTCGTTGTCTCAAACATACGCTCCAGTAGTCCAATATTGGTTAATTCGTTGGATATTGTCTGTAGCCAATAAATACAAATTAAACTTATTACAATTCGATATTAAAACAGCTTTTTTAAATTCAGAAATTAAATACCCTATCTATATTACATCACCCAAAGGCTGCCAATTAGGCAAAAACCAATGCCTAAAATTAATTAAATCCATTTATGGACTTAAAACATCATCCAAAAGTTGGTATGGTTTATTGAACTCAAGGGTGGTTCAAGCTGGCTTCATCCAGTCAAAGATCAACCGTTGCTTATATACAAAGCAAGATAGCATAGGCGCTATGGCCTTTTTAATTGTCTATGTAGATGACATGCTTCTTGCTAGCAACAATGAAGATTAGACAAATAACTTAATATCAGTTTTTAAAAAATATTTCACAGTTAAAATGGAACAAGATCCAACATTTTTTGTAGGTTTTGAAATTGACCGTGATATCACACCTCAATTTAGATATATCGATAAGATGCTCCAAAAATTTAAGATGACTGAGGCAAAACCCATATCAAAGCTTATGGAGACAGGCTTAAAAATAGATAAACCTAAAAATGCCACGGATGATACTGAATATAGGGCGATGATTGGAAATTTGCTATATGTTGCGAAACTAACAAGACCAGACATTGCATTCTCAGTGAATTATTTCTCTGGTTTTCAGTCCGCATCTACACCCGAAATAAAAAATTACGTTCGAAGGATTATTAGGTACTTGAAGTCCACTCGGGACTATGCCTTGCTATTCCATTCGGACAAATCACAAATAAAAGCTTTTGTTGACGCATCTTATGCCCCTGATGATATAAATAATTTGAAGAGAGGGCACTCCATTTCCAGATACTTGATCTTCGTTTGTGGTGACTTACTTAACTGGGCCATTCATTGGCAAAGAACAGTTGCAGACTCGTCAACTGCAGCTGAGCTCATTGCATTGCATGATGCACTTGACAATATCACTGTAGTCTGGATATTAGTGGAGAGCATATTTTCTGTAACCAAACCCATGCAGGTGTTTGAGGATAATATCTCAGCATCACAAATTGCATCAGGAGGCAGCCAGAAGCAATCCAGGTCTCTCGTGATTAAGTGTTATGCCTTGTTGGAGGCCTTCCAACAAAAAATCATTACTTTCAATGATATACATTCATCTGATCAATTGGCAGACTTTCTCACAAAAGCTCTTGATTGGAAAACGCACGAAATTTTAATTTCAGAGATACTTTAATTAAGTCAACTTTTTGGATAATTTTTTTATTGAGGACAGATGCCGGTCCTCTAACATCTGTCATAAACTGTGTGGTTCAAAAATTTGTTACATACACAATTTTATTTTAAGTTTTACTTCATTAGGTTCCCCATAGCTGCTCTGCCTCTCTTATTGGTATTCAGTATCCCTTTATTTTTCCATTGATTCCAACAATAGTCTATATCCTACAACTCAATCCTACACACAGGAATAATTATATATATATTTAAATTAAGATGAACAATTATAGATTCTCTCCAACCATATCACAGCATTGATACATAATTATTTTTATATTATACATGTTTATTTTAATAAATGCACACACCATAATAAATTGAGATTACCTACACACACACACACACATCTAGTCTATACCATGAATGTTATTTTTATTTTTTATATATGCATATGTGAACCACTTAAATTGACGATCATTAATTATGTAATTGTTGCTTACTAATAACGCTTTTGTTTATAACACTACACGTTTTACCCCTTATTATGTTTGTGATTCATCTATTTGTTTACCATTTTTTCATTTTTTTTACACGTACATTCAGTTATATGGAATCTCAAGGGGGTGTTGGGATACGATTCCCACACAACCTAATGACATGACTTAATGTATTCACAATTTTACACAAACTGTAATTAAATATATAATATAATTTTATACTTTGCCATGTGGCAACATTGATTCCCAGATGGAAATAATTTGCCTAACGAACTTCTAGTCCGCCACTGACATTTTTGTACCTTATCAAAATACATTCATGATGGTTCTTTTTCAATTTGATCTTCAACCTTCACTCAACAAATGTTGTTTGCAAAGGCACTACTGCAGCTGATGAGTATGGTACTGGAACTGGGGTAGTACTGTTAATCAAAGTGAGACAGTTATTGTAGATCAAATCAGCAGTTTTGGCAGCTTCTTCAATAGCTTTGTCCATTGTGGGTCCTGCTACGAGAAGGAAATTTATGGATCAACATTCTTCAACCAAAGATGTTGCAATACCTTCTCATATTTCTCCTCTTGTGGCCCAATCCGATAAGTCACTTGAATTCTACAAGAATTTGAAATGGTTTTCCTGTGAAAGTGTGTGAGGATAACAGCTTATCAATTTTCTACTCACTGGTAGCACCAAATGTTAAAATTGTCTCTCATACATGATCGAATTTATAAGCATTTGATGTGTGGATAATATTGGAGATAGCAGTCAACACTTGTTCAGGCAGCATAGGGTAGATTGCCACAATTTTATTTGCATATTATGCAATTTGGTAGGCTGCTCGTGTGTCTGTCACTAATGAGAACCATAATTCAGGGTCATTTTTTATGTATTCTAGAAGTTGAACACATCCTACAATCAGCTATGTGAATACTGATAAAGGGGTAAAAGATGAGTCAGGGTTATCATTAAGTTGTTGAAGAAAAGTGAAGGGAAGTCTTTATTGCGCCAGGCCAAAATTTAGTGGTTTCAAAAACCAATACCAAAAAAAAAAAATAATTATGACGACTGATGATAATCGTGTATAGGCCATAAATATACTGCAAACCAGTTCAAAAACTGAGAGCTGGGGTATGACTAGTTCTTGATGTTGGGAATTCAAATAAACGAAAGAAAAAATTAAACTCACATATTTACATTTATTAATAAATTGCAGAAAATTATAGCATGGCAATTTATACACGAGAACATATTAAGTATAAATAGAATGACTTGACATTTTACATTTAATAGAATAAATGATAATAATAAATAAATATCAGTGCAGCCACACATATCAACATTCGCCCCTAATCGAACATATATAGAAAATAACAAATAACAATAATGTGAGATTATATAAATAAGTAGAAAAGAATAACAAAAGAAAATAACAGAGAATAAATAAATTAATAATTACGACAGACAAAAAATTACATTACATTTAATTGATTTCGAAAATTAGAAAATTTTATCTGAGATAAGCCTTATTAAAAATATCGGCTATCATAAATTCAGTCGGAAGATATTTAACAATTACATAATTTTTCTTAATATAATCGACAATAAAGTTTTCTTTAATTGACATCTGTTTACATCGAGCGTTGTTCTGGTAATTATTCAGTAACCTAATAGCAGACTGGTTATCTTCGAATAACTGGATTGGCTTCTGGATCGGAACTTTCATATCTTCGAGTAGGTAGGATAGGTGTAATAATTCACAGAGTGCACTACAGGTTGACAGGAATTCAGCTTCGGTACTTGAAAGTGCGACTGGACCAGAAAATTGTATCTCTGAAAACTTGAAATATATGACCAGATATCGATTTTCTATCATTTATATCATTTCCGTAATTAGCATCTGCATAACCAGAAAGTGATTCATCTTTCTTTGATCGAAAGGTTAACAAAAGGAAACGGGTATGATACAAATATTGCAAAACTCAAATCAGATAGTAGTAGGTTTCATCAGTTGCTTTATCTTGGAAATGACTATAGTAGGAAACAGCATAGCATATATCAGGTCTTGATGCCATCATTATATATATCAGACTACCAAGTAACTCTTTAAACGGAAGTTTGGTAATAACATCATTTTCACAAATACGGATCTGTAATTTCTCATAAGAGTTTTGATACGTTTCGAATTAACAAAACGAAATTTTGTAGCAACATCTTCGATCATTTTTGATTGGTTAACAGAACAGAGATTTTCTTCGACTTTGACGGACATACCAAGAAATCGTTTAATTATTCCCAGAGATTTGATTTTAAAATTGGACTGGAGCTCAGACTGAACCAACTGTAACAGATCTTCATCATCAGTGGCTAGTATAATGTCGTCGACATAAACGAGAATATAACAGACTTTTTCATTAACTTCTAGAGTAAACAGACAATGATCATTCTTCGATTGTTTAAGACCAATATTTGATAACACATCAACAAGTTTCTTATTCCTAACATAAGGCGCTTCTTTCAGACCATAAATTGCCTTTTTCAGTTTCAGAACTTTACCAGGAGGAGCTTCGAAGTGTTCAGGTATCTGCAAGTAGACAGGTTCTTGGAGTTCACCATTCAATACAGCATTTTTCACATCAAACTGGAAAATCTTTAGATTCTTCTTCACAGATAACAACAATAATACTCGGAATGTGCTTAATTTTGCAACTGGAGCATGGATATCGGAATTTGTACTGACTTTCTCAAAGCCTCGAGCAACAAGGCAAGCTTTATAGAGAAGTTTTCCATTATCGTCTTTGATTCGGTAAACCCAACGAGTAGAAATTGGTTTAACAGCAGGATGTTCATCGACTAATTCCCAGACATCATGTTCTTTCATGGCACTTAATTCTTCAGAAATTGCCTGACGCCATTCTTTCGATTTGCAATTTACATCAGGATCACTTGTCGTAAATTAACTCAGAAAACATATCGGTATTACAATTTAACGCAAGAGCTGAAGAGGCTTGACCGGAAGTCCCATAACTGGGAAAATACATATCATCTTCTTTCCAGGATACGACATCACGAGAATAGATAACACGACCAGAGCTTTCATGATAGAAATACCAACCATTTTGACCATAACCAACAAAAGCGCATTTTTCAGCATGTTCATCGAGCTTCTTATGTAGTTCTCTAGGTACATGGACATAACCGACACAACTGAAAATTCTTAAATTATGTACTGACGGTTTAATTCCATACCAGAGTTCAGACGGAGTTTTGTCATTTGCGATAGCAGTTGTCAGACTTTGATTCAGACAGTAAGTAGCAGTGCGTAAAGCTTCATCCCATAGGCTACGAGGAAAATTTGCATCAGCTATCATCGTTACAGCTTTCTCAACAAGTGTGCGATTCATTCGTTCACTGACACCATTTAACTCAGGTGTGTACTGCGGAGTATATTGTAAATCAATACCATTATTTCGACAGAATTGTTTAAGTTCATCAGAGGTATACTCTCCACCTTGATCGCAACAAAATGCTCTGACGGTTTTATCAAACTGAGTTTTACATTGACTGACATATTCTTTCAGTTTGGTAACTACCTCCCTTTTTCTCTTAATCAGATAAATAACGGTGAAATGAGAAAAATCATCTATAAATGAGACAAAGTACTTATTACTTCCATTCGACTCAGGAGTAACTGAACCACAGACATCGGTATGTACAAGATCTAGAACCGAGGTTGTGCGTTTTCTAATTCCATCAAACCATTGCCTAGCACCTTTACCTTTAGCACATGCCTCACAGACTTCTGACGCTTTTGGATTTTCCATACCATCAGCTAGCTTTTTCTCAAACATCTTCCGTAAATATGAACTATTCAGATGACAAAGACGTTTGTGCCATAAATTCTGATCAAAAATTTCAGTACCTGTAAGCATAACTGACATACACGATTTTACATTTAAATTCGTTTCATAGATAGGTATCTTTCGACAAAGCTCTACCATCTAAAATTTTATTGCCACGATTATCAAGTACCTCAACGGTTGAATTTTTAATACCGTAGAATGGGGCTAATCGGCCACTTTTTATTATATTATGTATTGTATCTTGGGCAATATTTGTACTACAGCACTGGTAAACATATCAATGCACAGACCCAAGACTTGGCTTCAAACTCATACAGGAATTATTTTTTTATATCATTTACAGAGATTGCTAGAGGTGAATAAAAGTCAAAAAATAATTGAACTTCAAAAGGGGCTATTTGGCCACCTAAAAAAAAATCATTTAAAAAAACAACAAAATGATAATTAAAATCAGTTTTTTACAAAACAATTATATTTTAAGATTAAATTTAAACATCGCGAGCATGAACATTGAATAACAAGTCTCCTCGCCGAATATATTTTGGATTTTCAACCTTTCGAATAATTTGATTGAAAGAAAATTTGGCAATGTCATTAATTACTGGAAAATAAAAAATATGCCCACTATTCTGCATCGTACATTTTGATCTGACAAATTTTCCAACAAATTTTCCTCGATGAACCGATAATATTTGGCCAATGAAACTTCTGGTTCTATTAATTTGGTGCTTCATGGGAAATGAAACGACTACCCATTCACCAATTTTTACTTCTAATACAGCACCATTTTCTGGAATGTTTTGCACAACTATGTCTCGAGGTTCCAAATTTAGAAGAGGTCTTCCTTTTTTCTTTTTTTTTTCAACTGGTAGCTTGGGAGTAGAAGATGGGCCAGGAGTAGGGTTTGAGGAATTATTCATTGTGTCAACACCAAAGCCAGAAACAGTTTTTTTTTCAGCTTTCTCATCCATTTGGAAATCTTTTGGCGAAATACTTTTCCCAGGAGATACCTGAACTTTCCGTTTACAGCCCCGTTGTGTAGTTGGAGTACCATTCTGCTTACCATAGCGCATATCTGATAGAATTGATACCACTGCATTAGAAACACATGGCAGTATTTCATCAGCATTATTCTTTGTCACGTAGCTGTGTGGTAATCTCTCCTTTGGACAATCAGGATCAAAAGGATATAATCCTGCTTTATTGAAACCTGCAATCAGATTTTCTTTTCCCTTCTCATTTACATTTATTTTTTTATGCAGTTTAAGAAGTAATGTGGGGAAGTCTTCTTTCTTCACAAACGAGTTGACCTTTCCTTTCTTCCACTCTTCAAGAACCTGACGCCAGTATTTTTTTAGTGGTGCAAAAAAAGCCACGTCTGGAGGTTGTAAAAGGTGTGTGGCATTAGGTGGTAAGCACATGAACCTAATATTCAATTCCTCACATTTCTGGAGAACACTTAAAGAAAAATGTGATGATAAGTTGTCTCCCACTAAGAGCTTCTCTCCAGAAATTCGACGACAATAGGGCACAATAATAGTTTTAAACCAGTCTTCGAAGCAAATCAAATCGAACCAACCACTCATAGACCGATTGTACCTGTAGATATACAGAATAATTTTTAGTTTCGAGGCAAAGCTTGCAAAAAAAATAAAAAAATTAGTTCCATTCTTTTAAAACCACAAACCTTGTATCAGGTGGTCCACCCTCACACCAAGTAGTCCACAAATGAGTTGATTTATATACCACGTAAGGAGGAAAGAGATAGCCACTTGCTGTACCAGCATACATAACACTTGTTGCTGATTTGGAAGAGTTCATAATTCATTCGGGGTATTTACAGCCACGTTTACAAATTATATTTTTTTTCCCTGGGTCGTCACTAAAACAGGTTTCATCGAAATTTATGATGCATTGTGGGTCAATAGACGTGAGTTTTTCTTTCGCATTTTCGAAGAACCGATTCAAAAGTTGTGGGCTGACATTCGCTCGTTTTGCAGCAATATTTCCTAAAGAAAATATAAATAACTAGGTACACGATTGAAACATATTAAATGTGAGTACATTAAGTAGGTAGGTACCTGCTAATCGTTTTGAAATCTTAGCTGCATGTCTTTTCAGAAACTTTTGTGCCCAATCTTTCCCTGGATAGTTATCTTTAAGGTGAGTTTCTGTCATTGACTGATCCAAATAAGTTTTAGCAAGATGACGAAGGTCTAACTCATCAAATGGAAAACCACTCTCCGCTAAAATGTTCAGATGATGCACGAAACTCTCTTCTATCACCAGGGAAAACAATGTAGGATGGCCAGCTGGTTGAGTATTTGGATTCCTCAAGTGTCTTCGCAGAGTTGATCGTGGAATATTATAATGTTTACTGGCTTCGAACGCTGACATTCGGTTCGTCTTAACAGAATTACAAGCTTCATCCAGCCTATCTGGGTTATATGATTGATAAGATGAAAAATTTTTGCCATTTCGGCTATTCGACAACACTTTTTTATACGTACGCACCATTATTTATTTCAATGATTCCAAATTATAACCAAAAATAATCAAATTTCACATTTTTATCGAGCAATATTACCACAAAACATCATTATCAGTTACTGGCCAAATAGCCCCTCTTCCTATGGCCAAGTAACCCCAATTCATCATTTCAATTATTTCTGCCCACCCCTGGCACTTGGACCCTTGAAATTTACAGAATAAATAGTCGAGTGGGTATACGTATCCTCCATGATAATAAAAAATTTAGTCCTCAGCAATCATTGACGGGCATATGAAAGTTGGCGATACCAGTTTTTTTGGTGATTTTTAATGATTTTGAATAATCGATATAAAATAACTAATATCGATATTTTGCCTGATTAAACAAACTCACTTTAGGCTTTCAACATCGGACTACACAACTAGCACGGTTAGACACATTAATTTTCATCAGTGTTGCCACAGTAAAAATCTTAAATAAAAACTTATTGAGTGGCCGATTAGCCCCTTGATGGCCAATTAGCCCCGTTCTACGGTACGCATTTCAAAACCGAGTTTATCTAAAATTCGAAGACTTAGCAGATTCTCAGCGGCTTCGGACAAATACATAACATTATTAATCGAACACGGAACGCCTAAATTCGTAGTACATTCGATAGTACCAATTTTCGTTACATTAAAATCAACGCCACTTTTATCAACTTGAATAAGAATCGGTGATTTAAGTACAATAAATTTTGAAAATAAATTATCATTTACAACGATATGACGATTAGCGCAAGAATCGAGAAAAAATTTTAAATTTGAATTTTCATTAGGAGAATCAGAAATATTACTAACAGCATTCGTTCGAAAACAAGCAATAAAGGATACAGGTTTATCACGTGACTCTGACGATGACGGTTTTTCTTCGGAAGTAGCAGCATGCACATGATTACCACGGAAATTTCGGCTTTTTTGACAATTTCAACAATCACGAACTTGATGACTAAAATTATGACAATAATTACATTTACCATTAAAGAACGAATTAAAATTATCAGGACTACTGGAATTCTCAGGAACTTGATTCGACGTTGACTGATGATCACAACCACTGTAGTTTCGATAATTACCATAAGTAGAATAGTTGAAGTTACAACCACGATTATAATACTGACCACGACCATTGAACTGACTTTGACTAGAATATTGACTAGGATTCGAACGAACATGAAAAGCAGTTGTCTCATATTTACCATCTTGAACATTATTTACGGGCTTTTCATTTGTAGTAGCAGCTTTTCTGACTTGGGTTAGGAGGAAACGTCTCTTAACAGCTTCAACAGAGATTTCTTCTTCATCTAGATCACCGAAAGACTCAATAACAGAATCAAAATTAGTTCCCATCGAAAGTATTAACTGATTAACTATCTCAGATGGTGTAGTTTCAGCACCAGATACGCGGAGTTCGCTAACAATATCATCGAACTTCATAAAATGATCTTCTAACGAGCTTTTATTATTATACTGAAGTTTTTGCCACTTGGCTCGGAGTATCAACTGATCTAAATGACTAGAACAACCGTACTGTTTGACTAGAGCTCTACAAGCATCACCAAATTTTTCATGAGTCTTAACGAAAGAATAGAACTGTGATTCAACGTTTTTTATGAATAGCATTACAGCTAAAGAATTCTTTTTCTTATCGTAACTATCTGGGCTAACATTCAGAGTACTCTCAAGATCATGGAGCGTTAAAGCATGTCGGAAACCAAACAAAAAATCTTCAAAATTTTTACCATTAAACTTAGGAACAGCAGCAGCAAAACTTGGAACACGAAATGGCTCTGTACCTACTATGACTGTGTTCAGATTCAGCATCACTGGATTCATCATCGGATTTTTTCGATTTTTGTTTGACATCGGAGATTGAAATGGTAGAATCATCAAATTGACCAGTTTGCCCTGTAGATTTATGACCACGATGTTTCATGATGATTTAACAGAGTCAGGAAATGACTAGCATGAACAGAAATTTCGATACAGCAAACAGAGAAATAAAATTTGATACATGAACTGTTCATCTGATACCTGGGCACATAACCTCTTGATGTTGGGAATCCAAATAAACGAAAGAAAGATTTAAACACACATATTTACATTTATTAATAAATTGCAGAAAATTATAGCATGGCAATTTATACACGAGAACATATTAAGTATGAATACAATGACTTGACATTTTACATTTAATAGAATAAATGATAATAATAAATAAATATCAGTGCAGCCACACATATCAACACTAGTGAATAAAACACCACTGTCTAGCTGCAGCCCAAATTCACAATGTTAAATTTTTATGTGCAAGAAAATTTTGTTTGAACAATGTTTGATAAAGATGTTAGATGTGATACAGGCAAGCACAATGAAGAGAAAAGTGACCTTTAATGCAGAAAAACGCACACCATTACAAAAGGAAATTATTTACAAGTTCAACAATAGTTTAACAATCAAAGTTACAGTTGCCAAATACTTATAGCATAATGTACTATAAGCTACAAGTTTAGGAATGATGAAAAGTAAGACATTTCTTTTCATGACAAAACGTTTATTTAACAAATAAACAATAAATAAAACAAAATAATATGAAATATGAATGAAATAAGTATATTAATCAACAATATCACAATTAATAATGAGATTTCAGTGTTCTATATCTGAGAGACAATGTAAGTAAGATGATGCAATAATCATAGAGGCGATTGGAACTAGGGCAGTGTTACCATTCCCTATACTTTCTTTCTCAAGTGATGTTATGACTCAACAAGTAGTTAATAATGAAAAATATATGAAACATATTAAATGTATTATAGATAAGGGTAACAAACTAAGGAAAAAATGATTAAACTTTATACACAAGGTATAAAGGAAAAAATTAATCAAACAAGTGTTTAATTAGATCTAGGTATGAAAAGATGGTTCTGACAAGGAACTTCTGTGAATTAAGATATTCAGCGCCATTTCTGAATTATTATTCTGTAAAACCATAATAAATGTTATAATTATGCCATTTCACCAGATTATTTATATTATAATTATATCTTCATTTTAATTAAGTTAATTTGATTCGATGTTGTCCCAAATATTTAGAATTGATTTTACCAGTTTTTCAAAGTTCCCTATAGACAAAGGTTTAGTTAGTATATCAGCCTCCTGTTCTTCTGATGTAACTTTAACTAAGTTTACTTTGCCTTCCATTTGACATTCTAGTACAAAGTGATAACGAGTAGGTAAATATTTTAATCCCGGTGCTCCCACCATCTGTGCTCTGTCTATCGCCAATTTGCTATAACAATATATGTTAGCAGGTAGAAGTAGAATTCCCAGAATTTTTGCCATTATTTCAGCTTGAATGATTAGCTCTTTGGCTAACTCACTCATAGTAATAAATTCTTCTGCACACGTGGATGTAGTTACACAGTTCTCTATAACACTTCCACATTATAGTATCTCCATATAATTTAATCAAATGTCCAGCAGTTGAGGCTCCTGTTTGACTGCAATCAGCTCACCTTGCATCAGAGTATCATTCTAGATTTTCCTAATCACTGGTATAAGTTAATCCTATATTCATCATATATTTTAGATATCTGAAGATTCTTTTAAACTCCGTTATGTTTTCTTGAGTAGGGTTTGACTGACACCTACTCATGAGATTTACTGCTAATGCTACATCAGGCCTTGTTCCTCCCAATAAGTATAATAAACATCCAACAGCTTCTCTGAATGGATACTTTTCACCATTTTCATTATTCTTTGGTTGATTTTCGTAGTTATTTTCATTTCCCCATTTAACTTGTCTTGTGACCATGAAGGTGCTACAAGGTTTGCTTTCCTCCATTTTGAATCTCCGCAATAATTTCTTAATAAAAAGTGTTTGTTTTAACTTGTTATATTAGAGCTCTGATCTCTATTGATTTCAAAACTTGAATATTCCTTGAGCATACCCATATTAGAAAATTTAAATATTTTTCTCAAATTCTCCTTTGGTTGTTCAATCACTTTAGAACAATTTCTTGCTATGAGTATGAAAATTTTAAACATTATAACAATGGAATAAATGTCTTGTATTAGTTTACATTCTATCAACTGTGTTTTGTTGAGTATATCAAAGTTACATATATATAATATATGGACAATTTTAAATACTATTTGTGCCATATAACCGTTGTGTTATTATTGTTGTTATATTCATAGTGTTTTCCTTAGTAGATTACATATTACCTTTGTCATAATTTTTTCTTAACATTTTCCTGTGATTTTGTTTCATGCTGAATTTTGTTTCTTTTAAAATTTATTTTTTCTTTTTTCAGATGGAATATTTAAATATATGAGAAATCATCTTTTATGTTTTTTGTTTGTACAATAGTGCATTTCTGCAAGATTATGTTTGAAAAGTTATAAAAAATATCTGTGTAATGAATTTTTTGGGTTTTTTCTAATTTTATTTTTTACATTTTTTTTTGACTTTTTTGCAAATTTTACTTCGTCTAATGAATTTTGATTGTATTCTGTTGTTTTTCCATGAATTTTATCTTATTTTTTGTTGAGACACTGGATCTTTTACAACAAAAAAGTTACAAGATGTCTGTTTCAATATGATGTTTATTGAACAAATGACAAGAGCCAAGATGCTAATAAAAGAGGCAGAGCAGCATAGAGGCCCAAAGGTTATATTTATTTGTGAAGTAAACCACAATATTTAGATATGGGAAAATGAAACGAAGTTGTGGAACATACACACAGAGATGACAATTACAAAAGATGCATTATTGTCATTGTTCCACACGGAAAATTCCTCCTTTCCCCTCCCCTCTCTAAAGGTGTGTATGAAGGTAAAGTAGAATAGTAGTACTGAAATTTTTTTGATTTTTTGTAATGAATTTGACTCATTACCGTAATTAACATTCAGAACAGTACGTCGGGTTGGATAAATCAAGTTCACCAGTGTTTGATTTCAGGCGCGACGGTGGCAACCATTTAAAAATAATTGTGAGACCATCTTGACGTTGGTATACGATAAAGATAATATAAGATAAACGATAATTAAAAAATTAACTTACAAAAATAAAATAAATAAAACGTAGGTAACAATCCGAACGACTTTCGAAATTTTTATATCCGAAGTTAAGTAGATAGTTTTGACGAATTCAAGAACTGATATTTTTATTTTATTAACATAATGTTCATCACCAGCAAACACGTTTTTCACCAAATACTGGCTACAATTCCAGGTAAGCATTATTATAATAATTCATGCAAAAACTATAAAGTGATTGGAAATTCGCGCAAATTAAAAAAAAAATCAACTACCAGAATGAACTAATTTTGAAACATAAATAATTTTTGCTTGAAGTGTTGGACTCTCATAATGGCGAATAGAAGGGCTTGGGTCTCAGTATCTTCTTCCTTAATAATAACTTTTGGTCATTTCGTAAAATTTAATTACTTTTTGACAATTAAATATGCAATTTATCAACTTCTGAGAAGCATAGATACTTGTCATCTTGAGGTATTCCAAAGAAATTCGGAACTACTACTGTCAATCTTGATGGGCGGGTAACAGTTCTGCGCAGTTAGTCAAAACATGCCTTATCGTATTTTGAAGCAATTTTGCGCATTTTAATGTATCAGTTCCATGCAGTATACATTCTTCAGAATAAAGACAAAAATCTATTTTTCTGGGCAATTATCAAGAAAAAAGAGAAAATCACACTAAATATCTAATAACTTAGAGACTAACTGACATACATACATACATACATACATACATACATATGTATATATGTATATATGTATATATGTATATATGTATATATGTATATATGTATATATGTATATATGTATATATGTATGTATGTATGTATGTATGTATGTATGTATACATACATACATACATACATACATACATACATACATACATACATACCTAGTCGACAAAAGGTTGTAAGTTCAAAAATTCATGCTGATATAGCATTGGTTACCTAATCACCCCTCCACACTCCAACATCAATGTATGTATATGACAGGAAAATTTCTGTCAACCGTGACATCATAATATTATTGTCATGATGTCATGTTTTATTTCAATATTTTTCTTGAGAAAATATAAAATAAACAATTTTATGTTTTATTATCTGTTTTACTGTTAATATGAAATTTTGAAGTTTCAAAAGAAATAAATTGTTTTTAATTTGCCTCGAAGTTGTGAAATTATGGGAGACCATCTTAATTGTACCTACATCACCTCATCATAAAACTACTAACGGTAATACAACACAATTTTTGGGTGGAAAAGCTTTCAAAATTTTGGTCCAGAATAATTAGTTAAAGACGAGACAACCTACTACACCTATTTTACGCCTAAACTGAATCGTGAAAAATGTCATTAACATGTCATTTCAATTATTCTGAAAAGCAAATTGTTTAATTCTAACTTGGTATCTAAATTTTTATTTAAATTTTCCAATGGATACGTGTTAGACAACAGGTTTCTCCGTGGTAAAAACTTTCTCGAAGAAACAGCTCACAAATGGTACGTTACTCTCTATGATTTTACCAAAAAAGATAATTTACTAATAAGCCAAATCCTTTTCGAATGACAAGAGGAAAAACCTAAAAACAAATCTGTTCTAATATTTTTTTTTAAACATTGATTTTCCATTTTCCTGAATGTAGCATTCGTTAAATTGAAAAACAGCTCGACTGTCACAATTTAAAGTTAAATGTCTGGCGTCAAGGTGTATATTTATAGGTTTAAATTGTTGTTTTGGAAAAATATTATTCGATTTTTTCCTTTCTTTAGAGGTTCTCAGCACATTACTTACTCAGAGTCACAAATGGAGTTCGCATCTCTCGATACGAATGGTGTAAGATGAACTATGTCTGCTGTTTTTTATGCTTTGCAGTTGTGTATACATATTATCAACTGTTCAGGAAAAATAAAAAATATACTCGGAGTAATCGTGGTCCATAACCGTAATGCTTCTTTCACATTTTGATGAATTTACTTGCTGTTTTTTTTTTTTTTTTTCTGACTTCCTTCAGATATTGAAGTAAAAAGGAAACCAGGAAATGGAGGCAAAATCAATACGAAGTCATGAAAATAACGTACACGGACCACGGTTGAAGGAAATTTTCTTATCTGTCGACAACCATCAGTATATCCTTCGCAGGCTATAGGTGAAGTCGCCAAGGACCCGAATTAGAATAAAATTGAAAAAAACAATATCATGCTTTTATATTCGACTACACCCTTTTCGAAAAAATTTAAATGTCAAATTCGACAGAAAGGCTCCCACAAAACATTTAAAAAAATGATAGGACCTTGAATCCCGCTCGAAGTATTATTCCAGCTAATTCATGTCTACACAAATGAAAATCTAAACTACAAGGTTATCCGCAAGAGATCGTCTATACTTTTGAAATATTTAAATTAAATTATCAATCCTTGATACAGGTCACTGGACTTTGCTTGATATTCGTGTAGGCAATATCCTAACGTTAAAAAATGATATTCACAATTTTTCTCCACGAATTCTTTCAATTATCAATTTATCAAAGTTGTAAAGTAACATAATTTATATTCCAGTTACATTGCAAGATTTTATGATCGGAGCTGGTTGCGGATGGTCGTCACCAATACTGAATTCGTATAAAAATTCCGGAAATGAATTTTCTCCAACAGAGGAGGATTGTTCGTGGATCGCATCCCTCCATTACGCGGGCCGAGCCATCGGATGTTTGTTCTCAGCAAAAATCGTCGATAGATTTGGTCGTATTTCCCTACTCTCCATAAGCTCCATATTAACACTACTCATATGGATCGGCGTACTGCTAACAAAAAATATTTTTTTCCACTATTCAATACGCTTCATATTCGGCCTATCCATTGGTGCAGTCGATACTGCAATGCCAATCTACATAGCTGAAAACAGTTCTCCAGATCTTCGAGGCCTGTTCGGCAACGTGATTAGTTTATTCTTTTTTGCGGGGGAATTGCTAGCATTCGTTGTAGCCACGTACACATCTTACGAGATAGTAGCACTAGCACTATCGGCTTTCGCAACAATAAACCTGGCATCGGCTTTTCTGTTTCGAGAACCAGCCCAGTTCCTCATCATGAAGGGAAAAGAAGACAAAGCGAAAACCCGATTTTTATGGTTACGCGGCAATGATGAACATGTTATCACCGAATTCGACCAGATGAAAGTGAAATTGGCGAATATGAAGGTAAGGTTTTCCTGGGGAATGTTCCTCGATCGGAGGTTCAAGATCGTGGCGATCATCAACATATTGGCATATCTGACGGGATTTCCAGCACTGAACGCGTTACTGGCATTTGCCTTAATTCCAACTTCGTCGTATACCAGCAACGAATTGACCATTCTCTACGGAGTGGCTCAACTGATCGGCATCTTCCTCTCATCCATCATCATTGAAAGATACGGACGACGTACTTTGTTCATCGCATCGTTGACCATTTGTCTCGCAGCAAATTCAGTGTCTGCAATTCTGCACTGCTGTCTGGCGTATGGAATACAAGTACCCAACTTAGATTGGTTACTTTTTGCTTCCACAACCATCTACTCTACTGTGTTCGCAGCTTTCATTTTCTCGCTAATAGCCATCGCTCGAGGCGAATTACTGCCACCCGAATTTAAGGCGGCTGGAATCTGTGCCACTGTGATCCTTAATTCCGCATCTGGGTTTTTAGCTTCTAACATTTTTTTGCCAATTGCTAACACTTTTGGCATGCAAACCAACTTCATTATCTTTACAATCATCACCTTAATAATGTTGGTGTACGTGTACTTATTTCTGCCGGAAACAAGAGGAATGACCTTGATGGAAATCCAAAAACTCTTTGAGGACTAACTGATACGCTTCATCTTGGCTTCGTTGTCACTGGATAACCTATGCAGCATAGTTCTCGAATAGGAGTTTCGAAAAATGAAGTTGGTTCCACTTCCACCTACCGGTGATTGTTCCATGTCTTTTTTACCACCCAACTTTATAATATGTAAAATGCTCAACATTGGATCGTGTTTTATGGTTACTGGTGCAAAGATATTAACGTCATCATTTTCTACCCCGAAAGTTTTGTTACGCCTAATTTTGATATTCGTCAATACTGATTTTCAAAAATAGTTTTGCCGATGATAAGTTTCAAAATTCGATTAGGAATCAACCTTTGGAGTTTATCTCAAGAAATAAATTCAACCTAAAATTGAATCATATTCACACAAATGGACATGGATGTAACGATTGAAAAGTACCTAGATTACGACGCCGTCGACTAACACTCAATTTCATCTTTACAGACTGACAAATTTTGTTTATTAGAAAAATAATTATTGTTAATTAGTTTTTAAAATGGGACATTATCGGAAAAACAAATAAAAGTCATTAGTAATGAAACTTTAGAACTGTGTATTTTCGACCCCAAGTGACCGTGTCATATTTTGACATTATAATGACGATGACCTGTAACGCCTAAAGTTTATGGAAGGTCTATCAGAAATTTCTAAAATTCATTATTGACCATTTTATTACAAGCTCTATACCACGGTTTCCTTTTTGTTTTGTTAACTCTTTCTAAATTTTGAACCTTTATTGGAAGCAGCGTATGTCTAATTTATTAAGTCAACTTGAAAAATTGTCATTTTAATCAGAAAACGCGAAAAACATATTGTAGTTTAGTAATGAAACCATAACTGTTTTGACGGCAAGGTTTGTGAGCACTGGTAGCACTTTGTGTAGGGATGAAACCTGACTGCAACATTGAAAAAGCGAACTTTAAAACGTGGGATTCTCCTAATTTCACATCACCACAAACCAACAATTTACAGCACAATGAGAAAACCAGTCACACATTTTTAATGGGAAATAAAGTTTTGAATATTCTATTTGTTACTGTGCTGTTTTTAAGAAACAATCAGTATTGACATAGATACGAATAAAAAAAAATTGGTGCCCATTCATTTCATTTGCTAGATCAGGGATGAGACTTTCAGTTGGTAAATCATGTTGGTGATTCATCCACACTAATTAATGAGGGAAACCATTCAATGTTAATTTTGTCAAAAACGAATAAAATTCCTAAAATGTTTGAGCGCTTTTGTCAGAGAAACATACACGAAATGATTAAATTTTTTTTTCATTAGGTACTGTAATTTTTATGAATACGTTTCGGAATAGGCCTATATTCATATTACGAAGATATTTAATTTTTACATTCTAACTGTTAATTGTTTTAAAACTAGTTAAACCAATAAAATTCCATCAAGCGATACCTTTAGGTACAATATCAAACAACATCGCATTACTTTTGCTGAGATGTTAAATCAACTTCAACTCTTATACAAATTTTACAACAGTAAAGCAAATGATAGAAGTTATTTTTAGCCACAAAAACAAATTTAATTATTTCGATCCGCGATTTCAACTCCCAACAGTTTAAAAAAAAATTTTGCTGGTTTATTAGATATTCCGTGGATGGTCAAATGAATTAGGCATGGGCTCATGGAGGACGAAAAAAAAAAAGTGCTTACTCATACTGATAAAATATTTGGCAGAAAATAATTAAAAGAATACCATTATAATTATTAGAAAAGGAATAAATATAAAGTATTATCATTCAAACTAAAATTATGACGTTATTGAAATAAACACAAACTAAGGGGTAGAACGAAGTTTCATTTGCAGTAAGGGACGATAAAATCACAATAATATATAAGTAACGGGTTATAAAAATATAGTTTTACCATAATCTTAAATTCTCGCTAACTTGCATACGAGTATGAGCCATTTGAATCTTCACCTAATTAGGTTTTGATAATGTGAGCTGTATACACAGTAAGCTTGTACGCCATTGTTTGCTTTCAAGTACTGACGCCTAAACGAGAACGAAAATTCCGTACCAATAACACTTCGATGTTTCTAAATAGAAACTTAATAGACAGACAGTGTAAAACTGAAGTATTTTAATTTTTTCTTTCATTGGTAATAAATTTGGTTCATTATCGCAATTAACATTGTAAACACTGGTGTCGGGTTAGATAAATTAAAGGAAGTTTGCAATTTTCAACTTCAGACGTGTCATTGGAAACCGCACTAAATAGAGTAAATAGTTATTCTAATATTATATGATGCAGATAATGCTACACGACAAGGATAATTTACAAGATGAACTACGCTGTAATTAAAAAACTGACTTCAAACAATGAAAAAGAATTAACGATGCGGAAGAAAGTCTTAAATTTTGTATTCGAAGTTAGATGATATTTTTATTTTACTTTCATTAACATAATGTTCATCACCAAACACGTATGCCACCTTTACTGGTCATTGTTCCAGGTAAGTATTTAATAATTCATGGGGAAACAACAAGTTGATTGGGAAAAGGAGGAAATTAAAAAATTTAAATTTTCAAAATGTACAAGGCAGAATACCGAATCCTTGACGGAAGTTTTTTTTCTTTTGAAATTTCGCCTAATCAAATTTCGATTATTGTTATAATTATTTCGACACATGTGAGTCGATTTAGTCCAATACCTATAACCCTAGTCTTCGGTGTTTTAAATTCATAACTTTCTCCTTCAATAATAAATTTTGAGCATTTTGTATAAATTTCATTTCTCATAGGTTAAATATTTTGTAATCAATAATCACAATTTCAACACCTGGAATGTTCGGATACTGACCGCAAGAAAACCTACAACACCTATTGGTGATATAAGGTCTAAAAATATCGACTTCTGTTGAAAATTGGTTCTTAAAAAGTATTTATGAAACCTGATTCACAAGCTCTGCGTGAAAACACTAATTAATTTTGTTTCAATTTCATTCTATTTTCCAAGAATATTCATTCAAATTTACAATAAAATTTAATAAGTAAATAATTGAAAGACAAGAACGTAAGCTGAAATTACCTTTTTTGACATCAATTTTTTTACTGGTGTTTTGATGCATAGTTTTGCTTTTAAACATTTGTTTGCTAAGTGATAAAAAAAAAGTTCTATTACACTGTCTTCACTCTTCATTAAGTGCTCGTATTAATTATTTTCAAATGAAACAGAAATTAGTAGCGTCTCTTTGAGAACAATATTTATTTCTATCTTGGCGAAGCAACACCTTCAACTCTTTAGCTGCATAGCGTAGAATGAAAATTTCTTCATATTTTTAGATGCAATTTTCAAGTTATCTTTCATCATACTTCCCAACTTGATTCGACCGTAGCTGGGGAGTAGGAAGCCATGCAGCTTTTGATATTATCCCTATCTTTTATCAAACCCAGCATCCACAATCCCTTCTCTCAAACTCCATCACCATTATCCTTTCATACCGATTATACAGCTTCGCGAAATTGAAATTCTGCCTAAAATTTGCAACTCTTCATCCTCAGTCCTTCAAAAGAATTATTCTTCTTCGTTTACGTCACCCTTCTTAAAATTTTCAACTTCCTATTCAAAACTTTTCTCTGCTTATACATCATTGGTCTTAGTTACTGTTAGAAAAAATTACCGTGTTATTAGTGTCAGTATGCAGAGTGTGCTAACCCTAATCAGAAAAATTCTAGGACATTTTCATACTGCCCGTAGGTTCTAACAACAGAAATCTTCCGAATAAATTATGGTAGGCTTATAGGTAAATATGTTTATATATACATCAATCCTGTCAAAAACTTTGTATCATCAATTAACTCTGACACGAAAAACCCACAAAACATAAAAATTATTATGGTATGACTATACTACAAGGCCATAACCAGCTTCTTGTATTAGAAGGACAAATAAAATTCCAACGGAGGCAGGATTTCAGACATTTTGATCTTCTTGGAGGCAAGTAAAAGTCTTCTTTGGCGAATGGAGTAGTGTAAAGAAAATTTTTAGTTATTTGTTAATCGGAGCAAGGGGAGACACCAGCCAGGACAATGCCCTCATTTGCCCCTCACTGGTTACGCACTGGCTATACCAACATTACTACAATTTAAAATAATTAAGAAAGGTCTATCATTTATCGTGATTTCAATAATTTACGTCTTGAAAATAAAAACAAAAACATCAGACAGCAATTAACATTGAGCTTTAGGTTCTTCAATTAATATGTCCAGAAGTATCTTAAATGGCTTGGGCACCCTCAACTTTTACGTCAACGAACCAACGGAATTCATCGTCGGCACTCGATTTTTTTACACCACAATCGCTCCGACTGATATGGCCTTTGCGCTGATTATCATTTCGTCGACGCTGCTGACACATCTAGCCTACTACCCCAAATCAATACAGTAAAATTTTTTTTTCTATTTATATTTTTATTTGAGAATTTGTAATTTTAAATAGCTATAGGTACATATGTTTCTTCACCCAGGCATTCGATCGTAGTAGAAACTTGTTTTCTCCTCATTTCGGGTTTTTTTCCATTTTCTTACAAAACATTATACCTTGGCTTCGTTCATTCACTTCATCTTTTCTTACATTTTCATTTCTATCTTATCTCGTTCACTTCTAATCATGTCATTTAGCGGTTGCCGCGGCTTCATCTCTCCTCATATTCTTTCTAAATTCACGTCTTTTCACTCTTCACTTCACTCTTCTGCCCTGGTATAAGTTATTTTCTCTTTACCCCGGTTTTCAATCCTTTTCTTCTCTTCCTATTTTATCTTCCCAATTCCTCACGTCATCTTTATGGTCAATGTCTTGGGTTTTTACTCTTCTTTTTATTACAATAAAATCAATAGCTATAGAATATTTTATTTTTCCATCTCCTATTTCTTCCCACTCTTTTTGTAGACGAACAGTGCCTTTTTCCCTTGAATTATTCTTAATATATATTATTATTGGTGATATATTTATTTTATTTCCATTTAATGTTAGAATTCATCTAAAAATTTTAATTCTAGTATGTACTGCAATAATTATAGTTGCTGATATAAAATATATTTGTGTATCAATGTCTAATCCAATAGTATATTAGCTGCTCGTCACTGCTATACTAGCTCTCATTCACCCAGGCTATTTTTATATTTTCATGTAAAACTGTTTAAAATTTTATACTTTTAAATACAAGGCTCTGATTTTTATAATAATGTGTTGAGTTTTTCTAACTGGCATGTGCCATTTGGTGGTGTTAGCCCTGGCTTATTTTTGATATTCGTTTTTAATTTCACCGGGCATGGTTTAAATTTCGAGTCCAGTGGATATCTGGCAGGCTATTCAGGTTGGGCAGTAATATTTTTTAGTATTGCTGTCCAGTGTAGATGACCTTCCGAGTTTGTAGACATTTTAAAAGTGTTGACTTAGGATACTGTAGGTATTGCTACAGGGATCAGGTTTTACTGCCCCCATTCGCATACCACACTGCTACTGCAAGAACCTGCTTAATATTTGCTGGCCAATGGTAAAGAGAAAGTGGAAAAACAATTTTTTGAATTGCTCGGCCACAACAACTTTTGCTGACCAAAAGAAGCATTAGAGCAGTGTTTATTGTGAACTGTCTGAAGTACTTGACCTGATATGTGGTCACCAATACGATGCCATCATTGATCCTATCGTCGGTTCAGAATCTAACACCAAACAAGCTGACCACTGTGTAAGCCCTCATACAACAGATGAGTGCGACTTTTTTCACAACAATTCTGAAGCTGTTGAGGCATCGTCCTTTTTTCATGATTTCCACAGCCATCACACTAGTCAGCCATCACTCTAGTCAGCCATCTAGTCATGGTGGCTATCTTCTGGTACAAAGAACGTGAAACACCTCTACCTCACTTGGCTTAGATACTTTTTACCGCTTTTACATTATATTCAACTATTGTCGCCGCCATTTCATTTCCCATGTCCACGACAATTCGCGAAGAGTTGCTGTCTCCGCAGCTCAACCCAGTTGATGGGTGGATATACAGAGCTATTGTTTTGAGCTCGTTTCTCTCATTTGCCGTGGAATGAGTCCGTCTCTGAGCATCGCTGAAGCCTATGATATGATAATAAAGTTCCTACTTTTCGCCGCAATGAGCATCATCGTGTTATTGTACGTTTATTTCGATTTACCGTAGACGCGAGGACTGTCATTAACGCAGATTCGAAAATCATTACAAGAATAAAGCTCGTAATGTAGGGTTTTGCTGGTGCAAGGCATCAACAGGAACAGTTTGAAATGTATAATTTGTACACGTTTTATCAAATATATTTGCGAAATTCATTATTATATACTTATACAGAAGTATAATACATATATTTTTCTGATAAATTATATTTCAGAAAATTCATGTACCTGATACTAGGCATTTTCGTAAAATGAAACGAGAATTTATGCAGTTATTTATGAAAATTACTGAATAATTTCAGTTAAATATGAATTGAATTTTCTAGGTTTTATGTATTTGTCTAGGAATTAATGTCAAAGGGATTGTTGATAATAACAGATTATTGATTTTGACCGAGTCATTTTCAGGGAAAAATGTTAGTTCGATAAATGCCTGGTAATTAAAAAATTTATATTCATGACTAAAATTAATCAGGCAAATATAGAAAATGGGAACATCAAGTCTTTTTACCGGCGTTTTCGCTTCTGACTAAAAATTTGTGAATTTACCTGATTTTTTATTGTGGCTGGGACATAATATATATACTATATACCTATACATACAGTACGTATGTACGTGTATATTATTACAGTATGGAGGGTGCACTTTTTTCTCCCTTTTGTGTCAGAATGGATGGATGGATTTTTATGAAAATGGTATCAATGGAAAGGGCCTCGTGTGCATAATGCCCCAATGTCATTATTGTTTTCCAAAATTGCGGTGGTGGACCAAAATTAGGGGGGAAAAGAGAAAAGGCGGCCCAGACTAATTGCATCGAAATGAATGGACAGATAGTATATAGGTACTGGGTATATTTTTCATACTCTGCATAAATTATTCACACGCCGGTAGAAAATTACCTTTTATTTGATACGGACTATAGCATTATAGCCCCAGTGCCTCAAATACACAGAATAATACTTTCTGAATTACAAGGCGAAGGGCAATTGTTAGAGCTTTTTTGGTATCCTCTGCGTCCCGGAACGGTGCCATAAGCTTGAAATATTATGGACTCACTCAAATTTTATGTTCAAATAAAGAAGCGAATTGATAAATTTTTTGCTGGTTGTCTTAATCATTTGCAATATCACGATACTTTTTGATAGGTATTGGGTAACTATTGTAACGGCCAAAAGAGGTGGTAATGTACCTAATTAAGACCACTTTTGGGAGTACACCATACACGAAATATCACGTACTTAAAAGCAGTAATACTTCTAAAATAATTTCAAGTTTATCATCCACAGACTATAGTGGACCTTAACATTAATTAGAGACTCAATAATATTTCAAACACATGAGTAAGTTTACATATTTAATAAAATAATAATTTGTACATCACAGTACATACATATACGTTAATATTTATACATATACAATCACAATTCAACAAGCAAGACTATCTGTTCACCAGAGACTTCTACAAGAGAGGTTCCAGGTACTTAGAAGTAGCTGTCGAGGAACTGTCAAATTATACTACATCTATTCCACTGAATCGAGGGATTATATACTCGTTCAGGGTATGAAAACGTACGTTTCGGATAGGTAAAGTGAGGTAGGGTGTTGTTATTATAGGGTTGTGCTGACTCGTCGAGTACTCGAGGGACAGGTACAACTAGGTCATAAATATACAGAAAGTATATCTGTATACATAAAATTAAGTACGGGTAATTTAGTGGTTGTTTATAAAGAGTTATAGGATGATAATTGTTGATAAATATCTTCGTTTTTGGTATCTGAAAATGAGTGAACGAATATGTTCGTCATTTCTAAAAATAGACGAAAATATACGTTACAACTATACTATTTTTTTTTAAGGACAAATTAAATCATAATTATTATATTAAAGTTACATGTGTGGGGATGTGAATCTATAATCGCGCACACTCAAACATCTATTGGTAGTGGGGTAGCTGCATGGACAACGTCACTGCTTTTTTACATTTGTAGATTGTCAATTCGATTTCCCAAACTGACAACATGTTACATTACTTTTTTTTTCCTTCATTAAATTGTAATTAAATATTTTTCATTTTATTTTGTTTTTAGAATTTGTTGTTTCAAACCCGGGTTTAGGAGCCTAAGCTTAAATTCTGCACTGCCTGGTTTTTGATCCTGACTAATCCTCCAGAATGGTTCAAAAGTTGTACGTATTACAATTAGTATAGGTATGTCAGATTTGACAGCAGAAATTTACGGGTGGCATCTTACGGAGTTTATATTAAACATAAAGGGATATAACTGACTGAATGAGCGATTATATAGTCATTTTTAAAAGGATACACTTAACATGCATCGGAATTACGTCGCAATATCAGCACTCGAATGGCAACACACTATGATGTCTTTCAACAGATTGTCCTCTCAGGTTCCGTTAAATTTGTGAGATAAGTATTTTTTGAAGAACACATAGTTCAGCAAAACAAATTTATTTGAAAATATATTTTCACTCAAACTCATTAGAATCCTTAAATTCCATCTACATCCAACGAGCCTCTCAAAATGGCCAAGAAAAATAAAATGTAATAACTTCAGATAACGATTATTGAACACAAACACTTTTGAAAATGTTTAAATTCAGTTAGTAGTGAAAAATCTTGACCGACAAGTTCAGTGCCTAACGGCTTTTGTTTTACTGCGCTATTCAAGTTAATTATAAAAATGCTAATTCAAAAACATTTTCTTCTGCAGATATTTGCTATTTTTCCAGGTAATACTTCCGTAATTTTGTTCTTTTGCACGTAAGGTAGCTCGAATTCGGATAAATTTCGTTTAGATACTTATAACAAGTTTTTTCGTTCAGTCACGTCGATTTTTTACTCCATCACAAAGAAAATTATTTATTTTGGTCGACAAATTTGAAAAATATTTCAACCTTTATCTAAATGAAACAGAAAACGTTTGTTTCATTAAGTTTTAATTTTCCAATTCCGTTGAACCCCATTTCCAGATCTAATGGTTCTCCCAATTTGAATAGAACGAAAAAAAAATACGGTCAAAAAGGGAAACAGTAGTCACGCAATTTAAAACATTGAGCCGCACCGAAAATAAACCTCACAATAAGTTCGCGCTTATGATTCGAGCTGCAGGAAAATAACCAGCCCCTACCTACTTCCGACTGTCAGACATGAAAAATTATAAATTCCGAGTTTTCCAACCAAAAATCCAACGGTAAAAACTACTTTCTCTGTAACAAAAATTTTTGGCAGATAATATTCGTAACTAGGTACATGTTTTCATTACAGAAAAAATTTTTTAACTTTCTGAAAAAAAAAAAAAAATCAAATTTTGAAACTTGGATAATAAATAAGCTACCAATTCGTAATTTCACTGAAAAAACAGTTTAAGATCGAATAACAATTCACACTGAACGAAAGTAATATTAAAAGACCCAAAAAAGTGTTACCCATTTCAAATAATCCATAATTTTAAACAATACTATAGGACAAAAATGTTACTCCAGATATAGCTCTCTAAATGGCTTGGACGTAATTACACATACCTGTCACTTCAGAACTGAAAAAAACAAACAAACTTAATACTTCATAACCAATTTTTCTACCAACACTTATCGGGCAAACCCTAAGTTCAACGGTATTAGACACACCGGTAAGGATAAGTGCTCCATCTTGCAACCAAATGATACCTGGTTCTAGATCAGCTGTCGCTTAAATACACCACTTCAAGTAGCGATCTATTCGATTATAGACTCACTGATGTTGCTTCAAACGATTTGAAGGTAGTAAAAAAACAAAATTAAAGGTCAATTACACTCAACTCAAGAGTTTCAGAGTACCCACTTGAAATATCATGGCTCAGTATCGTAGCAGACGTGCGCTATTGGCATGATAATGACGTAAATCATTGAACGTAAGTAGGTACCTACCTATATAATAAATTTTATTTGTGACAAACTAGGATTTCATTTATCATCAACCTATCTAAATGATCAGATAATCCACCATAAATGTTTTATGTAAAATAAGCAAAGGTTTCAAGTCGATTTCTACTTATTTACTGTACATCGACATGCCCTTCAGAGTGTTAACAAAACAGGCTGATGAAACTTGGGCTACCATTGCAATACTTAATGGAATATTCCATCAAGTTTTAACTTAATTTTAAAAACCAAGTTCGACATAAAACAGTAGTGCGTTTTTTTCGGTGGTGGCGTGGTTAGTATTCTAGTGTGCAGTAGAGAAAACCGAGAGTATATGGACCACCCTATAATGAAGCTATTACATCCTTCGTTTTGGTACCTTTTTGATAATATTATGAAGTAAAAAGTTTGATGTCAACAGTCATAGGTTACCAAATATAAATAAACGTTGGTAAAAGCTTATCTAGTTCTGAATAATCTGTAGGTATAGAATTTTCGATGATGAATGATTCAATGAAAGTAACATCAAATATCGAACACTAAAATTCGCTTTTCTATACCCAACAAATGTCGAGAAAATGTGAAACAGTGAACACCCAACGTTTTAAAACAGACGCAAGACAATTATTTGCCATTAAAATCGAGGAAACAGAAATTTTTATTCCTGAGCTTAAACTATAGAGATTAAAGAAAATTAACTTATGTATTTATAACATAAGTGATGAGAGAAAATCGAATAAAGTGGGAAACAGGATAGAATTTTCAGTAAGTGGAACAGAACTTGAAGATGTAGGAAGGGAAATAATAATTTAAAGAACAGCTATAAAAAGTTTGGATTAAGGAATGACGAGACTGAAATAATATGCGAAAGGATCAGAATGGAGAGTAATATGACGCAGAAGTTTCTATTTCTTTCGAATTAAGAACTTCACTGCATATTATCTAAATACGCAGAAACTTTATCACATATGATCACTAATTTTTTAGAAAATTTCGAGTATTTTTTATTAAACTGGGAGGACAGGCTGAAAAAATAATTTTCTTTCAGAAGTACAACGAAATTGTAGAGAATTTTGGAAAGGCATATTTTGAGATCAAAAAGGTACCAAGGTGTTTGTAAGGAACAATGAGATGAAACATTTAGAAAATAATTTTCGGTTAAAAACAAATTTTTAAAAGATAAGCTTTTATTTATTTATTTTTTTTGGCTTTCGCTTTATGCGAAATAAACATTATTTTGTTGAGGAAAGTTGACTGCAGTATTGGTGTATTTTAAAATCGCAGTAGTGAATAGAACAAAAGCTTAAAATAACGACTTTGTAAAATTCAATATTTTGATGAATTTTCCAAAATTTGATTAGAATGGAAATAAAAGAGCATTCAAAATACAATTCTAATAGCCTTTGTATAAAAACACTGCAATTTTTTCATACTGGGATTCACTTGAAGTTCGAATAATACACATGAATCTGCTATCAACCGAGATAAAATCAAACATAAACTTGATCCAAGGTAGAATATGTTACGAACAAAGCGACTATGATCGTGTACCATGAAAAGATTATGCTAAGTTACATGAATATGGAGACTTGATGAAACAAAATTTGTACATATTTCTTTTGAAGCGTTATTTCATTACCCAATTTGCACCCTGATTTAAACCAACTCTACCGAAAAGTTTGTCCCTCCATTTTTACTCCTAGTATTCATTTTTTTCTCACTTTGTCATAAAGAGTCTGCTCCGGAACTATTTTCTCCAATTTTCTATCCTCCTGTCTAGGTATAATATGTCCCCAGTCCTATGTATTCACACTTCAACATTAAAATTTACCTCACAAAAGGGCTAGGATTGGGAATGATGAAAATTATCATTTTCATGAGAAAAAAAAGTTGGTAATATTTTCCCATTTTGACCTTTTTTTTTCATATTTAGGTACACACACACACACACACACACACGCGCGCGCGCGCGCGCACATACATACATACAGTATATCGTATCCAGAAAAATTAGAGTAACCTACATATTTACGATCTACAACTCTTAATCAGTGCTTTTCCACAGGTCCAATCCCCATGTCCCCTCATTGAACTGAATGCAATAGTTACAGTAGGACATACTTACAATGTTACAAGCCCTGAAGTTTATGGCTCTTTTGGCTTGTACCAACCTGATAACACTGATCAATTTGTTATTTTGATAAAAACTACGAAACATTTATAGTTAGCACATGTACTAAGAATTAACTAAATAATTTTGCATTTCACTCGCATCTATGTTCATTATAGTACAAGCCAGTAGCCAGAGCAAATGACGAGTGCCCTCCTGATCAATTTTTTTTCAATTTCTCCCGTGAAGTCAATTATGCTTTACATGCCAGCACATTACTGGTGGAGAGATCTTTCAGACAATGCCGAGGGGCCTTGGCTAAGGTATGCCACTTTGTATGTTGGTAATGGCAGGGTAGTCTCCAGAGGGTGGGTCTTCACCCCACTTACCATTGTTGCCCGAAATGTGGCATACCATGGACTGTCCTTAACATCTGGCCAAAAGATCCCACCACCAATCGCATACTTTAATCGTAACTATAAGCAGACTAGAAAAAACGTAGTTAAAAATAAACACAAAAAAATTTACAGATTTCACACTTTGTAAGAACAGGAGGTGAGCATTGAAAATGAATGAAAGAAAAGAAAATGTTCATTTTTCGGTTTCTTTCATTTTTGTATTTGCTCCGTAAATAATGAAACAACAAAAAACACGAAAAAACAACCAATTACAATCTCATTATTAGTTTGCTCCTGCACAAGCATGTCGGAGAAGAAAGTTTTTCCTGCAAGTTTACATGTTGTGACATCATGTTTGAAGTCCATCCATTTTTTCATTGAATACATGAAATTATAGCTATTATTTTCAAATTGATTCGTGGCACAGTGGATAAGGATGTGTGCTAGCATGCTGGCGGTTCGAGTCCTACATATTCTTTTGAATTTTTTTATTTTATTTATTTTCATTTTTCTTCATCGCTTTTGAGTCATGTGGTAAAGTTGATGCGTGTGAAGCATGCCCGGTTTTTTTTTTTTTTTTTAGAAAAAAAAATACAAAAGATTAACTGTGAATCCTCCACAAAACAAAAAATTGTTTTATATTTAAAAAAAAAACCGGGGTGCTTTGCGCGCACTAGCTTCGCCACGTGGCTAAAAAGTAATCGAAAAAAATAAAAATAAATAAAATAAAAAAATTCAAAAGAGTACATAAGATTTGAACCCACAACCGGCAACATGCTAGCTCACATCCTTATCCATTGTGCCATGCATCATTTTGAAAATTATTGATATAATTTCTTGTATTCAACAATAAATAGACGAATTTTTGACTCTCATTCCAACTGAACTTCAAACACGACCTCATAACATGTAAACCTGCTGGAAAAATTTCCTTTCGCGAGAGGCTGGTGCTCCTGCTACCCGCTTTTATTGTATTGATATGTATAATAAACGAATCGAACTGTTAGGTAACGACCTCCTTTTCATTAAAAGTCGGTAAAAACTTATAAAATTACATCATATTTACGCATTTCGAGTTAGAGTCAGAAATTTTGGATTTTTTGATAAACAATTGCGGCTACGAAGCTAAAATTCCGCGTACGTTTTCAGAGCTATGCCATCTAAAGTTATAATTCATGAACGAATCTCATACGAAGAACTCGACTTTTGTTCCGACAGTAAATATGGCGTATTTATCTTTGGGCAACGGTTGCGTATGGGTGTCGCCCACACTGAACCGACTCAAGAATTCGGATTCCGACTTCTCACTCAGCACGGAAGCCTGCTCGTTGATCGCCTGCCTCCACTTCGTCGGTCGAGGAATGGGATGCATTATGGCAGCAACGCTGGTCAACCGCATAGGTCGCAACAAAGCCTTCAGTTTTCCACGATATTTGCGCGTGCACCGTCTGGTTGGCGGTACCTCTGCACCAAATCCATTCCAGCCCACTACCTGGTACGTTTCGTTTTCGGGCTCGGAGTGGGTGCCACCGAGTTCACGGCGGCTCTCCACATCGGCGAGAACAGTTCACCGAATCCGAGAGGCATTTTCGGCGGTCTGGGCGCACTCTACTTCTACGTGGGCGAACTCGTCGCATTCGTCGTCGGCGCCTACTTTTCCTACACCACAATAGCCGTCGTGAACGGTACGCTCTGCGCTGGTGGTCGCGCTCACCGCGGCACTGCTGCGCGAACCAGCCCAATATTTGCTGGCCAGATCTCGGGAGCAGATGGCGGAGAAGCGCTTCTTCGAATTGCGCGGTAACAGCGACGCAGCCAAACTGGAATTCGAAGAGACGAAACAGCAGTTGGCGGAGACGCGGTTGAAGTTCAGACCGCGCATTTGCTGGCCACCAACAGCGTAAGGGGCGGTCATCGTGGTCAACAGCGTCGTATACGTCACCGGTTATCCGGTCGTCGATTCGATGTCGTCTCTAATCCTGTCGTCGGCCCAAAGTCTCACCCCAAACGAGCTGACCGTACTGATGTGCGCCATTCAGCTGGTGAGCGTTTTCGTATCGCCGGCCATAATCGAAAAACTCGGCCGCCGTCCCTTCCTCATGTCGGCCCATCTCGATCAGCCTCCTCAGCCATCTGGCGGTGGTCGCGGTGTTCATCTGCGAAAAACGTGGAACGCCTCTAACCGTACTCGGCGTGGATACTGTTCGCATTCATGACCACGTATTCGATTATCGTAGCCGCTGTACTGTTCCCCTTGGCGGTCACCATTCGAGGCGAACTTATGTCGCCGCAACTGAAACCCATCGGCGGATGCTTGGCTATCGTCGTGAATTCCTTCGCAGCGGTATTCGTGTCAGCGATGTTTTTGAGTTTCGCTGAAACCTACGGCATGGAGACGAACTGTTTGTTCTTCGCAGCCACAAGTGCTGCGATGTTACTGTACGTATACTTCGACCTACCACAATCAAAGGGATTGACCCTGACGGAGATACAAAAGTCACTGAGCCACTAGTGTGGCGTATATCTATGGCGCAGGCATACACTCCTACGAGCGTTTAAAAATTATCAATCTCCCCAGTCTCACTAGGCCGAAATTGCTCAACGTTATTCGAGCCACATTTTTAAGTAGATTTTTAAAAATATCTCTGCCGCGCATCAACCGTGGTAAGAGTGTATTTTCCGAAAGTTTTAAATTTTGTTATAGCTGCTATTCGAAAATCAGTGGACCGATTTCGCTCAAAATCAATACCGAATCAGGCCTTGATAGTTTCCAACTGTTACAAAAATTTAAAGCTAAAATTTTTTAATTTACCGGAGTTATCGTAATGACAATATGGTGGGTTTGCGAAACTTTGAGAATCCCTTTCTCCGAAACTCGAAGATGAATTTCAAAACTTTTAACACGAATGTAGAGCCCATGACAGCTTCTAACACTACTCCAAATTTTATTGCCATAGGTCAAACAACGGGGGCTCCACAGACTCCCAAAAAGTACCAAAATGAGCAAAAAATAGAAATATATAAATATATATTGTGTACAGAAGAATTTGAATGACCTATATATTCGTGATCTACGACTCATGATCGGCGCTATTTTACAAGTTCCGCTCCCAGATCCCGCCATTGCACTGAATGCAATGGTTGTATTTTCCAAAAAAATCTACTTATTAAAATTTCTTGAGTATTCGGACCCAAGGGTGAGAGTGGGTACATTTTTCGTTTCATGATCTTCTGAGCAGTTTAGCACTATTTTTAAAAATTCTTTTTTTTCTACCCACTTTTGAATTGAGTCCATTTCCAGGAGTAATTCTGATCGGATGGTTTCGAAATCGGAAACACGCATTTGAATTCACTCAAGGAAACACCCTATTGTTTTTAATCCGAATGGAACGTATAGTTTGTCTGCTAAGTCAATTTATACGCATTTTTTATTGAACAGCGTACAGGTCACAATTTTCAATCGATAGGCCTGAAATTTGGTATACGTATGTGCTTTAGGTCAAGGACAGTACCTACCAAATTTGGTGCGGATAGTCTTTACGGTACGTCTGATAGTTGACAGATTAATGTCTCTAAAAGGAATAATTTTCAAGTTATAGGCACAAAATTTGGTAAAGGTATTGATTTGAAGTATATCTAACACGATTCCAAATTTGATTTCTATTGGTATTATGGTTCATTCCCTGGGGCTGTTGGAGGCGATAGTTTTTTATGTTATCTCAATAAAAGATGCGATTCTTTTTCAATAGTAACGAAATTTGGTACAAACAGTGCCTCTCATACAAGGACCAGATCTATCAATTTTGATTTTGATTGGTTAATTTTTTCTCAACTTATTAGCCATTCAGGGTGATTTTCCCTCTTTTACCCTTCTCATAATAGTCATAAAAAATTCATTTTGCACGCTTCATCGAGAAAAACGCTCGTTTTAAACTAAAAACACCCCGATCTCAGCAAAAAGTCATTTTTGCGCACCCCCCACCCGCTTCCGAGCACTAAATTTGAACACGAACACCAAAATCTCCGCCTATATCTTCGTAACCAACACGTAGACAAATGCATTTTACTTCGTTTAGCAAATTGTTAGATTTATTTCACATATAACTTTTTTTTTTTTTTGTATAATCCACAATTCTCGTCACTATTTCCTAAAATTGTGCTAGTTAGAACATGGAATAATTTTTCATTTAAAAAAATAATAATTTTTGACACAAAAACTAAAAATTTATGGATAAAATATTTCGAAAACATGATACTGAATCAGTATATTTTGTGTGATATTGTTAATTTTTCGCAAAAAATATAAATATTTTATATATTACTTTATTAGTACAGTGTTGGTGATAGAGGTGATCTTTAAACAAATAAAATCTACTTTTTCTGGCGTAGCTTGCTGCGAAAGAGTTTTTTATGATTCAAACCAGAGATCCGAAGAAAGTAGACCATAGTGACAACAATGTCAAATATACTACCTCATACATCCCACTGCCGGACACCAGATACCGTACTCTCAGAAGTAAAATGAAATTTCTTCAGTTTCCTTCCGAAATTTGTATTTTTATTCATTTTTAAACCTAACCATCCAATTTTGGCAAATTTTGTCGGAATCGAGGTAAAAAGATGAATTTGGGAGAGGGAAAAACCGTGAGAAAAAATTCAACTATGTACGGAGCAAAAGATCATCTCTGCTCCACTTACCGAATATATGACGTCACCCTTACTCGACACTTCGTATCCCAAGGCAAACGCATCTGTTTATAAATCTCAGAAAAGTGGAGCATTTCTCGATCGCAATCATCCATCAAATGCCAGCGGTAATGAAAGTATTGAAACAATAGCTACGTTACTGCCTGCTTCGCTAGATTTCTTCTTAACCAGCCATTCAAGTTCCTCCTGCTCCAGTGCAATTTCGAAAACTTCCAGGAGAATGAATGGCTTAAACCAGAATCTTCAAACCATGTTATGCTTTATTTAGCTATTTGTTAAAAAGAAAACGTCTCAAAACAGTACCGAAGTAGTAAAATAAATGTACAAAGAATAAGTACGTTGTAAGAAAAATTTTTGTATGTTATTATGAAATTGTCGATATACATTAAATTTTTTTTGCAATAATAAATGCTTAATTTTTATTTTATTTCAAAGCTAAAATTTTGAATTTTAGATCACTAGCATGCATTCAATCGAATTTGTGAACAAGATGCATTCTACTGCGTACCTACCTATGTTAGAAGGAGAAGGAATAAAGATCAATATGATGGAACAACTGTTGCCTATTTGTAATAAATTTTCACAATTACCTACTAAAACAAAAAAAAAAAGGAAGTGACCAAAACATTGCGGTTAAAGATGGATATCAAACATAAAAAATTGTATTTTTGGAAGTAAAAAATTTTTGGTTTTTTATCGGAGTTTGTTTGTTTTTCTTTGAGAAGACCCAACTTTTTTTCAAGTCCGTAAAATATAAAATGACAGATTCAAATTTTCCGTTTGATTTCAAAAATTCGATTGTAACGAGAATAATATTAATATGTGGTCATCTAAAGCCTAGAAGAAAAAATTTGGATCTGAGAATCACAATAAATTGTATTTTAACAAATTCTTAATTTTTCAACATCTTTTAACCTGAGCATTTAAAGAAGGTCCTTTGAGCCCGAGAATTGTCCAGTCCTGAAAGGAATTCCTCTTTCCCACTCTGTCCAGCCTTGTAGTAATCTCGTTATCCGACTGAAATTGAGTAACAACACTTTGATATAAAATATACTTACATTTCAAAACTTGAAATTACCTAATCGAATGTAGGTACACGCTGCGCTATAAGTTAAGAATTGAATCTCTATCTCCATCTCTTTCTCTACATACCTATTACAAAATACTACCGCATAAAAACGATGAGAAAAACTACGTACACTTCAGAACGGCTGGACCAATTCAATTGTGATTTTCCACAATTGTTTGTGTTATTATTATAAGTTGTATTTTACTCATTACTGCGGTTTTAAAATATACCAATACTGCAGCCAACCTTCCGGAACGAAATAATGTATATTTCGCATGAAGCCAAAGCCAACAAAAATAAAAATATAAGCTTATATTTTAAAAACTCGTTTTTCACCTAAACTTATTCGATTCAATCATTCCTTGTTCCCCTATCCATTAGTGGCCTAAAAAAGGATGACAGAACCAAATAGTCAAAATTATTCAGCGATACGCGGTCCGACGATCTCGAATTTGGAGTCTATTTTTGGATAAAATCATTCCATGCCCCTCCCCCCAACTTAGAGTCCAAAAGTTACTAATAACCAACTGTTTTCATCCTTGTTTTTAATAATCTTGAATCATTTGCACTCATACTTCGGTGACTATTGTTATGAAAACTCACTCTTATGATGATATATATCCGATGAACAGTTAATAATGCAACATTATCATACCTTGGAAAATAAAGTAACTACTTATGCCCGGTGGTAAATCGTCATTTTTCCACTCTTTAACAAAATGATAAATTGCTATCTTTCGTTCGCATGATTAATAAAATATTTTTTATTTTGTAGGATTAGATTTCAAGAGGACTGAATTAAAATTTCTGGTTCAATTTTGGATTAAACCGACAGTTGATTCATTCATATCAGAAAAAAGAGGTCAAAATAATGATAAATTGCAAACATAGAGAAAAATACAAAACGAAGGTAAAACTGTTGGTACGGCTAGTATAACATAAAAATACATTATAATATGGGCATAAAAATAAGAATAACAAAAACATTAAGGGTTTAGGTAAATGTTTAAATTATACGCTACAGTCCTAGTTCCTTCTACAGAAATATAAAGTCGATGAATGACATAGGATTAAAATGCATAAGACAAATTGTAATATGATATTAACACTGTATGCATGTATGAATGTACGAATGAGCAGTTACAGAGGGACAAGAAATATGGAGGTTAATAAAGCACACGAGACAATACGGAAAATATGCATTGTCACTCATAAATATTCAGATTCAAGAATAAAATGAAATCATATCTTTCTGAGACACTCAAAGGACTGCTAAGGCGCAGAATCAGTGCAAACGAACCCACTTGAGTTAGTAAAAAATTAATTGAGAAGAATCAAGCATAGGGAGGTAGGTGATGGGAGGCAACTTATTATACATACGTTGAACGAAAAATGAAGCTTTCAACATTTTCTGAATGTTGCTAAGCGATATTTCAAAGCAAGCAACTAACCTTTGAACATAAAAAACCATCTTCAAAAAGCTCTAATCTACTCAAGGAACAAAACTTGTTTCTACAATTTTTGAGACTAGTTCCTTCATTATACACTCATTCTGGCTACTCGCAGTTTACTATTCAAAATTAGGAAATTTCCAATTTTTTTCGCCCATAGTAAAATGTTTGTAGAAAATATTGCAAAAAATCTTATAACTTATTCGAAAGAAGTGTTAAAATATAAATCAAGGCAGAAACTTCAGATAACGATAATGGTGGTAAACATATTCAGTAATTTATAAATTAGGTAGATACACTATTTCGACTGACGCTTAAATTTAGTCGCAGCTCGAGAACATTAGAAGAAACAACTGAAGCGATATAGTTTTAGTTTCTTGCGAATTAAACGAGAATACAAGATGTGGGTTCAAAGAAATATTGTTTTGAAAAAATTTTCCTTGTTTTTCGACTATTTGTTTTTGAGCGAAAATACTTCATTTTGCGATCAATAACAAGGCAAAATTATTCACACAAGTTGGTACAGTATGTAGATATACTACGAATTGTTTTTCTAAACCAGCTCTGTTTTTATAATTTTTTTTTTTTTTTTTTTTTCTAAAGAGAGAATGGGGTTTAGTCCAGAATTCAGTTTCATGCACGATAACTAAATTTGTCTCTTATTTGATGATTGAAAAAGTAGTCATAAAAAAAATCGAAAGAACTTTTTTTCTTGTTTCTTTGTTCACATTTGATTCAGTTATCACATAAAGGTCTCCGTGGCAACATAGTGGTCAAGGCCAAGTTTCATGTATAGTATTAACCAGTCCTAATTGGTTTTTCCTAAACCCGGATATTAAAGGTAACATATCTTGTGAGACCGGAGGTATCAAACTGACCACCTGAGACCCAGTCTTATGTACAGACATGAGGTTTCGATTATTAAGAAGTACTTACCGGTATAAATGTAAGTAACCCTACAGGAGTATGGTAAATTGAATGATAAAGTTATATTCTTGAAATGAATATTGAAAATTCAATGGAGAAAAAAAAATTTGTCAGTAAATGAAATCGTTTCATATGAAAATGATAAATGAAGAAATGATATGATCTGAGAACTTACCTTCTGATTTCTGATGATAAAATTTTGCAAGTAATTTTTGATAAAAATTTTCTTGGTAGTTTTTTTACAATCCCTACAATTATTATTAGCCTAAAATTTGACCTAAGACTCAATGTTTCATTTTCTTTCACTCAAATCTGAAAAACTTTTCAAAACACAATTTTCACATCTTCCAAAAAATATTTTTAAAAAAATGAAACTAAATAAAACATATAAATGGGTTGGTAAATGGGTAAATGACGTGTCTACAAAAGTCAGTTATAATTACTACACATCTTAGTAATATGAAAGAAAATCAATCAGAAAAAAACAGCTGTGTAAAATTAAATTAAATCTATATATTAACAGGCAAGCAGTTTTTTGTATTCCATTTTTCTCTGGAACTACTGGACCAATTTTATTGATACAGGTCTCATTTGAAAGGGTTTCAAGTGTAAGCGTGTAGAATTTAATTAAAAAATAAATAAACTTGTTGGAAGAGTGGAAATAAGGGCAGAAAAAGTAAAGGCACCCGCAGACTAAAGATGCATGACCGGAAAACTAATTTATGGCCAAACAACATTGCTTTTTTTGCAGTGACGCATACCTATGCGCCGACTTCTTTTTCTTTTCGGTGTTGTCAAATTTTGTAAATTAATTAGTAAATGAGTGGAAATTGTTAATTAAAATGGAAAAAACAATTTTAAAGCTGGGAGAATGAAAATGAAAATCACTTCCGTGTTGCAGTTGTACCTCATGTGTCCGTAAGTCATCGCATATGCAGTGACGTAGCTGTAAAGTGTTTTGTTAAGTAGGAAGAAAAGAAGTAGGTTAAATCTACCTGAATTTAAAAAAAAAAATTTTTGGATGATGGGAAATAGAGATAAAAAAAAGTAGACGCCTACAGACTGAAGAAATATAGGACAGAAACTGATTAATGAGTAAAAAGGTTCTTCTTCAGTGATATACATAATAGCTGTCAAGTTTTTTTAGATCGGAAGGAAAGAAGACAGGAGAATATAATTTTCAAAGAACAGAAAAATGAAACAACTTTGTTTTTCAGAGACATAGCTGAGTTTAACGTGGAAAGTCCCCCTAGAATTTTATAGGTTTGCTCTTTTTTGCAATATGGAACACAGCTATAGTTATGAAAATTTTTTCAAATATGAGAAAAGGGAGAATCTAATTTTTTTTTTTTTCAAAAACCAAATGAGTGAGGCGGAAATAAAGTCGGAAAACAGAAAAGGTATCAACAGACAGAAGCTTCACGTGCAAGAAATTGAATTTTGAATTAACAAGATAGTTTTTCAGTGACATAGCTTAAACATTTTTTACGGCAGAGGAGAGAAGGTAAGGGTAATTATTTTTATCATTATGGGAAGATAAACTGAAAAATTGACACTAAAGTAAAAGGTTTACTAATAAAATCAGGAAGAATTAACAAATATACCTAGGTACATAATAAAGAAAAAGAGCACCGACTTTAATTATTCCAACGGATTTCGCTGAAGAAATTTAAAATAATTATCTTTCATTAATTATGCGAACAAAAATTACTCACTTTTCTCCCAGTCTGCAAATTAAAAAACATTTTTCTAACGAACTTATCACACAGAGAAAAATAGTCATTTTTCTCCTCATTTTTAACCTAAAAATCACCATCAAAGTACATTTTTATTACAAGGACTTACCACTGGTGCATTGGTGCATATATATGACTTGGGATTGGTAAAAAAAATAATGAAAATTAAGTTTTCTGGTTTTTTCTCATTCACATTGTCAATAAAATACCTTACTATACAGAGCTGAAAATTAAATGCAATTAGAGCATTAACCTTCGGCTCCTGTTATAACATTAGCAACTCATCCGAAATCACTTACTTTTCTCCATTGCATCATAATGTGGTATAAAATCTTTCAAATTCTGAAAACATTAATTTTATGTTATTGAGATAAAAAAAAATTTTTATCACTGTCAAATATCTAACATGGCATTGAGGGCAATTGAAAATTAAATTATTTCAAATTTTTTGATTAAAACTTCCAAATAAATTTAAAATGTAAACTTGAAGTTTGATGGAAAAAAAAATGGACTAAAATTAAAGAGAAATATATGACAACGACAACAGATTGCACAGTTACTAAACATAACTTTTTTCCTCCCCTCAGTATTTAAATTCCTTAAAATATTAGCATACCTCGAAAATATCTTTAAAAGTTCAATTAAGCTCAAACCAAAGTTCACATTGGAAAAATTAGTAATTTTGCCGTATCCTTTTATTTGAAATGTATAAACATATACTTCCATTGTGCAGTTAATGCACAAAAAGATGAACAAATTAATAAAATCCAAAAAAAAAACCTCTACCCCACCCAGCAACCAAATAAAATTCTCATTTGCAGATGTATAAGCAAATTATCAACAAAATTTAAAAAAAAATTAACTGATACAAACAAATAAAAAAAAACTTTCATCATTCTCATAAGCTCTTGTAGCTTTCAGTAGAGTGCTTGCCTTCCAACTTAAGAGTTGGGCGTTTGATATCCATTGTGATAGATAATTTAAGAAAAAATTAAAACAATAATTTAAATTAAATGGCTGTAATAAGTCATTGATAAATGTGGGGAAACTAAAAATCAGTTAGGTGTGACAATATAAATTGAGGTGTGAGATTACTAAAGAGTGAGAAAAAGAAGTTAAGGAGTGAAAAAATAAATAAATAAGTTAATAAAACAGGTGGCAAATAAGAGTTGTAAAATTGACCACTTTCATCAAGCCTCAGATGCTTCAAGAATATAGAAATTTGTACATGCAAATGTTACAAAAAATATTTTTATAAATCCAGAAAGACTAGTCGAGTTGAAAAATATTATAAATAATTTCTATTGTCACGTACTGCTACAGTACATACATACGTAAATGAATATAATTATGATGAAAATCTTACTGAGCCGCATTTGAGTATCAGTACTCAACTGAGGATCACATGGAGGTTTGAGAAAATTTTTCCCATACCTGAGAAGTTACTATCATGACGTACCCACAACGATATTGATTGTTGAAGGTTTTCACTACTTATACATGTTCTAAAACTTGGTTTTTGGGTCTTTCGGAATAATGCAAAATGGTCAAAAAAAAATGAGTCAAAACTGAGACTTAACATGACAATTAATCTGATTAGATTAAACCACTGACTTTTCTCAAATCAACAATTAATTTAGTCTGGTCATTTTCAACTTGAACACTTATTTTCACTCTACTTTCTCTTAGAATACAGTTATTTGGCTAAGCTATCGCAGAGACCTTAATTCGTTAAATTTTTGTTAGTACCAAGATTGTTCAGTTTTATGATGAATTTCATACCTATACAAACAGATATATTAACACTAACACATCATTTTGTATTTATTTTTATTTTCATTAATATTTTAATAGCAATGTAATTATGTGATATTGTTTTATTCATAAAAATTAAAGAATACGCATTGGGGGAAAAAGTGTATCCAATTCAAGACAAAAATATATCACAAGTTGATTCAACAAACAATGACTCCGTAATTTGTACTATGTACCCCAAAAGCATGAATAACATCAGTCAAAAACTGGCTTAAAATTATAAGTAGTAATGGGTACATTTACGTCGCGATGAAATCATGACATTCTACTGTTGGCCGATGAGTCCTCTCAACGGTAGGGTACCCCGTGAATTCCTAGGAATGAGTATCATTGGTCGGAGAATGAATACCACAGGCCATTTCTTTAATACGGTTGCTAATGAAAATTAAGTATGCCCATTACCACATAAAAAATATTACTGCTAAAATACCATGAAAGAGGCCCAAAGAAAAGAATTCTTAATTTGGCATAAGAGGAAGGTAGGATAAAATTATGTTTTTGATATGGACAAAGAAATTTGGGAAAATTGTGATTCGAATGTTGATATTCTCCAATGTAACTACCTAAACCTTCACAACTATTTCTTAGAAATTTCTAATATTAACTCCTTCTAATACAGTCCTGTAGATACAAGTATGGCAATACGTCATTTTGTATTCACAGTTTAATTCACATAACCCATCTAGAATTTCAGGTTTATATCAAAAACTGACAGTACAATTCCAGAAAAATTTTCACAGAATCTTTAGCAAACATATGTTAATGTTTCACAAAAATTTCAGTATTCTAAAAGTAATAGTTCTCTTGCAATTACATTTAGTAACTTTGATTGTACAGAGTTTGATCACATAAAATAGTGTATGATGAAAGGCTTGCTTTTTCAGCCCTTATATCTGTCAGGTGAAAGTAGATTTCAAGTGAAATAATAGAAAAGATTTATAAAAGTATAATAAAAAAATCTAAAACCATAAAATTTCTTAAATTTAACATAAATATCAATAAATTTACTTATTTGCGGTAGGATCGAAAATGGTGTATTATCAAAACATATTGATGATTTCATCAGGTAATGTTTTTCCATGTTCGAGTCAACATTTACAATTGCCAAATCCTTCAAAATGGATTTGTTCCATGTACTATTGACTGCTTGAAATCAACAATGTAAACAGCCATATTGACGCTTCAAGTGCCTGATAGAAAATGACAAAAACAAGTATCTACACCAACCCACCTCATTTTTTTTCCAACCCCCTTCACTTTTCTTTTTGGGTAGTATTGAAAAGGTTGTAGACTGCTTTATTGTCGATTATAGTGACACAATAAATATTAATTGTATTAGAAGCTACATCTTCTCGCCAACTAAAGAAAATGTTCACATTAATCAACAAGTCTTTTAGCACATTTGGTTGGTATGAAGAGTCTGTAACAATCATAGGATTATTTTCTCCAAAATTTGAGTATAAGGAATTAATAAAATCACTTACATGTAACTTTTTATTGTTTAGATTTTTTTAATCAAACTTTAATAAGTTAAGTTAAAAACGAGTTTTTAAAAAATACGCTTTTATAATTTGAAGAAGAAAATAACGGCGAAAGTGAAAATAAAATTTCTCACTTTTTTTTCCGAGACAGAAACAAAACAAAAATTGAAAAAACAACTAATTAAATGGACATAGGTGTATGTGTGCGTATGTCGCAACACGCGAAAGCAGCGCTGACTGGTCATCCAGTGTACTTCAACAAATTGAGTGAATAGAATAAAAGCATATAAAAATATTATAGTTTTACATAATTTCTTATATTTTCCTTAAATAATCCTCACTTATTCTTATGTTCCAAGCAATTTTTTGATAAAGCTCTACTTTAAATTATTCTCCAAAAAATATAACGTCTATGACCTAAATCGAGAAGCCTTCAACAACACTGCCACTCACTATATTAGCATAAATGAGCGTTCCTCAAAACTGAGTGCCTAATTTTTTTCAACGAGTGAATTCGAGAAATCTATTTTCTTTAAAGCTCATGGTTACAAAACTGAGACAAGAAAATTCTGCCAAACGAAACTGTAGTGCAAGACACAGCAAATACAATTAATACTTAAATTAGAAATAAACAAGCAAGCAATTACGCGCGAACTTCTTGATTATATGTATAGGGGAAATAAATTAATCAGTTCATTTAATCGTCTTGTTTGTTAACTGGTCAATAAAGATAGACAATTATTGAAAGTGGTTCGTTGGTGTGTATGAAAATTTTTCAGCGTGTTTTACGCAGTGTAAGATTCCAAAAATTAATTCAGCCTCGTAATATTCAATTCGTATCGAACAAATTGCGGTAAAATAATAATAGTTAATAATTTTTTTATTATAGTTTTACTTCCCACGTATGCAAAATGTTGAAGTCAATATGGCATCAGATCGTAGCTGTCACTCCAGGTACCAAACTGATTAGATAAAATACAAACAACGTTAACTTTTTTTCAAATAAGAGTGCAAAATAAATAAACCAAGTGATAATATCTAAAGAAAACGAATAAATTTATATCGACGACTGTAAGTGGGATACTTAGTTCACTAAGAGATTTCGTTCAATAATTCCGGTACCAATGTGAGAATTAGTTCCTGAAAGTAATTTTTTTAGTTTTTTCAGTCTTAAGTAGTCTGATGGAAGGAACAGAAAAGATGAAAGGGTGCTTGAAATGGAAATTGATAGGCAGGTCGGTCCAGACTGCAAACAGTTCCAGATTAAACACGGGTTTCGAAGTGGTTGAAGTTACAAAACCAATCAGAATAATTTCCATTAAATCCAATTTGTTCCAAAGAATGAATCATTCCTTGAATGTAGTTCCAAAACAAATTAAACGAACCTACTTTTATCAATAGTCGCATCTAATCACCGAGTTAATTGTACCTATATCCATACTTGACTAGGTAACTTATTGAACAATACTTGGGAGTAATGAGCAAGTTTAATACATTAGACCAATTTACTACCTACGTAAAAATTTTTAATCGAGTCTTATAATGACAAATTCCAGAGCAAATATGCAGTTTTATTATAGAAAACGATAAATCAGTTAATAATAATGATGTGAAGGATAATTAACACCTCTTTGCAAATAATCTCGACATACTGAGATCAGTAATAAAAGCGTAGGAAGCCAGAAAACACATATTACGCTACATACTCATCTGGATTGTATTGCAGAAGTCTGAAAGATTAAGAGAGAAAGAACTAAATCCTACATCTGCAAACATTCGCCTCATCAATTATCAAAACCAACACTGCCCAAGAATCAGATGGCGTCAGCATCTTCATTAAGATGAGTACCTACTTGCCTATATTATTTAGTAGCCTAATAACACCACACTGCACAATCACTTTGGATCGAGTCAAATGGATTTTCAGTTTGCAACTGAAGCTACTATACTCGGAGCATGGATATAATTCTAACTTCATTCGTCGGAAAAAAATAAAAAACAAATAAAATGAGCAATGCTTACCGAAAGAATTGAGCAGAAAAATATCATTCGTCTAGTGTCAAGTACGTCAAGATTCAAATATCAACTCATACTGCTTGACTTCCTGTGACATAAAAGTAGTTAATTTGATATTCGTATGTATTTTCGTAAGATATTCAAGTTCGAAATTCTGACAAAAAGAAGAAAACAAACAGAAACTGAATAATTTTAAATTTTTGGACCGAAAACCAACACTTATCTCTGAAATACTCGAAAAACGCATTGTAACTACAATTAAAATCACCACTCACATTTACTATCTCGTATCAGGTGCATCACTTCGCACAGAAACAGCTCAGCAACTTTCAAAATCTTTTGGGCACAACACAAATTTTCAAAATCTTTTGAGCACAACACAAATTTAAGATTCTTGCAATTGACTCGGGTAATCCCAATATATTGCAGACATGCTTTTTTATTATTTTTTAGTGATGGGTAGTTCGTTCACGAGTTAGTTCTTTTGAACGAATCCTAGAAGTGAACTAATCGATCATTCAGTTCACTTCTAAATGAACTAGTTCATTAGTTCTTTTTTTTTGGATAGTTCTTAGTTCTTATCAGTCTACTCTACTCGATCCGTTGATCGAACTGAAGTTGAAGTAAGTAGCAGTCGATGAGTGAGTCAAACAATTAACCAATAGTTCTAGCATGAATTTATGAATACAAGTCAATCATAATATCATACAATAAATCAGTTGATTTAAATGATATGAGTCAATCATGAATCAGTTGATTGAAGTGATCGAGTTGAAAAATTTACTGAACTACTGAACTAATTAAACTAGTTCAGTGAACTAGTTCACTTTGGTGAAGCAGACTCAATGAACTAAATCAGCAAAATGAACTAAAATTCCCATCTGTACTATTTTTTACCGAGTTGATGCTTCGAGGATATGTGTATGATGGAGACAACACATGGGCAGTCTTGGTGTCCTACATATAAAAAGCGCTTCTATAAACACGTGTACTTCCAACTAAATATCTAATTGGAGGAAAATCTCGCAACATGCATTTGCTTATAAACACTGGTGTACAAAGCACCTCACTTTTACACCAATTTTCAATTCTGATTGATTCGGGTGTTCAGTCTGGGACACTTCGTTCGCCAGCATGCGGCATTAATAGTCTGGACACTCAATCCCATGTTAAAACTGTTGTCCTCTCCATTTTATATATATATATATATATCCTCGAAGGGTTGAGTGGTGATATTCCACTCTTGTAAGATAAATAAACCAACTGTAGAGTAGAATCCACTTGAAAGTAGCCTAATAGCATTTTTCAGAGTCAACCTGGTGTCTTAATTTTGGCAAATAAAATATAGCTTATATAGTGTGAGCATGGTGATAAAAACGTGAAGGAAAGATATCAAAATAAGTATCATTGAAGGAAGTTTTCTTGCTTTTTATTTTTTGTATAATTATTATAAACTAGAATATCTCACCACCTGATAAAGCTACAATAGTGAATGAAAGGTTAAAATACTCCAAATGTTACACTTAATCGAATGAATCCTCATTAACTTCATTTAGTCTACTTGGACCAAAGGTAGGCTTTAGACCAAACTTAAACATTAACACTTATGTTCATACTCACACCCATTTTAAAATATTTTTGATGCTGAGTGTGAGAGTTGAGATTTTTTACCTGGTGATGCTCAATGCTCAAAGCTCATGTCATACTTGCAGTCTTACAGGTAGATGTGAAAAAAAGAACTCTTTCCGAATCTATTACTTTCTCATTCAAACAAAACTAGCACAACATCTAATAGAGCTAAAGATACTGAGGATGTGTATTATCGAATAAGCCATTATTCATTTCATTAGGAACATTTGGAGTAAAGTTATGATGAAATATAGGACGTTCAATCCAGCTCACCTGGCATTCAAACTATAATATCGAAGACCAAATTAAATAAAAATGACGCATTTATGGTCTATAATCAGTCGAGACATTACAGATAATTCAATGAGTCCACATTTATCTAATTTGATCTAATTGGGATTTTTAAGCAAATATATGGCGCTACTATCGACCGCTAAAACAAAAGAAATAGGAGTGAAAAAATAACCAAAAAATTCATCAAACCATGTGCAAATTAAATTAACAGCCAATCAGCTATAGGAATGATAAGAATTTATCCCTCTTATTTCAGCTTCACTAAAAATCCATCAGATGTCACTTTTTGCTTAAAAATCTAATTGAAACCATGTTACAGTTGAATAAAAAAAAGGACATTTCAACCGTAAGTTTACTCACCTGTCATTCAAGAAGTGAAATTATCAGGGCTGGATAGGACCTTTACCAAATGAGAAAATATTATGCATTATTCCAGCATTTTTTCCCACCTGTTTTTCTACAACTTAAAATAGTATACTAGTCCCAATAAGGGTAGCTTATGTGTAAAACAATGTGCATAGCATTCAGCTTCAGGTGCATTTTTACATAATAGTGGTACGCTAGACAAGCACTTGCTGGCTGCCAGCCACCAGCCATCGTGAAGCCCCTAGATTGATTAAGAACAGTGGATACAAGCAGCAATAAAAATATGCATGCACACACTCATGCAAACAACAGCTTAAAATTGATGAAATTCTGAAAAAGAGAAGGATTTTGCAAGATAATTTTTGTCAGAATATCAGATCAAACAAAAACCGTATTAATGTTTCACCCTTTTTGAGTTTATTAAGCAATACACTTGCATCATATCAGGTGCATTGTGCTACAAGAACTATGTTCTTCTTGTTTGTATTAATGATTTTGGAACATTTGCCATTTGCCAATATTACTAGTGAGGGTTATACTATAGTGTAAGGGGCTAAGTGCTTACAAACATGCTGTAAGTATTTTAATTGCCAAATTAGCTTACTTTTCCATCTTTTAGAACAATCATTATGCCTAATAGTATAATGAGTAATTGTTAAGCAGATAGACATATCACTCCTCGTACTTTTGTGAGTGGTTCTCAAAAGAGGGAAGTAGCCAAAAAAGTTAGGTTAAATAATAGATTTTAAGAAATACGGTTTTATAATTTGAAGAACAAAATAACAGCGAAAGAGAAAATAAAATTTCTCACTTTTTTTTTCTGAGACAGAAACAAACAAAAATTGAAAAAACAACTGATGAAAACAGATATTAGTGTACGTGTGCTTGTCTTGCAACATGTGAAAGCAGCCCTGAAGTTGGTCATCTGGTGTACTTCAACAAATTGAGTGAGTAGAATAAAAGAGTATTAAAAAATAAAAAATATATAAATGGAGTTGTTTTAAAAACTCCAAAGATTAGCACTTATTTTCCTTTTCCTAAACCTACCGAGGAGCCTGATGGGTCTATGAAATCCAGTATTATTATCCAGCTGCTTGAAGTTTCATGCCATTAATAATCCAATATATATGAGAATATGCAAGTAAATATTAGCAAGAGTGAGCCTGAGCCATGTCAGCCATCTGATTCTACATTCAGCAAAAATCTAATGGTTCCATCCCTGAGCCTATGCATTAATATGGGTCAGAAACAGCTAGTGTAAATTAAGGTCCATATTCACAGACATCACTTTAAGCTCCCTTCACTTAAATTTCACTTTAAAAAAGTATTTTGCACAATTTCGTACTTAAAAATGTGGGAACATTGTATCTCTTATGAGAGTTCCAATGTGAAAATAAAATGTTACCACACCCTTAAATACAAAATTGGGTCAAAAGTCAATTTTAAGTGAAATTTAAGTGAAGAGAGGTTAAAGTGACGTTTATGAATATGGGCCTAAGAAGGAAATTCATCTAAGGTGTTGAAGAATTATAATTTTAAAACTGACATTGGTCGGTGGAAAGAATGCCCTTCGCAAGAAATGATAGATTTCTGGATTAAAAAAGGGTCAGGTGAATTACAAAATTTTGATAGTGAGTTTTTTTTCCGTTTTGCTCATTGAGTACCAGTGATGGTGATGGGGTAGAAATGCAGTAAAAATTTATTCTACAAGGTCATTGTTTATATATTTTATCGTAATATGACTGAGAAACCGATAATAATTTTTTTCCACCAAACATGGACAAATTGAATAACAATTTGGAGAAATATTTGTGAAAAAGAGAAAAACTGTACTACTAACGCACGATTGGGTTTTAAACAAGAACTAGATTTTTGGTGTAAAATGCTCCATTAGGTTTGTCAGTCTTATAAATATACATTTAGTCAATGTACAAGATCAAAAAAAATAAGGAAAAAATTTATTGCTCATGGCTGTGTTTTTCATCATCAACTGAAAAAGTATATTGCTATGTTTGTAAACTTATGACTACACCTGATTTTCTTGGTGGAAAATTAGTTTGAGAAAGTTTTTCAAATTAGAAATGAGGATCTGAGAAACTGAGTAAGCATGAAAACAATCTGGATCAAGTGAAAGCAATTTATGCAATTAACACTCGAATGAAATGGTTCATATTGACTGTAACCTGATAAAACAGGTAAAATTTAACGCATGTTTTCTTCAATGTTATTCAGAAGAGGTAATTTTTTCTATAAATTTTTTGTATGCAAAAGAAGCAGAGTACTACCGCATGGTGCTGAAAAGAGTTGTCGGCACTATTAAATTCATCGCAGAATGTGGGTTAGCTCTTTGAGATCAAAATGAAATTATTGGTTCCCTAAATAATAGAAATTATCTTAGTCTACTGGAGATGACTGCACAATATTATCCATTTCTTTCAGAACACATTCAAAAACATGGTAATAAGGGAAGTGGACAGGTAAACTATCTTTCATCAACTATATGAGAAGAAGTCCCGGCTCTGATAGCAAAAAAGGTATTAGATGAAATAGTACAATGTGTTAAAGTTGGAATGTACTTTTCTATATCCGTTGACTATACTCTAGTTGGAGGGTATATTGATGAACTAACAGTGATTATCAGGTGTATGGAAAGTGTAAAACCAGTTGAACAGTTCTTAACTTTTATTCCTAATTGTGGTTATTCAGGGAGTGATATGGTAGACTCCCATAGAAGATCTGAAAAAAGATGATATAGATAAAAATGATTGTCACAGCCAGTTGTATGATAATGCAGCAAAAATGAGCCAAAAATATAAAGGCATGAAGGCGCATATATTAAGAAGAAATTGTTTCACTGTATTTGTTCCTTGTTTTGCCTACGGAGTACTACTAAATATAACAGAGGACACATGTGAGATGAAAAATGGCAATACTTTTGAGATGAAGTATCCCCACTCCTAAGGTTGGTACAATTTTTGTCTCATTTTAATACACAAAATTTGGTTTGATATGGTTTCTGAATTGTCAGTTATATATGCCCATTCATTTAATTCAATTATTTGAGAAAAAAAATTCTTATCATTGTTATGGGCCTGAGTACAGGGAAACAAATTGAAATTTGGTATCAAAAAGATAGGGACAGTTCTTCAAAAGGGGTGCAATTTTTTATAATGAAATTTACATCCCTGAATTTAGTTTGCAAATCAGCTGCTAATATTTGTGCTGAGGCAGTTAATTTTTTCAACTTTGTGGAAGCACTTTTTGCTTTTCACTGGTACCACTCTGCTTGATACGTAATTTTGATTGATAAGCTGTCTGATTCAGGTACTACAAAAAAGTATTATACTGTGTAAAAGTCAAGTGACACTTACTAGTCTTTTTGTACAGATGCTGCAAGCTCGATTGTGTGCTTACAAAACAATTCAGGAATTCAGGATGCTTTACAAAGGATTCATAACAATGAATAAGAATGATGCATTCTTAGAAATGAAGCATATGCCCTCATAAAAAAATGTCTCATCTTGAAACTACAGTACATACAACATTTTGAGATGACATTCTTGGCAGGTTTGATGCAACAAGCAAGGAGTTTAAGAATTTAACTATTATTCTTACCACTGCAGTAAATTTTTGGAAATCATTGAATTTGTTTATTAAGTCTAAGACAGATGAATTTGAAACCTATGAAGCTGAAGGAAAAAATCTTTCTAATAATGAAGAATACGTCTGTGTTTGATCAAGAAATGTGTGCATTCAACCTCATAATTATGGGAAATCTATGGATATGCAACTGATACAGGGTGAAAAAATTGTGTATAGAAGCCTTTTTCCAAGACACTGATATCATTAAATGAGAGAATTTTGGGATATAAAATTGGTGAAGAATAATTTAGCTTCTTGGCAGAATTGAATAACATGGCTTTAGAAAAGGTGAAGCAAAAAGCAAAAAATCTTGTCAGAGCGCATTCAGATGATTTGAAGTCAGATTTAGAAAATGAGCTGATCCAGTTTTCTGATTTTATAAACAACTACAAAAAGAGTGAGAATGAACCTAATGAAATTTTTTTATGCCAAATATGTGAGATTCTGATGAGATTTTTAGAATACTATCAATCAAGATAAAGTTAACTTAAATGGATAAAAACAACAAACTGACTTTAATATTACTAAAATAATACCTCAAATGGCTCACTAGTAGCTATAAAACTAGCCAAGTGTGAATCAGACTTCAAAATATCTACTAGCTCTATTTGATAAGATTACACTAACTTACAAAAATCTACACCAGTAAGGCTATTCCACAATTATTCAAGTAAAACTGGGTACAAAGTCATATAACATTTTTACATATATGGAATCATTCTCCCAGTATAGGTTGGTGTAAGTTGGTATAGTCTTATTAAACAGCTAATATTATATAACTTCCATACATTTGAATTCTGAGATCAGAACTCCATATGAACAAATTTCATAAAATAATAATGGATAACTAATTTAAAAAAAAAAATTTTTTATAATAATAAAAATAAAAGTTAGCTGAGAGCTTAATCAATAGCTGGCTTTATTTTTAGAGCTAAGCCAATAGCTGATAGCTTAGCTTTAAATTTAAGTCAACAGTTTTATATTATAGCTTAGCTTTATCAAAAAGCTACAATACTCTGGTTGGACATCTCTTCAGCTGTATGTCTCTGGCTCAGTTCATATAGTTATATAAAGTGAAAGCTGATAACCATTTGACTATACATATAGTACCTACTGAACCAGTAAAAAAAGATGATTTCTGGTTGAACATGCTCGCGCTAAATAGACAACCAGACGAGCTTCTTGTGGAAGGAAATTTTTTCAACAGGTTTATATGTTATGATATCATATTTGAAGTTCTGTCTACTTTTTTGTTGAACACACGTAATTATAAAAATAATTTTCAAAATGGTTAGGGGAACAATGGTTAAGGATGTATGTTAGCAGGCTGCGTGTTGTGGGTTCAAGTCCTATGTATTCTTTTGAATTTTTTTATTTTATTTATTTTTGTTTTTTTTTATCGCTTTTCAGCCATGTGGTGAAGCTGGTGTGTGCAAAGCACGCCCATTTCTTTAAAAAAAAAGTACAGAACAAGTAAGTTTTTGTTTTGTAAAGGACACACAGAGATTAATCTTTAAAAAAGACTAATGACTGTTTTCTTACAAATCTCTCAATAATTTTTAATTCTTCAAATTCTTTCACAATTGGAATGATTATCCATGGGTCCTTCACAGAACAAAAGCTTACTTGTTTTATTATTTAATATTCTGTAAATGGACTATGGAAACTCCGAGAAAAAAAATTTCTGATTAATGCTCATGGACCCAAATGAGGAGTAAGCAAATTCGAATTCGGTATCTAAGGAGTGGGGACAATATCTTCAAAAGTGGTCCCGTATTTAGTAATAGTGTTTAGATGAGCATCCTCTATTATATTTAATACTCTTTTGTAATACAAGTACATCTTCAGTAGGTAACCTCAAGACGATAACATAACGGATGAACTGCTACAGGCTGCTACACAAGTTTAAGGAAGTCAGAATATCAAGGAAAAACTGTTCCCTTTATTTCGTAATAATTATTGTGGGGACTCACTGGTATGAGGTAAAGGGGCTCGGACCCCTTGACAATAGTTGCCGCCCCAAAGGGCAGGCAAATAATCGTCCTCGTGACGTTAAACTACACAAAATACGTTTGATCGTAATTATCTGCGAGTACATGCAGGTAATGTACGAGTACCGAATTGTGACATCACTAAACAATGTCACAATCCATACACGAACCGCCAGCCATCTCTTATCATGATAGAGGATGATGCGACCTGGCGGCCCTCACCGACGTACGTATTATCTTATGTACGTGTGTTTGTGTGCGTGCAAATAAGCCGTATATAAACCACCCGAACCGGCTCTAAAATCGCCAGTGTTTGCCTTGGTTTTGGCTTACCCATACTTGTGTACGAAGTGGCTGAACACGCTTAAATTCTGTTGAATTTCCTTCTGGTGAGAATATCTCTGACAAGGTATTCCACAATTATCATCCTAAAAAAGTCTGGTGCTAATGTTACATGGATGAAAAATGTTCTTCAAATCCGAATAATATTTTTTTCATCAATGATTAAAATTTTTAAAAGGAAATAAAAAATCATGGAGAAATATAGCAAATGGAGGGCTAATTAATTTTAGTCTCATGAGTAAGATACGAGAGATTTTTATTACAAAGTAAAATAGGTAATCAATAAGAATCAATTTCAAACAAAATTATTTTAACTTTATGCATGAAACTTTTAATATCTATTTCGGAAAAACAAGGTAAATCTTATTTAGTCAGGACAATACAGCGACAAATTGTTACAGATTTTTTTAACGTTTTTTAAATATAATGAAGACCAAAAAACAGACAAACTTATAAATGATTACACGGTCTTCCTCGGGTCATCGGGTGAGTCAGATTTCACAAGTAAATAGTTGGCATACACATTACTCATGTTTACAAAATTGAACTTCGTAGAGACTTGGGCCGTACTTATTTCAAGTACCTATCCTACATATCTGCAGTATCAGGCAAGCTTAAAATAGTTTAGAAATTTTTAAAATATTCATCTTCCACCTCCGTATTTAATCTCTCATTTAACAAAGAAAACAATCACGGATTGATGAAAATGTTTAATTTCTTTCAAGTTAAACATAAATGCTATATAAATTGCATACTTCAACTTCTGCAGGAATACCTACCTAATTTTCTATTCCTTACTTTTTAATCAACTAATCGATTAAAAATATTTTTTGTTAGTTAATAACTTACATACTATCTAGAATGACTATATAAGTACCTTCCAAAGTTAAGGACCCATCCTGTGGTAAACGTATTCTGTTCTGTGTGTGTTAAACGATTTACTGATTGTATAAGTAGAATATTATATAATTTATTGTTTCAAACCTTGGAGAAAAATAGAACGTTTTACACCAGTGGTATAGCTGTGATTAGTTGATTACTAAATAGAAAATAGCTTTATGGCCAGTTTTCTTGCATTTTTGTTTTTAATTTAGAACAATTACTCATTCCTTGGATCTCAGTTTGGCTGAATCAAGCGTTTTATAAAAATATTTTCCATAGTTTTATAATCACTTTAGGAGAATAGGCTACCTACTTAATTTTACTGCTTTAATAAGATAAAATTCAAGACGTACTGAAAAAAGCCTAGGATTGTTTCCATATTCTTCACATATCAAGGAAGATTGAAATTATTTTAGGGTCTGTTGTATTCCCTTTGTTTCCCTTTTACTAATGAAATGTTTCCTTTCACCAGTTAATTTCGACGAATTTTCCATGGGATTAGCTTACGGCTGGACATCGCCCATTCTGAACAAACTACAGAATTCCAGCAGCGATTTTTTCTTAACCGATGAAGAATGTTCGTGGATCGCATCACTACACAATATAGGCCGAATAATCGGTCCTTTCCTGGCCTGCCTTCTAGTCGATGTAATCGGTCGCAAATTCTTACTCATCAGCTGCTCGCTAACCTTTTTCCTTATTTGGTTGGTGGTACGGTTTACCAGAAATACATGGACGCTGTACGCGATACGCACGATACTCGGGGTTGCCGTTGGAATGCACGATACCATATCCAACGTATACATAGCTGAAAATAGTTCACCGCATTTGCGAGGCACTTTTGGCAGCGTGGCAATGGCGTTTTTCTACGGCGGAGAATTGGCCGCTTTTATTTTAGCCACATATTTGACATACGATCAAGTGGCCGTCACACACGCATCTATAACGTTTATATTTGTTTTATCAGAATTCTGGCTACGCGAACCTGTTCAGTTCCTTTTGATGAAGGGACGATACAAATCTGCGGAGAAGAACTTTTACTGGTTGAACGGGCCGGACTCGCAATCCAAGTTGCAGTTCGATGAAATTGTGGTAAACGTGCATCAAGAACAACAGAAAGTTTCGTGGAAACAGCTGCTAACTTCAAAAGCCAATTACCTAAGTCTGAGAGTGGTGTTCATACTCAGCGTTTTGGAAATGTTCACGGGTTTCGAGGCAATCACTTCATTCGCTTCAATGGCATTCTCGAAGTCAGATTCGTTCAGCCAAAACGAATTTACCATACTATTTGGATTTTTCCAGTTCATATCGGTTTGTTTATCTTCGTTCATTATCGACAGGTTCAATAGAAGAACACTATTTTTGCTGTCATTTGCAGCATCGACCATTGTACACAGCATTACCACCGTTTTGTACTACGTGCACCAATCGGTCGTACAAATAACGTACTTCCCGTGGTTTATATTTACAACTATTACTTTGTACTCGATTATTTATTCCATGGGTATATTACCAATTTACTATATTCTAAGGGGCGAGCTATTTCCTCAAAGCATGAAAGCAGTGGGAAATTGCGTCGGAGTAGTTGCGAATGCTTCAGTAGGTTTTGTAACCACCAAAATGTTCCTCTGGATAACGGCAAAATTCGGTATGCAGTTCAATTTTTTATTATTCTCGCTCATCAGTTTGGCAGCATTGGTGTACGTATACTTCGAAGTACCTGAGACGAAAGGAAAAACGCTGATTGAAATACAAAAATCACTAGAAAATTAAATAAGTATAACCATTCAGTCAGCTCGCGAATAATAAAAATGTAGGCAAGTCGCATAAACATGTGAGTAGAAAATATAAAAATTTGCAATCAAAAAGTAAAAATTACGAAAAAAACAAATTATTAATTCAATTTGACTTTTGATACGGCGCTTATTAACCTGCAGAAATGCCGACGAAGTTCAGTCATATAAACTTGACTTCAATAAAAAATCACACATATTTCGAGGATTCTGAAAACACGATTGTCGGGTTCGTAAGAACCCTAGAAGCTATTCTAATGTTCCATCCAAATTTTCCGTTTGAAATTACCTTTTTTCCATTAGAATGAATTTCAACATTTTAGCTGAAAATTAGTTAACTAATGATAAATTTCCCAATTTTTAATGTACTCGTTCCTGGAGACTGGCAGTAGCCTATCTGAAATTGAAATACCTAATTAAGCAAAAAAAGATTTCAAATAAAAGTTTATGTAAAAATGAAAAAGAAGAATTTTCAATAAATTTCTGAGCGTTCAGACGCGGTTTGTTTTATTAAAAAATTATATCTATCAAAACAGAATATCACTTTAGCTACTGATTTACAATTTTCATACGAGAGAAAGTATAAGCATGCAGAACTTTGTTATTTATCAACCTTTGTTTTTTGGCCCAATTTCAATTCATTCAATGAAAAAATCTATACATAGGTACATTGAGAAAAAAAAATTATATGAGATGATACTTTTCATAAACAAAGTATAGCAGATTTTCCTTAAAGGAGCTGCTCTCGGTTATACAGTAATTTATCTATGAAAAGATGCTATAAGCAAATGCTAATAATTTGTACATGTCAATGAATATTTTATTGCACATCTTTCAGACAAAATTTAAACAATAATCGATGGTTTTTTGGTTTTGCTAGCACTTTTTGATTTCACGAGTCTTGTCTTTATAAGGAGCTGGGGAGAAAAACGGTCTACAACTCGATAGAAACCTACCTAACTCACATAATTAGAAGCGTCTATGTTCAATCAAAGAGGATATTTTTATTTGTATTATCATAGGTTATAATAATAGGTGTTTTTAAGGTGGTGTTGTATGTAGTTATATTTAAATCATCAAATTTTCAAGTTTCTTCATGTTTACTTGCTAATGACCTAGACTGTCACCCCAGCAACCCATGTCCAAATCCTTATATTAATGAAAAAATTTTTTATTATTTTATTTTTCCATTATTATTATATTTTGTTTTATTTTTACGTTGTATCTTTCAGAGTGGATTACCCAGATTGTTTGTTATATATAAAAGAAAAAAAAAAAAACTTTAAGAAGCAGAAGTCTTTTATTTATCTTTTTATTCTCTGGAGTACATTTCATCTGTCATCCGTTTACAGATACAATTACTGGAAACAACCGAAAGAACATCATCTTTGTCTGATCACAGACAATTATCACACAATCGTTCGCAATAAGAAATCCATCTGTTACGACTGATCCACTTAAAGTGATAATAACTTTTTTTACTCTGCAAAATTTTTCAACTAAACCTTACATAAGATTCAATGTCATTTCCAAAACATCAGGTATGTAATGTATATGTATACTTGTAAGAACACAAAACTTCTTACAATATTGGAAACTGCCACCCTAACTATGGGACAGTTACACAATGCAAGTAAAATTCTGAGTTAACCTCAGTCTAAGTTTAGCCTGGTTCACAGCTGGCTGGTTTTTAGGCTACTAGCCAGCTACTTGAGGTACTATTCTGTTAATTATTGAATTCACTACACCATTGCAACCATTTAAAATCAACTTAAACTTGCTAGTTTACCATGAGATTCTTATAAGACTACCCATAAGTTAAAGTTGACTTTAAATGACTAAAATGGCGTAGCGACTTCGACTGTTAACAGAATTGTGCCTCAAATAGCTGACAAGTACCTAGCAAACTAGTCAAATGTTAATCAGGCATTTGACTCTCCAATTTTCTTGGGTTAACCTTCGATCATTCTTGACTTGACACCCAGTAGCCCTATCTCATCAATATTAACAAAACATACCATCATTCTGAAGCCCTGGAATAGACATAGATTTTCTGAGCATACGCAACAGATCTTTTTTCATCTGTTTTCAGTCTCTTTGTTCTGTGAATTTAAAGCTATCTAAATATGTTGCTGTGAATCCAGTGAAATCAAGTGGAACTCTTGACTATTTTAAGGCTTTAGGTGTTATTGTTGACACAGATTTGTGTGTTTACCTGTGTATCTAGTACTAGATTATCAAAGAGGTAAAACAGTGTACACTCTCCCATTGAAGAGTCAACTCATGTCAACTTACCCCACACAAAGACAACAGTAGGTATATAGGCAGTTAGTTGGCATATCAACAAAGTTTGAAAAATAAAAAATTTATCTTCAACTGTATTTGGGAATAGGATTTTCAGAATAACTAGTTTGCACAGAATGGGTGCAAACCCAACTTGAAAATTTCCATAAGTATGCAAAATTATTCATTTAATCTTTGTAAAATTAAATTTAGAGATCGACAAAGTCTCCAATTACACAGGTGTTGGATAACTTTCGCAGCTATGTTATTGAGAATTTTGATTTTTTCTCTTTTTAATCGGAAAATCAATTTTTTTTTGTCACGAACAATATCATACTATGCAGAATATCCTACGTAGCAAAAAATAGACCATTTTTTGTCACTGGAAAATATCTTTGAATTCGAGCGCAAAGAATTTCGATGGAAACTTTCATCACCTTGAAAGAAGAATATATAGGTACGCATCTAACTTTATCATAAGCGCAGGTATGTACCAACGAAAATATTTAAGGAGGTTTCAAATTGATAATTTGTTCTTCAGCAAATGCTTCCTTGTTGGAAAGATCTCTTAATGTCTGGTAAACTACTTCTTCCATAATCAACTTCCACTTTTCATCCAACTGCCGAAGTTTTGAAACCATATTACATCCAGACTCTATAGTCGCCATTAACGTTTGTTTACCTTTTTCTCGTGACTCTATTTCACCCTGTACAAAAAATTTAAAATATTATTACTTCCAAAGTATCTCAGATATTTCTTCGATAGCTATGGATACTCGACATGATTATTTCCAACAAAAGGTCAAAAGGCGTATCTATGGCCCACATGAAATTCAAAAAGTACTAAAAAATTTTTCATTCCCTGCGAAAAATATTTATCGTCAAGATATCAGGAAAATAATGTGTAGGTAAATTTTATTAGAAAACATGATTCAAGGAAAACGAGATGAAAACAACTCCTTCAGATTTTATCAAGATATTCTTTAAGTTTATTCCCGAATTTGATCATATGATCATAACATATAATGAGATTCCACTGAACCGTACATGTAAAAGAGGAGATGCAGGAGCTTTAGTTCCATTCAAAGAGCAATTAAATATTTTTTCAAAATTATAAAAATTTTAGTAAACAATACAGGGATGTTATTGGTTAAAATATCTGTTTTGGTAAACAATTCATTGGACTACCCATTATACCGAATTATGCTAATCAAAGGCCTTCAATACTTCACGCAACAATAAATTTCCGTCAACAAATAAAATTAAATATCAGTTTTTTAAAATAATGTTTTCAGACTGATAAATGTTTCTCATAAATCTGAAAATGTTCTACAAATTTTTTATTTCGGTATAGATACTTAGCCTTAATTGACAGTACCTACACACAAGAGTACTACTCTAACCTTTGACTATATAGTTAAAGACTAGAACATATTCTTTAAATACCAAGGCAGGAGAAAAGTTTTTCAATTATGTAGCCTAATAATCTGCAAGGAGCAATTAAAGTTTAAGCGACAAGGAAAAATTCCCAACTCGAAAGCTGTTTTTGATTTCTTACTTTTTGAAATCGGAATTAAAAATATAATTCTTATGACTATAGATACAGCCGATACGTAGAAAAACTATTACACTGACTGAATCTATCCATTACAAAATTTATTCTTCAAATGAACGAGCAGGCTAATAAAATTCAATACCTATAATAGTTCAAGGTTAAGTTCATCTATTATAATTATACTGTCAGGGATTTTCCGAACCGGGCCCGTAGGTACCCTAAGAATACTCTCAAGAAATTCCCAAAAATTCGAGGGTACTTTCCCAGAGAACACTCAAGAAATTTCGAAAATAATAGAATTTTATTTTTAAATAATGAAATAAAGAATTTTTTTATTTGAGCAAATACAAGGTTGTAAACACAAAAATGCTGCACAAATAGGTACAAAATTATTCAAATCCACTCATAGGTTGACTTTGTGGGTAGACTGGGTGGGCACCACCCACTAGAAAGGGATGATAGCTCACCCTGAGAAATCAGACTTTTTTTTCATATATTTCCTCTTCATTCAGGAAAATTAATAAACCAAACCAAAAACAAACATACTAGCCTAACTATATTATTCCTCATTTTTACTATTCACTAAAAACCACCATCAATACCTCAAACTGGAATTGCCCGTCCATTATATTTAGAAAAGTGTCAAGTATCCTCTGGGGTCCAAAAAAAAAAACTGCTATAAATGATTGACAAGCTACAAGTAAAGTACTAGAATACATGTTCTAAATTTCTCTAACAAAAAAAACATTCAAAAAGGTTTCACTCCCTCCGCTTACTAAATTTTTCAAACAAAAAATAGAGACCACTCCTCAATAATTTTCTTTGGAGCACCGCTGTACATAGTCTTTATTATTTAATAAACTCATATAATAGATAAATCCCTATTTAAAATTCAAATCCATTTAGACATGAAAATTACCCAGACTAGAATGTAGTAATGTACACCCTCATAAGTACTACCTACATGAAGTGTAAAATAATTTCAAGTTATTCGTTTAAAAGGCTAAATTGTTATCTTACCAGCAACCTAGTTATCAAAGGATTATTACTTGTGATAATGATGCGGCAGGTCTCCATTGTAAAGCTTCCTTGCAAATAACACTTCGTAACGCCGGATCAGCTTTGAATAGCCACTGCTTGGCGCTGATGCTGGAATTAACTTCCAATCTTAATTTATTCAACAAAGGAGTCAATAATGATTTAGGCAAAGACCATAGAACCATTTCACTTAGTCCTTGAAACTCTTCTTTAGCAGTTTCAATCTCTTCCTCGGTAATCTATGAACCAATTCACATCCCATTAAATACGTAAAAATTTTCGTAAAAATTAAAAATTAAAATGACTTCAAAAAATGCTGCTAGAAACTTTACTCGGACATTATTTATCACTTGTAATCCCCAATGATGGAGACGATAAATTGCGTAACTTCTCCAATTTTGTTTCACAACGGCATTCCTTTCGGGAAACACTTCGATAGATGTGAGTCCTTGAACATCAGCTAAAGCATTTAGTTGGCCCAAATAATTTAATTCGCATTCGAAGAATACTAAATGCTCGACGTTTGGAAAACGTAATTTAATACGATTGAATACCGGCGTCAACGAATTGTACATCACGCAACTGAATTTGATGGTTGTCACGTCGCAGGCCTTTTCCTGGCTCCAGGTTTTGTCAATGTGTTTGGCACTGTTCTTTCCAGTCACAATTAAATATCTGCCAGAAATTTGCACTAAGTAATCTCCTCCTAAACAAGAACAATTATACCCATTTATACTATAAAATTATAAAACTATTCGTCCACTAGAACGAGTAAGCCAGTTCCAGACGAAAAAGCTGACAATCCAGGGTGTAAATTTTGTCTTTCTCATGTTTACACTCGCACTAATGAAAAATGGAGAATCATATGTATAATTGTCAAATCATTCAAAATATTCATAAACTGAGTTTGAGTTTTATAAACTTGGCTTTTTATTGCTAATCCCTTTTTCTCGTAGTAACACAATAGCTTAAAATAGAGCATAAGGTAAATCCCAACTGCGATCTTCCTTTGTAATTTGTAGCACATGTTTTTAAAGGCACTTGCCAGTTTATGGAGTTTTTCAATATACCCCAAAAAGTTTGAAATAGAGATCAGTCAAAAGGTAACGAGTTTTTTTTTGGCATAAAATTTAAATTTTATTCTTTGACAATGAACCTTTTTCTATAACTAAAAAATGGAGACAATTAACAATTTCCAGCCTGTATTTTTTCTTACATAGGGTTATCTTGTCAAGACCTGTGCCATTACATTCATTAAACCACGTGAAAAACATCCAAGATAGGTATCATACCTTGTTCTTTGATTTTTTCGAAACGTGCATTTCCTTTCTGCAACTTTGCACTCTTCACATCACAATTGAAAGGTGTTTTAATATCGGTGGTCTCGTCATTCAGTTTCTCAGCAAAACATTTTTCCTTTTCGGTACTCAACGCGGGAGTAGTATTTTTTGAGATCACCGGAACAATCTCATCGAATCCGTCATCCTCAATGGACGTTTCGCTTTCGCATTCACTCGTCGAAGAGCAATCGTTTTTCTCAACACTGGACGAACTATCTCTGCGAACGCTGCATGAACTCTTATTTGATTCGACCGACGTATTCGGATCGTTACGAATAATCACGTTGCAATCATCCACCAAATTCGACGATAAGGTTAATATGGGGGGAAGCCGGAAATACTCGATGCTGGTCTCGCTGCCATTACAAGAATCGATGGACACAGTTTTACCACGACTATAATTCAATCGTCTCGTGACCACTGTCTTGTCGATAACCATTCGTGTTGGTCTGCCCGATGACTGAGAACGCTGTAAAAATTTGGCTGACACCGAATTTTTCAAATCAGATTTACAAAATTTTGAGTCTGTGCTTCGTTTACGCAGGTAGGAAATTCGATTTTCAGACGCAGATCGCGCTCTTTTTAAATCATCATTCATTAAAGGCCTCAAACGATCGCCACTGTCCAACGATGCCGAAGGGTTCTCGTTAAATTCGCGCCGCAAACGCCATACCTTCGCCACTTTCTTTATGTCATCGGTTATTCTGGTCTGACCGAATACTTGAACGCTCGGTATATGCGAAATCACATAAAAAATACAGTCTTCTGAGCTCATTACTGAATTCCCATCCAGACTGAGCTCTTTGAGTTGTTGTAGTTTCGTTAATCCGTCAAGATCTTCAATTCTAGCACAAGAAATGTAATCAAACTAATTAATAGATACAAGAATCGTTAAAATGCAGATACTTGGAATTCCACCCATATATTATTTATCACATTATTGTATGTGAGGATGAGAATATTAGGTACTGCAACATTTTATTCGACCTTTTTAGTGATGAAGTAAGTACCTACCTATAGTTAAACAATAGGAAAGTTGTAATGTTACACAGGTCTGTCGAGAGGAGGGAGGGGGAGGAGAAAAGTAAGTAAATTTTCATGGAAAATCGACTGAATTACCAACAATAAAAAATTTTTTTCGCTCACTCTACTGGTGAAATAGGCTTCATCAGTATTATAAAACCCCTTCCACAGATAAATCCTAGATACTAAACCTGAACATAGATGCGATTTTTAATTTTTTAAGGACCCATAAATTTTTCTACCCCCGGGCCCGAATTTCCTCCCTACGGCCCTGATGCTATATCTCCTCCCATCTCCAAAGAAGTAGGTATTCTATCGTTCCAAAACTTTTTATAGCCTACTTATAGTTTTCGAACAATCATTTTTTCTCTTTAGAAAATACAGCTTCGGCTTGAAGTTGCGAGCTTTTAGCTTGAATATTTTCTTAAATTGTTACTAAATAACAGGAAATAATTTTTTGAATCTCAAAATTTATGAATATAAGAGTAGTTTGATAATGAAAAGAAAAACTAATAAAACTCCGATGCGGTAGACAGAAAAAACGTCGAAGTGGAAGAAAAAAGGCGCAAGTTCCAATGAGGACACATGAAGGATTGATGTGTAAACATAATAGTGTGGATGTGAGGGTCCATGCTGCACATGCATACAACCGCACACCTATATGTCAACAGTTATACTACTGTAAGATGTACAGTTACAATCTTAATTCTCGTTTTAGCCCCTACTCAAGTACTAAACCAGGTGCTAAGATGTTTACACACCAAAAATACGGCTTCAGCGAGCTTTCATCTTGAAAAAAATAAAGCATATAGGCTTACAGCCTAAAGCTGAAAATACCAAAAATACAGTTTTTTTTAGCTTTCAGTTTTTGGGTAAAATCAACAAATATTTAAAAAATGAGCTATATATTAACTGAATTGATAAGGAACTTCCTTCTTTTTGGAAGTTGATTAAAAATATGATCTTTCTTAATCTTCAGGACACATATAAAATTTTGGAACATGTTACCTGATATGCGAACAATCATGTAGGCTATTAACAACATTTTTTTGAGGGTACAAGTGATACTTTGCTTCCCCAATTTTTAGGGGGGTAATTGTACCCCCATACCTCCTATTTTTACTCCACTGTCTATAAGTACAATTAAATGATAATAGCTTATACGGGACAAAAGAAAGTGTTTTGACGAGAAAAATATGGCAAGTATACTGCTATAATTTTTTTTAGGACTCAATTTATAATATGTACAAATGTATTTGAGACTAGGGAATAAAACAAGGAAAATGAGTGAAAACATCAGATAACTGAAGAAAAAAAAAGTGAAAAAATTATGAAACAGGAGAAATAACAAAGAAAATTGGCGAAAATTAAAAAGAAATATCTATATATCTACGTTTTTTGTAACATTCACAACATTTTAATTTTTTTTAAACTGCTGTTCTCTCACTTCACGATTTCTTAGTTTACTATTTAATCACAAAACTGAGGTTACTACTATTGAAAAGAGGAGAAGATTTGCTCGAGTTCTTTATCAAAATTTATTCTTTTACCTCCATTAGATTATCACAAATTGGCCATAAAAAAACTGCAAATTAATGAGAAATTTGCAGTTTTTTAATGGGTCATTTATTTCAAAAATTAATGACAGAAAACAATTTTCAGTAAGGACTCGCCCCTATTTTTTAGCGACAAATTCATTTCCACCATCAGATTTCGCTTAAAACGAATTTAATCACCTGATAACGGCGAGAGAAAATACATGAACAAAACTGGGTGCTCTGCGTTATTACTGTACGTATATAGGTATGTATATATATATATATATATTTTGTCACATATCGGACATTGAATGTACACGCACATGTATATGATTTTGGTCATCTAGGATTTGTAACTGGAGCGAGTGGATATGGGGCGTAGACCCCTCTTCCAAATCTAGTAAAAAAATAAAATCCAAAACCTGCCCCAACAACACTCACAAAAAATTCTCATTTTAACTAATGTATAAGTAGATTATCAATGAAACACATCAGCTGCAGCGTTAAATTTTGTAATGGCTTTCATTTAAAAACTATCTGACCAATTTCACTCAAATTCAATACCAAAATTGTCCTTGCCTCCAGGTCCAGCACTGTATAGATTACAATGGTTGTATTCTCATTGGAAAATACATTAGAAGTGATGCAAACAAATAAAAGAGAACTCTCCCATCCTAACAATTAGCTTTTGTAGCCTAATTGGTGAAGTCTCAAATTCCCACTATGGCAAAGAAAGCTTTTTTTTAAAAATAATAAAATTAATAATCTACATTAAATGGCTGGAATAAGTCAATGAAAGGTGTAGGGAAACTAAAGAACCAATTAAGCAAAAGAAAATAAATTGAGGTGTGAGATTACTAAGGAGTGAGAAAAAGAAATGAAGGAGTGTAATGACAGTTCTATATCATTTCCTAAATTAATATCCTTTCTAAATTACTTTTGTATATTATAACGATCATTTTAACAAAACCATTTTGAATATACTCTTTATTCCAATATCCTGTCCTGATTACATCATGGAAACATGTCAAGACTTGTTATATAACAGCACCTATTCTCACTACTGTAATATTTTCATAATCCACATCATGATATCATTCATTCCATGAATATTAAACATAATTCTCAAATATTCCCAATTCCTCTTAAAATTATAACTACACCCATTTTATGTTATAAATATATTACTTCATTGGTTTACTTTAAATTACGTAGATTCTATTAACCAATTACATTGTATATCTCCCACAACATCACTGTAAATTTCACTCAAACTCGTACCCTTAGTTCTTCAGCCTAAAACTTCTCTTGTACAATTCAATATGTCTCAATATTTTCATGTACTTATAAAATACACATCATACGTGTCGTGTATCATTCTGTAACAGTTATACCGTTTCAAGGAGTGAGAAAATAAATGAAGGAGTGAGCAAAGTGAGTGCAGGCAAGTAAGAGTTGTGAAATTATCCACTTTCATCAAACCTTAGATTTCTCAAAAATACAGAAACTCGTACACATATTGCAAAGATATATTTTCCAATATTTTTCAGGAGCTAATTATAAACATCCAGAATTCACAACAAAAAATGTCGAAATCTCACAGTAATTCATTTTACCAAACCACAAATTAATTTACTCCACATTTTTTGAGACAACCGTTTTTTCAACATTATGTAAAATAATTACTAGAGAATGAAAAAATTAATTTTGATTCCGTGTCGTAAGATTCCATCGTCCCCTTAGTAGATAAACATATACAGCACCGTATAAAATAGAAAACAATGAAGTTTTTTGTTGTGGATGAGGGGGTACGTAAAATGTACACATGACTGACTTATAACTAAGGCCGAGGAGAAAAATAACGTCATACTTACGAATTAATATCATTGTTACTCAAAAACAGTTTGAATAATTGAGGAGTCTCATCGAAACCATGTAATGTTTTTATTTGATTGCGACGCAGATTCATTTCTTGAAGTGAATGCAAACCTTCGAGGTCACGAACTCCGATGGTTTTTATCTCATTACCTGCCAGATTCAGAACCTTTAATTCTTTTTGATTCCTCAAATTTTGTACTTCAGTGATTTGATTTCCGTGTAAATCCAAAACTTCCAAACGAGTCATATTCGCAAGACCTTCAATCGTTTTGATTCTGAAATTATTATATTTTTATTAAAATAAGAGATGAATCAAAAATAAATTTCGAGTAATTTATTAAATACCTATTCTTCCCCAGTAGCAGAACTCTCAAATGATGCAAACATTCAAACGCTGACATACTTTTGATTTGATTGTTATAAATATCGAGGAATACCAATTGCGGCAAGCATAGCAACGCCATTCTTTCCAATTTCGCCAATAAATTATGCTGAAGAGATAGAAGCCGTAATTTGGATTCTCCAATCAAAATAGGAAAAACAGTCAATTCACGCCTGAAAAGGTTCACCTGATAAGTAATAGTCTTAAATGAAAAAAAGCTCTAGCGAGGTGCTTCGCTAGAAAAAGAAGGTTTTAGAAAAAAAAAAAAATTACGAATTGTCTATACGTTCGCAAGCGAGAATGGTATCTATGTTATGGTTATATGAAATTTATTAGCTGCAAACGAAATATTAGACATTGTGAAATTTAAAGTATTAATTATTGAAATGAAAAATTAATAAGATGATAAACTATGGTAAATAATCCTATAATTTCAAAGAAAATCAAATAAATACAATAAAGTTAGGTATCTACCTGTGAAATAAAAAAAAGAAAACATTAACATGTGGATAATTTTTGTGAAAAGTAAAGTTCGTGCAAATTAGGGGGAGAAAAAGAGGAAAAAAAGCTTTACCGGAAATACAGTCCAGTCGGTCCTCACTAAAATTGGTAGCATGCTACAATAAATTAGAATAAATATTTGTTTCAAATTTCCTACATATTGTTTCAAAATTCCACATTTTATGACCAATATAAAACAAAAATAGCGGTACCAAAAGTACCATCTGGCCGATCCGCACCAACATTAATAGCGTACTACAATAAATTATGATAAATATTTATTCCAATTTTTGTGGATGTTGGAGTCAAATTGAGCATTTTATAGCTAAAATAAAAACAAAAATTCCGGTCAATACGCACCAAAATCAAAAGGTCTGGTCTTTGGCTTGGTACAAATGTTCGTTCCAAATTTCATGATTATCAGACAGAAATTACAATCTAACTCGTATGAGGAAATAGGCTCGGCCTATCGACGACAGTCGTCACCTTTGGTGACAATTATTCGTGCCTTGCACGTTAAACCAAAATACAAATGTATGTTCGTTTGTACTTGTCTAATTTTGCAGATAAACAAGTTACAAATCTCGGACCATGAGGAATTGATAGATAACGATCTCGGCGATGTCACAGACCAATACGAAGATGCACTCTCCGTACTTTACCATTGCCATAGCAACCGTAAAGTACGAATAAATTACCCACACTATACCTATGTAAATGTTACATAGGTGTGTATGTGTGCGTGTAGGGAGCCAGGTATATAAGACCAGAAAATCATAGACTAAATCGCCAGTGTTTGCCAAGGTCTTAGCTCCCCTATACCTTTTTGGTATTTTGGCATAAACAGGCAAATTGTTCTGTTGAACACCTTCTGTAGTTGGTTTACTTTCCACGATGAGTTCCAATACTTTGTTCATTTTTTGATAGAACCACTTTTACACCCTGTTTATCCCCTTTCAACCTTGAAACATGTGTAGGACCAACTTTTCATAATTATACCAAATAATTGATTATATAATGAGTAAAAAGAACAATGGGCCACTTTTTCTTTTTAAATTTATTTCTTCATAACTGCAATCTTGCCTGTTTTGAAAATCCTTTTTCATTCTTTTTCCCTTTTTTACTTTCAAGACATTTAATATGAAATACCTCCTTTTAAAAAATTGAAAATTGCTCAGTTTAGTCTTTAACCAATTTTCCATGCTTTTGATTTTAAAATATATGGAAATACCACACTATTTCAATGTAAAATCCATCATAATTTACAACATACCTATCTACCTGACACCTGCCCAAAAGGCAAGGGTGAGTATTGCAGCTAGTTATACATAAGTAGGTATTCAAAAATAGGATCAATATCATATTACAGTCAATTTAAAAAATTATGTTCATTGCAGCCTGGATAGCCTGCATCTTTGAAAAAAAAGTTTAAAAACGAAGCTATTTCATTGATCTCAACCAGAAATGGGTAATATTTCATATAATTATTAGATATAACATTGTAATATTATATCATGATTTATATAATTATATCAATGAGTTCAGAACTAGATTTACTCATTGTAGAGGCGATAGGATTTTTTAGGAAGATGTAAAGGGCTGGTACATGATATACTACTTGGGGGCAACAATGGCTGGGGGTTAAATATGTGTATTAAAGAAAATAGTTTACAGTATAAAAAATTGGATTATGAATGATTAAAGAATGATAAAATACATAAGATTTAGTGAGATTATATACTAATGCTCAGGGACAGAATTCCAGCAAATTTACAAAGTGTCTTAAGGTGAAGGTAATATGTCTGGATATTAATTTGTCATAGAAGTATAAGAAAACAAGTAATATTAAAGAGAAATGATGTAAGTGGGTGTAATTAATGAAACAAGTAGAATTTGGAGATTGAAAATATTAGCAGAAAGGTTTCATAAAAAAAAATGACATCATGTTTTGTGTGGATGAAAATAAGTTGGTTTAGGAAACCGGTGATGTCATAAGACAGGTCTTGGCTTGTCTCAATGATGTCATACAGGATGTATGAATATACCATTAAATGTATTAAAATTGTTTTTTACGTGGGACTTTGAAAATATACTAATAAAATTATGCACAATATGAAAGTATTGTTACAATGAGATGAAGCCTCACCCACTGGAATTCACCCTGCCATTGCCGACATATAAAGTAGCATGCCTTGGCCAAGCCCTCCTACATCATCCAAAAGTTTCCTCCAATGGTACTGTACTAGCATCTACTATGCTCACTAACCAATGCAAAAAACAGTAAAAAATAATTTGCCCAAAATATTTCCTCCACATGCAAGTGTATATTTATAGGCATGTGCAATATAGAAATACGTGACTGTTATACGGGGATTTAAGATCACAGTGGCTCACATCTAATGGAAATGTGTTGAAACAGTGAATGGGTGATCATGTACAAAAATGCATTTGATCCTATGCAAATTCTAAGCTGAAATTAAGGTGTTTGCAGTACAATGATGGCAATAATCTTTTTCAAGATTTATGCAGACATCATTTAGCTTCAAATTTACAAGAAAAAAAAATTAAATTATCCTTAGAATTTAATTATTCAAGCCCAAACCAAATTATGGTACCTGTTACCACCTTTTCAACCAATAGGCTATCTAGCATTTATCTTCACGATCACCCATTCACACTCGTAGCTCCATCTAGTTCCATATTAAATCCTAATATAGATAGACAAATATATCTGTAACTATGGTCATATGATAGTGTTACAGAAGTGATAAGGTGTTACATTTGAATGTGAAGCCAAAAGACTGCAACTAACACTGTTGATTTTGGGATAATGACCAAATTTTTAACATCGAAAACATACAAAATCAAAGTTATCATAAGCAATTAAACAAAACTGTAAGTGGTAGACAGCTGAAATGTTTAGGAGACATCTACATCAGTTATCTGAAAATTCCCTGAAATTTTGGGTGAATTGTACATGTATTTCTTGAGATGTTGCTAAAATTCTATTCATATTCCTAAATTTAATTGAATTCTTATCATTAAAGTCACAGGAGTTGAACAGAATTTCAGCAATATCCCGAGAAATAAATATACAACTTCAGTCAAAATTTCAGGGAATCTTCAGATAACCTATATATAGGCTTACCCTATGTCCTAGTTTGACCGAGACTGTTCCAGTTTGAGGCAATGATCCTAGTGTTGGTTAAGCTTCACATCTGTTTATATTTTTTAGACTTTTTTTCCCAAAATTATCAATTATTATAAAAAAATTTTTTATAATTGTTTAAGTTACTTTCATAGGATAAATGTCAATCTTAACTTATAAAATGAAAAAAATTCTCCAAATCTGCAAATCGATATTGAATATACATATAGAAAACAACTAAACTTCAACATGGTAATACCAGACTTCATTATTTGTTGTCATCAATTAAAAAATTTTTTTAAATTATCTTTTAAGGGGTTGTCATACTTTTTTTTCTAGCAAAACTACCATATTTTTTCAGTGCTCATTCGTATTTGGTCAGATGATTGTGGACCAATGCAGAAATCAACTGGTAGAGTATTGCTGTATACTAAAAAAAAATTTAGTATTTCCTATGCCAAATTTTACTGAAAAATTAAGCTGAAAAATGCCTTTTTGAAAAAACATCCATTCAAGCTCGAAATAAGTGTCAATGGTATAAAAAATAATTTTAATAACTATGTATCTTCGTGGTTAAAATAATAATAATAAATAAAAAAAATTTCAACAAAACATTTTTTGGTGCACCCACAACTTCATAATTATGGTAAGCTTACTGTAGGTTTTATCAGTTTGGAGAATCAAACCTGGGACCTACATATTTTCCAGCTAAAAGCAGTGAACTTAACCACATTGCCATCTCACTGCCAACTTCAACTGACGAATGTATTTTGAATTAGGCAAGGTATGGCGGTTCCCACACTTACCTATGTAGATACTCCTTAAAAATTTTGGTTTTCTACCACTTACAATTTTTTTGCAGTTACTTTCAAAATTGTTGATTGTGTAGGTTTTCAATGCTAAAAAACAGTACATAATCCTAAAATCAACATGTTAAATGAATGAGCCACCAGAGGGATACTATTTGACTGTAGAACCCCATATAATAAATGCAGGTTCATTAAAAAATCAAAAATTTTGTAGGTCCTTATCAGTTCTTAATTTGGTGATATGGGATGTATGAAAGTAAATTTAATACAGTTATAGTATAAGTAATTAAATTATAAATATCAGGAATGGAATACCACTGAGATTTATAGTTTCTGTTATTGGTATTTTATCCTTATAAAATTTTGTTATGGTTCTGGTATTTGGGTTCTGTGGCTACTTATTTTAGTATTGTTTCCGATTCTGTTTCCAAATTTTCTCTGTTTGTTTTTCCATTTCTGGTATTGGTATTGGTATATGTGTAGAGGTATTGTTAAGTTCTGTTTCATTTCTGGTATTTTATGAATTTTTTTTTTCTCTTTTCTCTCTTAACAAAATTACAAAATAATTGAAAAATATGATGTTTGTGTAGTGATATTGTGGGTTCTTTTTTATTTTTGGTATTTTTTGAACACAAACATTCTTTTTTCTTGCTTACAAAATTACAAATGATTGAAAAAATAATGTTTGTATATTGGTATTAGGTATAGGTTCTATTTTGTTCCTGGTATTTTTTTTTTATTTTTTTACTTTTTTTTCTTCCTCTGAAAATGATTGAAATGATGATTTTAACCTTAATAAGTCGATAAAGGTGTAATAGTGCAAGAATAATTCCCCTGAATTATTTTATCGGAGTACAATCTTAATATGATGGTTGAATTGAGTATATTAATGAGAATCTCACAATACCATCATTGGCTCATAGAAATGCATGTATCTTTTTGTATTCTTGCGGGGATTTATCCCTATGAGTACAGGGCTTGGCCCTGGTGGACAGATAGGTTTGGCCCATTGCCAAACCCACATAATTGTCATCTGGACATTAAACCAACACCTTATCGTCTGTATGAATGCATACATATGATAACCTCATAGTAATGGCGATCCTACACACTGTGATATAGAGAAAATACAGGCGATACCTATGTATTTAAGCACTCGCAGACTACTATGGGCAGCTAACATAATCACCAACTCATATTGAATTAAGTTGCCTTCATGATCCGCTCCATGACTAGACATAAAATAAGTTGGATACCTATACCGGAGAGAAAATTCAGGTTAGTCGCACATGGTGAACAAAACAGTTCTTCCATCTGCCTACGAGTGTCTCACTTACGCCCTGATGTCTCCTGATGTGTACCAACACAAGCGATATTTCACTGGATGGGGTTTTGCGCTTCGTGCATGTGAGATAAAAAACGGCACTGCATTTGAGACGAAGTTTCCCCGTACAATTTTCGTCTATTTTAATCTACAAAATTAGATTTGAGTGATTTCTGAATTATCAGTTATATTTATTCATTCATTTAATTCAATTATTTGAAGAAAAAAAATTCTTATCATCGTTGATGGGCTCGAATACTAGCGAACAAATCTGAAATAAGGAAAAGAAAGGATGGGGACAGCTCTTCAAAAATGGTGCCATTTTTTGTATCAGTGTTTAAATGGCATGTGACCTCTATTATATTTAATAGGTAGGTACTCTGTGCCCAGTACTACCTCATATGCCAACAAGATCTGTGTATTGCGGTAATAAATTACCTTCTCTTTTGGATTTATGATATTCAGCGTCTCGTTTTATATACCTTTACGATTGTTCATCATTTTAAAAATAGGTAATTGACTTTTTTTTTAGAATAAGGTTATTAAGTCAACGCTGTCTCGAAAGCAAAATTCGAATCAGCAGAACTAATAGAATACGGAAAGGAGAGATTAAAAATCAAAATCTACCATAAAATTATAATCAAATTGGTAGGTGTGTTCGACCAATAATAGTTGGCGTTTTTTAATTTATCTTGGTTATTGGTACATTAACATTTTCGTTTGTCAGACAACACAAAGATAAGCTAACATTATTTCTTACTTATCCAATGACAGTCTATCAGGATTTCTTTCTCTTTCTTTCTGGGTTCGAGAAACTTGGATTTTACCGTCAACGGTTGTTTGGATAATGATGGTATTACATGGTGTCATGATAATATCTTCAGAGTTATGCTGGTTGTGCAGCATTTTATTCGACCTGCTAACAAGAACGAACACTATAATCATGTTGAATAAGATAATTACGATAATTATGAATTCTAATAAGCAGGTTCAATGGTTTACCGATTCAAGTAAGATTTTCGGCGGCTATTCAGAGGCACTTTCGATGCAGATGGAAAGACAGGTAGAACCGAAAACTGCGAATTAGTACTCTTCTTTTTTGCCAGATTAATCGATTGACAACTACTACCGTCATCATTACCCTAAAAATGACGAAACATATTAGCCTACGATAATGAAGTTCACATTTTTATATGGTTCAGGTACATTAATAGGTAGTTATTAATTGGGATTTACTTTCTGTCGAGGATTCATCAATCGGCGGCTTCATCATTAGTGAAAAAAAGCGAAAAAAAAATTCATATTTAAGTGAGAATCTACAGATAAAAATTATTTTCTAAAAAGAAAGCACTTGATAGTATATTGATCAAACAAAACAAGTTTCGTTTTGTCAAAGCTCGAAGAGCATAGAGTATTCATTCGTGACGTCATTTTTCAAACGCGCCGTCTTAAGCTTTGACTACAATATGTAACTATTAGGACTGAGCACATTCGAATGAAGGCGACAAATAAGTGTCATTGTGGGAAGGTGATTTTTATTACGAAAAGTTTAACAGCTTTTCCATTAACTGAATAAAAAATTTTTTCATTGTAATTAAAATTACTTATTTCTCCCTTTGTTATCGATCTTTCAACCATGAAGGATGTCAAAAATCGTCGATAAAAATGGGAAACAAGTTCGAGGGACCTTATATGTGCCTGTACATAATATATACTTGCATACCGAAAATATATTTTGAGAAAATTAATACGTAAAATGGTAAAAAAATATTACATTTTTGTTTAAAGTTTCACTCATTTCTATAATGGCTGGATGGTAGAGATGCTGCTGTAGGAATCAATAGTGCTGAGTTCAAATCAATTTTTTCCCAAGAATGGTTCATTAGATTATCTTTTTATTCAAATGTTTTTCAAAATAATTATTCAGGATTAGACAAGTTTTTCATCAAAATGAATACAGATTGTAGGTTCACTTATTACATAGGTGGTGGGATATTTTGGGCAGATGTGGGGGATGGTCCATGGTATGCAATTTTGGGGGTGACAATAGCGGGGGGACAAAACGGGTGAAGTCAAGCCCCCCTTGGAGTTTACTCTGCCATTGCCGACATACAAAGTGGCATGACTTGGCCAAGCCCCCCCACATTGTCCAAAAAATCCTTCCACCAGTGCTGAGTTGGTGTCTACTATACTTGCTAACACATGTAAGAAACTGTGAGAATAATAGCAAATTATATTATACGTCGACTTATTATTCTCGCACATCATATGTTGTGGTAACACTGTTTTGTTATTATTTGTAATCTGTGATTTTTGTGTTTGAAACCCAACTGTGATTATATGTTTTGTATGCCTTCTCGTCGCTCATCAACCGTCGTAACATAAACATGTCCGCTAATATTATGTGGAATAAAATTTGTGAAATAGTGAATATTTAGTTACTTATTTATGTGTTTGTAATGTGTGTGTCTAGTCTTTGCTCAGTGTCTTCGTTAGTTTAGGTTTCATCGTCGTATTTTTGTGTAGTTCGATCCGTTGGCTGTTCCAATTTTCTCACAGGTTATGGGCCCAGTTACCTGGATGTCAACGTGGTTGCCATTGTTCTGAGTCTTCAAAGTTGTGCTGTCGAATCCTGATCGTCACTCCCAAGTAGTACCATGCCTTCTAATTTATTTTTCATTGTTTGATATGTTCGCTTCTCGATGTTCCTGTGATCTCGTTCGAGTTGAATCGTTGGTCGACGTATCTGATAGTTGCTGAAATTGCTGATTTGCGGTGCAACTGATCGTCGTTACCTGTTACCGAGATGGACGTGAGAAAGCAGAATACGATTGAGCTGTTCAATTGGCAGAATGACCAAACATGGAAGTTTAGGATGGAGCTGCTGTTGGCGAAGGAATCGTTAAGTAATATAATTGTCGATTCTTTGCCTACTGTTTGTAATAGGGGAGATGCCTGGTCCAAGGAGAATGCCAAAGCTATGTTCCTGATTGCAAACAACGTGACCGATGAATACTTGGAGATGCTTCAGACTTATACCACCACAAAGGAGATGTTCAACGTGCTGACAAACCTGATTGACAATGGCAACGACCAGACACTGATGGATTTATGAGGTAAATTGTACACAAAACCGTATGTTTCTGGTTCTGATTTGCAGAAGTATCTGCTTGATTTTCGTGCTCGTTGTAGACGATTAACTGAATTGGGAGACCTGACAACCACAAAACAGTTTATATTGGTATTGCTGTGATTGCTGCCTGCAGAGTTTCGTCCGATCAAAGTGGTGATAGAGGATGCAGAAGTCGTCACCTGGGATGGTGGGTTTATGAAGCTAAACAACTTCCAGCGTGAACTATCTTCTGATAGTAAATCGACAGTGAGAGGTAACTCTCTGAATTCTGCATCTCAAAAACCTTCATCAGTGGTTGTCACTGGTGGGGAGAACGTGTTTTTCGGGAATCATAGCAGTGTCGGATGAAATTCTGGTAATAATAATAGTAATAGTAATCGTTTTAATCGTGGTAGGTCCCAAAATCGAAATAATAATCGTGGTTTCAATCGAGGTAGAAGTAATAATCACAATAATAATAATTTTTATAATTCATCTTCCAATAATGAAGGTCGTAACTATAATAATAATCACAATTCTAACTCACAAAGCAACAATAATAATAATAATTTTAATGGAAATGGTCGTAGTTCTGGTAATGACAATGGACATTCGAATATTAAATGTCACTATTGTAATAAGATCGGACATATAGCAAAAAATTGCTATGTTAAAAATAGAAATAATAATAACGATAATTGTAGTAGTAATAGTAATAATGGAAATTGTTCTAATGACCATGCCACCAATAATAATAATAATAATAATAGGAGTTCCACACAGATGTGCAATGACAATTTTAATAATAATGACGATTGCTCAGAAGTGGGTTATAGTTTCACAGTAAATAAAAATAGTAATAATAAAATTGATGATTTCTGTAATGCAAAGGAAGATACGAATTTGATGCCTCGAACCACATTTGTAGTAGACAGTGGATGCACAATTCACATAATTAACGATATAAGCTTGTTCAGTGACTACATAGACTTAATTAAACCTCATAGTATCTGTGTTGCGAAGAAAGGAGTTTCGCTTTCTGTTATGTCTGTTGGTACGGTAAAATTAAAATTGTTGAATGGAATAGTAATTGAATTGAAAAACGTTAGATATGCTCGGGAGCTGCCGCAGAATCTGCTTTCGGTAAAACGAATGAGCAAGTCGGGTTTCGATACCCTGTTTAAAGAGGAATCAGTCGATGTCATCCAACGCTGCAGTGGAAAAATAGTGACCACTGGTGTTAGCGTGAACTCAGATCTCTACACGATTGATTTTTTAAAAATGTCAAGTCAATCGTGTAATCTGATGTTGGAGGATGAGTCGAGCCCACTGACCATGTGGCATAGATGACTTGCTCATCTGAATGTGAACGATGTTAAGTTGTTGTCAAACAGAGGTTTAATACCAAACGTTGACTCCAACCGCAGATTGTTGTGCGAGCCCTGTGTGATGGGGAAACAGAGCCAGAAACTGTTCCTGAGGCATGAACAAAAAACTAGTAAGCCTCTGGAATTGGTACATACCAATCTCTGTGGTCCTATAAATCCTCCTGCATATAAAGGAGCGAAGTATTTTATGACATTTATAGATGATTATTCCAACTTTTGTTGTGTATACCTGTTGACAAGTAAGACGGAAACTTTTGCTAAATTCAGGGAATATCATGAAATGGTCGCAAACAAATTTGTTTACAATGTAAAAAGACTCCAATGTGATCGCGGCACAGAATACTTGAACACAACCTTCCAGTCATATTGTACTGAGAAAGGAATTGTTGTCAAACCTACAGTTGGTGGCTGTCCTCAGCAAAATGGAAAAGCTGAAAGGATGAACAGGACGCTGTGTGAGAGGGAAAGGACACTGTTATTTGAGAGTGGTCTTGGTAAGATATTTTGGTCGGAAGCCATATTGTGCTCCACCTATATCGTGAACAGATGCCCCACAAATAAGGATTTTGTCCCTTTTGAAAGGTGGTTTAACGAACAATATGACTATAAAAAATTAAAAATGTTTGGATGCAACGCATATATGTTGTCATTCAAACATGACTCTAATAAGTTTAAAAATAAGAGTGAAAAGTTGATTATGGTTGGTTACTCTCCATGTGGTTATAGATTGTTGGATATAAATGCTAAGGAAGTACGTCTGTCACGGGATGTTGAGTTTTTTGAAAATAAAATAGATAATACTAATATAAATAAATATACGAAAGATGATGATATTTTCACAGAAGTCACAGAATCAAATTTAGAAAATATTGAAGTTGATGGTGACTTCAATTTGGACTGTCTTCCGCAGGAAATGACTGAACGTGATGAAATAGAAAGCAATATATATCTTGCTGAGGATGGCGTCCCTTTGATGTTTGAGGAGGCAAATGCTGCACCGGACAGTCTGATGTGGAGGGATGCTATTTCTTCTGAAATAAGTGCCCTGAACTCCAATCAGACTTGGCGTGTGACCAAACGTCCAAAGGAAGCCCCCACCATCACGTGTCGTTGGATTTTTAATAAACAATATTATGATAATAATGAGGTTTTATATAAAGCCAAATTAGTTGCCAGAGGATGTCAACAGAAGAAGGGCTTCAATTTTAATGAAGTGTATGCGCCGGTGGCGAAACTTTCGACTGTCAGGACCCTCTTGGCTGTGAGTGATAAATTAAAATTTCACATTGAACAAATTGATATATGTAGTGCCTTCCTGAATGGAATTCTCTCGGAAGACGTGTACCTTGAAATACCTGAAGGGATAGAAACTAAAATTAATAGACACAGTAATGTTTTAAAATTAAATAGGTCTATCTACAGTCTAAAGCAGTCGCCCAAGGTGTGGAACAAATTGTTCAATGAGTTCCTTGTTGCTCTTGGCTTTGTGCAGAGTACGGCGGATGATTGCTTATATATATATAAAAATAAAAATGATGGTACGGTAGTCTATTTACTCACGTATGTTGACGATGTCCTAATTAGCTCAAATAATAAAACACAAATTACATTTTTTAAAAAGGAAATTAATAAGAGATTTAAGTGTAAGGATCTAGGAAAGGTTAAAAATATCTAGGTTTAAATATTAATCACAATCATGAAGATGGCGTACTGGAGATTGAGCAGAGGAGAGTCTCATTGAGTCTGTTGCTAGGTGTTTTGGCGTTGAAAATTGCACACCAACCTATACACCCATTGACCCCAAACTCCAGATGGACAGGGATCTCAATGCGTGTGATAGTGTACTCAATAACAACTATCAACAGCTCGTGGGATGCCTGATGTATTTGATGCTAGGATCACGGCCCGATATTTGCTTTGCAATATCGTATTTTAGCCAATTCTCCAGTTATGTCACTGACGAACATCACAAATACTTATTAAGAGTACTTAAATATTTAGTTACCACAAAAGATAAAAAATTAATATTTTCAAATGAATGTGATAAAAACGGCAATATTTTAGAAACTTATTCTGATGCCCATTGGGGTAACTGTCACCACAAGACGGTCTATCTCTGGTTACTGTGTCTTTGTTTACGGGTCACTGGTGTCCTGGTCCAGCAAGAAGCAACCAACTGTAGCACTATCTAGCACTGAGAGTGAGTTGATTGCAGTATGCGATGCTACCACTGAGTCAATCTGGTTGAAGTATCTGTTAAGTGATTTTTGCATTCAGACTAATGACAGAGCTGTGATTTACAAAGATAACCAGAGTTGTCTGGCTCTTCTGCACTCTGGAAAGTGGAATACTCGCAGATCCAAACATATAGATGTAAAGTACCATTTTGTGTGCAATCACGTAGATATAGATTTTAAGTATTCGTATGTACCAACTTCGCGACAGTTGGGGGACGTTTTCACGAAGGGCTGCCCGAAGCCCAAATTTGATATGTTTTGTAAACTGTTAAAATTAATGTAACTTTTTGTATATGTTTACCATTTGTGTTAATATTTTTTGTGTTGTAATTCTTTTCGTGTTATTGTTGACTTTTGCCATTTTTTGTTTTAATGACTTTATTAATTTAGAAAATTTGTTTATCAGTATTTGACATAACTGTATAATTATAATTTGAGGAGGCGTGTGAGAATAATAGCAAATTATATTATACGTCGACTTATTATTCTCGCACATCATATGTTGTGGTAACACTGTTTTGTTATTATTTGTAATCTGTGATTTTTGTGTTTGAAACCCAACTGTGATTATATGTTTTGTATGCCTTCTCGTCGCTCATCAACCGTCGTAACATAAACATGTCCGCTAATATTATGTGGAATAAAATTTGTGAAATAGTGAATATTTAGTTACTTATTTATGTGTTTGTAATGTGTGTGTCTAGTCTTTGCTCAGTGTCTTCGTTAGTTTAGGTTTCATCGTCGTATTTTTGTGTAGTTCGATCCGTTGGCTGTTCCAATTTTCTCACAGAAACAGTAAAAAAAATTTTTGCCCAAAATATTTTTTCCACATATAAGTGTATATTTACAGGTATGTGGACCTTATTCTTCCAATAATACTTATTTATTAGAGATATCTTCCCTTCATGTTATTATCACTATGCTCATTCCATATAATTGTAAATAGTGAAGGAAGCTTTTTGGATCCAAAGATAGTGAACAAGTCAATCTGAAATACTATAATGCATTAAAAGAACAAAATCTGTACAAGTCTGAGATCAACTTAAAAAGGTGATGAGTGATCTACATCCATTACAAAAAAGCAATTGAGTGGGAAAAGCAAAACATTTTAATCTTCGACCATATATATAATGGACTGTGCATACTGATAAAATTACATTGGCTTAAATGGAGAAACCATGAGGGCGTACATTTCATTCAAAAGTTCCCTTTTTTCAGGATTTATCAAATATCATACATCAATTGATTAAATAATTTGGAGGGATTTGCGTAGTCATTTTACAAAATGAAACTGTTTTTAAAATTAAATAGCGTCATTTATTCCTTTTTAATATTCGTAGGTAAATTCTCTTTGACTCGTTGCTGAATCCTGATTAATTTAACAGTGACGAATCAAAAAAAATTTGTAGATGAATTCTCTTTGATTTGTCGCTGAATCCTAATTAATTTAACAGCGACGAATCGAAAAGAATTCGTAGATGAATACTCTTTGATTTGTCGCTGAATCCTAATTAATTTAACGGCGACGAATCGAATAGAATTTGTAGATGAATTCTGTGAAAAGTATAGTTTGATAAGGGAAGGAACTTTTGAATGGAATGTACATTTCATTTGGTTGCCTTCAACATTTTATCAGTATGTGCAGTCCATCTAATATATGGTCGAAGGTTTTAATGATGTGTGAGAGACAAAAGTCGTATGAGTTATCTAACCTGATCAGGTAGTAACTATGTTTAAATGTTGTGTCACTAGTAGTCATGAATGGGTAATAAGAGTGTAGAACAACATCTCCAACCTTCTTTCAAAACAAATAACAAATTACAAGTATGAGTGCCAAAAAAATTTTAATATAAACAAAAAATATTTACAATTATTTATCATTTTTTACCAATAATAAAAACAAAAGTGAACAAATTACTGAATGAAATTATTTTTGATGCTTTTTCCCAAACAAATTAAAATTAGTAACTAGAATTAAATACGTTATTTCGACTTATAATTATACATATATATTTACAAAAAGAGCAGTTTAATACGAAAATAAATTATTTCTATTTCTGTTCTATGGAATTTGAGAAAAATTTCATTATTGATATCGATCAATGAATTCAAATTGATTTGAAAAGAATTACTAGTTTAATTTTGGTTCATATTTGTTGATTTTAGGTTGTGTCAAAATGTAATATTATTATCAACGTGTGTATCTTGCATCTTTAAACATGCTAAAAAATAAATATAATTTTGTATTGACAATTATGAATTTGGCAAAAAATTACAATGTGTTCAAAATTTGTCAGATCATGTAAAATATAATTTTTCTATTTTGCAGATCTGTATTACAAATCTGTAAAGTGAAAATTAATAGTATATATATGGACAGATATTTACAGGACATTTTTGTTGAGAGGTGAATGAGGATCAAAGAATGAGAGGACAACAAAGTTAACTTTCATCAACCACATTTATTCAACAAATAAAAAAACAATGTAACATATAATATTCGAATGCTAGAATCCAATCGGTTTATGTTCGTGTTGTTGATTCTGGTATTTCAAAATATGTTCATTATATATCAGTTCAAGTAATCTATAGAAGCATAATATATTATTATCGTTGGTTTTGTTAGGTAGAGATTGGTCATGAGTGAATCAAAACTCAATATCCCCCTGCAATTCCTGATGATCAACCTCAATATTGCAACAATTTAAAGTAAAAAACATTTAACATATCATGCTGTGTATGGGTCACACAAAAATAAAAAAGAGTAAAAGTGTATACATTTATGAAAAAAAAAAAAAATTGTTAGTATTGTAATGAGACTAGAATGAGTTATAATGCTTGAATTACATGTATATTTATATATTATGGAATAAACAAAGATGAAGTTCATCGAAATATATCAAGAAAAAAACAACAATGCAAACTGTATGCAGTCATGTATTAATATGTATTTATATATATGGTAAAGGCCTTTTCTTCAGAGCTCAGCGTGAGAAGTTGGAATCTCCATGTCATTATGTATATTTGGTCTATTTTGTTTTTTAACCATTATTAGAATCAATTGAACCTAAAAGGAGATGTTGATATCAATAAGAAAGGCAGAGCGACCAAGAAGGGACCTGTTGAATGTGTGATGAAGTGAAAGGTGAAAAATGACATTTGTAGAGCAACTGTATGGAATTAGTGTTTGTAAAGACCACAAACACTGATTGCTCCACCCTCTTTCAAAATAAAAAGAAAAAAAATCCTTAATGCCAATATACCTATATGTAATATACTGTGACGTCCGAAAACAAACGTACATCCCGAGTATAGGGGTTGATATCACGATTCGAAGTATATCAATAAGTCTCGATTAATTGTAGAGTCGAAACCACAAACCAGCTCAAACAGTTAGGCCGCCAGCCCACCAGCGACAGCTCCCTCAAAGAGAACTTTTCATGTTTGTACAAAGTCAGTGATCTTTTGTTTGAGCACGCCTTCGATATTCATGTCTGTTTTATGATTTGGTGTTCTGTTGTGAAACTCTTTTAAATTATGGAAGAGTCCCAGCCTTTCTATCAGAAGCTGGATGCGCTAGAACGTAGTGGTGGTGTTGGCAGATTTAGTGGACACAATTATGATGGTTGGCGTTTTTGTTTGTTCATGACAATTAGTGACAAAGGCTTTGCTCAGTTGCTGAGATGTGAAACAGCTCATGAAATTGGAAAGGATTACCGGAGAAAAGCAGATAAGTGTAGTGCAATAATAGTTTGTTTTTTAGCAGATTCACATTTATCATATGCACAGGATGCTGTTGAACCGTTTGAAATTATTGAAAAGCTTGATCGTTTGTATTTGAAGTCAGGAACAGCAAGCAGAATCATGCTCAAAAGACAATGGATGGAATTGCGTTTGAAAGAGAACGGAAATATGGAGGAGCATCTTCGCTGTTTTGAGGAATTGGTTGTTAAGTTGAAGGCTACTGATGTATCATTAACGCAACAAGACATCGTAGAAAAACTTCTGATGTCATTGCCTCAGACCTATAATGTTGTTGTATCGATCCTTGAGAACAAATTTGACCCGGATTTAGAACAAGTAAAATTAAAATTATTAATTGAGTTTGCGAAACAAAAAGGTATTTCATCTACCGCCGTTAAGTTAGAATCCGAATCCGCTTTGGTCGCAGGAATTCATCTAAAATAATTAAATGCTTTGGATGCGGAAAAATCGGCCATATTTGTAAAAATTGTCGCGCTAAAAATGTTAGTAACTCCGTTACGTCTAGTAATACGTCGAATAATACGCAAAATAAAATAATATGTTTTAATTGTCAAAAGTTTGGACATGTTGCGCTATTTTGCAGAAATCCAAAAGCAAATTTCTCGCAAAATACGAACATCGATTGCGATAATAATAATAATAAATCAAAAAATGATGAATCAATTTCGTTTATTAGTAATGTCGGGAATATTTACGTCGTGGAAACAAGTGGAAACATCAAATTTAAGCTTGATTCAGTTGCGACGAATCATAATGTCAATGATGATAAATTATTTGCGAAATATATTATGCTAAAAAGCCCTATCAGAATAAAAGTTTTCAAGCGAGACAGCTATGTGTACGCCACTAAAGTTGGAACGATCATTTGTTGGTCAAGTACCGTTATTAGATGCGTGATAAATAATGTATTTTATTCAGAGGAATTCCCAACCAACCTCCTATCAATTAAAAAGCTGTGCCAGTCAGATATAAAGGTTAATTTTGATTGTAATAGTAATGTTTATTTAATTCGTGAGCATGATGGCCAGCTGATAAATTATGGAAAATCACCGGACAACGAATTATATAATATTAATTTTTATCTTAACCCAAATCAAAATTTTAAGAGTTTGGCTACTGTGTCCAATGAAAATGTAAATTTGTGGCATGCCAGGTTGGGGCATCCCAATTTTGAAACTATGAAACGCATGTCTCGCTCCCAGCTAATTAGTAATTTTGATTATAATAATGTTAAATTTTGTAAAAGTTGTGTTGAAGGTAAGCAATCGAAGCTTCCTCACAGATCTGTCAATAGAAAATCTACTCGTCTGTTGGAATTAGTACATACTGATGTTTGTGGGCCGGTGCAAACTACTTCGTATAATAATAAGAGATATATGTTAACCTTTTTAGATGATTTTACTTCATTCGCTACTGTTTACATACTTGAGTCGAAAGATCAAGTTTATGAGAATTTCTTGGATTACGAAGTTCGTGTTAGGAATATGTTTGGCAGAGGAATCGGTAAAATACGGTGTGATAATGGTACTGAATATATTAATACTCGTTTCAGGACCCAATGTAGGTTATTAGGTATTGCGATTGGGAATACTGTACCATTCTGTCCTCAGATGAATGGATGCACCGAACGATTGAATCAAACGCTGATTGAAAAAGCGCGTACTATGTTAATTCACTCTGGTTTAGAAACTAAGTATTGGTCTGAAGCTGTGCTATGTGCCACGTATTTGTACAATAGAACAGTCAACTGTTGAAACGAGCAACCAGCAAAAACATGGTATGGTAATGATGTAAATTTAAGTAACGTAAAAGTTTTTGGTTGTTGTGGTTATGCCTTGATCCTAAAAGAGAAAAGGAAGGATAAATTTCTAAGTAAAAGTGTACCTCTGGTGTTTGTTGGCTACAACCCAGAAGGCTATCGTTTGTTGAATACCAACAACGATGAATTGATAATTGCGAGAGACGTGATGTTTGATGAAAGTAGGTTTGTTAAAAGTAATGTCGATAATAAGGTAAACGTCTCTTCGCTAAGTGCCTCCAGTAACGTAAATAGAAACTCGGATGTTAACATAAAGGTCCCTAATAACGTAAATTTAGATGATATAGAAAATATAGTAATTGATGAACCCGAAGTAGATGACACATGTCACTACGCTTATAATGTGTTTAATGAGTTTCCTTCTAACTTTGAAGAGGCCAAGTTGTCGTTAGATAAACGTGAGTGGGAGATAGCTATTTCCAAAGAGTTTGATGCACTTCATGCAAACAACACTTGGGACTTAGTTGATTGTCCCATTAATACGAAGCCAATTTCATCTCGATGGCTATTTAAAATTAAAGAAGATGGACAAGGTAATAAGTTATATAAAGCCAGATTGGTCGCTCGAGGTTTCGAAGTTGACAAAAGTTTTGATTTTAAGGAGTTGTATGCTCCAGTGGCAAAAATGAGTACATTGAGAACTCTTTTAGTATTGTGTAATCAAAGAGGGTATAATATTTCACAAATTGATATAAAGAATGCGTTTTCGAATGGGATACTCCATGATGATGTATATTTGGAGATCCCAGATGGTATTTATGATAAAGTAAACCGTAAAAATAAAGTTTTGAAATTAAATAAATCATTATATCATCTCAAGCAAGCCCCTAAGGCTTGGTATGAGAAATGGAGAAATTTTGTCTTCTCCTTAGGATACAAGAATAGTAAGCATGATGAATGCCTCTACTATAAGAAAAATGAAAAAGGTTTGGTGTACATTTTGGTTTATGTCAATGACATGTTAATACGTGGAGAAAATATTGAATTAATTAATGAGTTGAAAAGTCAATTGAACACCACCTTTAAGACCCACAATTTGGCACTGTAAAATCTTATTTAGGGTTGCAAATAGATTATAATAAAGAAGAAAAAGTATTAAAATTACATCAAAAACAATTAATAGATAAAATAATAGAAAAGTTTAAAGTAAAAGATTGTAACCCGGTTTATACCCCGACAGAAGAAAAATTATATTTGAAAATAGACAAAAATAAAGTAAAGTCAGAAAGTTTAATAACAAAATATAAAGAGTTACTCGGATGCTTAATGTATGTCATGTTGGGTACTAGATCCGACATATGTTACACTGTAAGTTATTTTGGTCAGTTTAAATCTAATGCTGATAATGTTGTGTATTCTCATTTGCTACGAGTGTTGAAGTATTTAGTTACTACTCGAGATTATGAACTCATCTACCGTTTTTCACCTGATTCTGATGTCATTAAGTCTTATGTAGATGCCAATTGGGCTAACTGTCCAATTTCTCGCCGATCAATTAGTGGTTATTGTATATTTGTTCACAATGCTCTGGTACTCTGGAGAAGTAAGAAACAGTCGTTGGTGACATTGTCCACCACAGATGTGGAAATAGTCGCTCTGTGTGATTGTACTTTAGATACTTTATCGTTGCGAAATTTATTATGTAATTTAAATGTTAATGTCTTGTCTCCATGTCCAATTTTCGAGGACAATGAAAATTGTTTCAAGTTTGCCAACAGTTCCATATTGAAGAAGCATCTCGATGTCAAATACTATTTCGTGCGAGATCATATATCCGATAATGTAATTTGTTTAAAAAGTATAGCTACAGGCGATCAGATTGCTGATGTTTTCACCAAGGGACTTGGATGCGCAAAATTTAGTAGTTTTAGAACTTTGCTTTTTGGAGATTGTTAGTTCGATCCTTTTGTGAACAACCCTCAGCTCCAAGTCTTCTTGTGTTGTTGTTTGTCCTGTCAGTGTATTTATGTTAGTCATGTTTATGTATCTCATCAGTTTTTGTCGGATCCAAATTGAAATTACCTCTGTGTTTATTCTCTTCATTATTTTTGTTTAGTTCACAATGATTTTCCTTTTATGCATCTTAGCTTTTTTACAGTTACCATTTATATAACTTTTTGTAGTCGTTTTGAAATTTTAATGTTCCTACTAGATGATACGATTTTTAATGTATATGTCAATTTGTTTTATTCTGTCATATGTTTTTATATTCTGTGAAATAATTTATTAATAGCAAGTTTGGGGGAAGTGTTGATTTGATCAAACTTGCCCATCTCTAGGTGTAGAACCTGTTTGTTTAGTATTTGGTTCTTGGTTCTTGGAACCTTGTTATTTACAGCTCTTTTTATGTGATAATCATTGATGATAGTTTGTTCTGTACTTCAAATTTCGTGTCCATCATGGACGGACCTAATAAAGTTTGTTCTGAGTAAACTTCTCGTATTTTTTGTGTTTTACCAATCTTTCCATTGTGTTTTAACTCTACATAACCAACACACATGTTTGTAGAAGTGCTTTCTATAGGTAAAACACCGAAACTGCACATGTGTCATCTCCATCATAATTATTAGGGCTGCTAATTTTATGCTTTAGCATATTGTTTTGTAGCAGAGCAGTTGTGGCATATCGAAGTTTTCGTTTCAAATTGTGAAATTTCCTGTAAAATGACACCTGTTTGATGTGGCATATTTTGGAATATTTAGGGTAAAAAGCTGTGAGAATGATAGCAAATTATATTATATGTCAGCTCATTATTCTCACATTATAATTGTTGTGGCAACACTGACTCGATACATATTGTAATCTGTGATTTTTATATTTGTAGCAGAACTGTGATAATATATTTTTGTGAACTTCTTGTTACCCATGAAACGTTGATCAATCAACATCTCCTCCATCTTAAATGGCAAATACATTTTCGTGAAGTGAATATTTTGAGTTCTTATTTATGTATTCGCAAAGTGTGTTTTTAGTCATCGTCTAATATCTTTGTTTATTTTAAGTCATTCGTCAATATTTATCGTCATTTGGTCTGTTGAAACTTCAACATTCTTCACAAAATCATATATTAACATAATTTAGGTTTTTAAGAGCATATTTAGGAATTATTTTCCTGGTTTTAGAATTTTTAGAGAATTTTCCCCAAATTTTTTTGACTTAAATCTGAAATCTCTTTTTTGATTTTTTCTTTTGTAATTTTTATACTTTTAACAGTTCTGATTTTGACTATTGTGAGTACTTTTTTTTTTCCCTAGATAGGATAAATTGTTCTGGACAAAGGGTGCTCCTCATTCCATCACTCCATAGTGTGGTATGTAGTACTTTTATCATTACTTTTGCCCATGTGTTCCATTTATCCATCCTTGTGTACTTGATCCATAGAAAGAAGGGTAGGGAGAAGAATGTGAAATCATTATAATCGTATATATACAGATTTGAGAAGTTTTCATTTTGAAAACCTACGCAAACACTTAATTATCGGATGTAATTCATTTTAATGTAATTATAACCATCAACTAATGCAAGAATGTTGGAAGAATAAAAAAAAATTCCAAAATGTTTCTCTTCTTTCGAATTATCAAGTGAATGACTAATATTTACATGGTACTTCAATTTGTTTTGATTTTCCCTTCAAAATGAGCCCCATAATGATAAGGAATATTTTGGCATATTTGCCAGTTTTAGGGAATATTTAGGGCATATTTTGGAAAAATAAAAGCGTATTTTAAGGGCATCTTTTACTTTTTTTAGAGTATAAAATTCACAGCCTTAATAATTATGTTATTATGAACTTAAAACTTCACTAAGTGACGGAAACAACGAGAAAATGACTCCATTAAGTAGAGGAGTTTGAATGACAACGAAACACCATTAACGTAGAACTAATTTGATGAATAATTAAAACACTTTAAATAAAAAATCTCGAGAATATATATTGCACATAATGTTATAACCAAGAAGGTTTTCAGTCGACTGAGAACAAGTACATAATCAGTAAAGTTTTGAGTGTATATCGATAACGCTAATCACAACATATCGATATCTACATAAAACTACTTCATGATTTGGGTAATATTGTCAACAGTTATATATCCTCGAAGAAAACCCCTTCGACCATATATATAATGGACTGCGCATACTGATAAAATGAACATTGGCTTATATGGAGACACTATGAAGGCGTACATTTCATTCAAAAATATTGTTTTTTCAGGATTTATCCAATATTATAGGTCAATTGATTAAATAATTTTGCACTTCATTTTACAAAATGAAAGTGTTTTTAAAATTAAATAGCGTCATTATTATTCCTTTTTAATATTTTCATTTTAGTTTTTGGTGGAGTAAAATAATGAATAGCTTTGTAAGTTAATTTCATGATTTTTGTAAATTATTTTTCAACTTAAGGAAAACCTGATAGGTAAAAAATACATAGATTTCTCTTTATTTTCCATTGATTTCTTTTCATGTTATCAGGACCTTTGCACCAATATGCTTCACATATTTTGTTATAGTCTTGAATATTTTACTTACTATTATCCTAGTAATATTATACGTATGCCTACTCTTAATAGGTTGGATAGGAAATATATGAAAATTAAAGAAAATCCATTTTACTATTAGCCTATCCTTTTTTGGGATTTTCTTTCAGTAGGAGAATTTTTAAAATATCAACCAGTAATACCGCACTTAGAAAATAAGTAAAACAAATTGTGAGCAAAGGAATTATTATATTTTGTTTCATTTGAGGTAGAAGAAACATGACAACTGCACACCCTCTTTTCAAATTGCCATCACATACTTCAAGGTTGAAGCTGTACAAAATATGTATGCTAAAATAAGCCTTGGTGACAATGATGAATTCTTTCAAGTAAGAAACAAATATTTGTTTCATTTCCTGCTCAAAATACCGAGGCAACATTTTAACAAGATCACAAGCTGCTCTTCTTCGCATGTCAACATCTGATCCTTCAATGTCTTGGCGAATATATTTGTCAGGGTTGTCTTCAAATAGTTCTTTATTCAATGCTATACAAAACTTTCGATTAATCATTCTGAACTTAAAGTCAACCAACGAACTATTGAAAAAATATATTTACTTTGAAACTATATATTTGGGAATATTACTTTTTCACAAATACTGTTCAGTACTGCTGGATCGGATAACAAAGGTTAATATGGTTTTCTATCAGCAACGGTCGAAAAAAAAATTAAAGCACTCCTGACCAGCTGAAAACAATAAACATTGCAGAAACAAACATAAAAAAATCAATCGAGGCTAAAATTGGTACAACTTACAATATCAAATTTTGGTTGAGGCGAGTGTCTTGCAGAAGGAACATTTTGTTTGCTTCTGACTTCATGATGTGTTCTTTCTCGTATTAATGGCATTAATTCGTCGACAAATCAAAGGGAATTTGTTGACGAATTAAGACAAATTCCCGTCGATTTGTCGACAAATTAACATTTATAAATACACATGAATTAAAGGGGATTTGGGTGAATTTAACGGCCTTGATTCGTCGACGAATTCCCTTTGATTTGTCAACAAATTAACGCCGATAAATGCAAACAAATTGAGGAAAATTCATTGACAAATTCATGAAGTTAAATTACTCCAAAGGATTTATCTGTATAACAGTATCACGGCAATCTTCGAGGCAAATAGTTGAATAGAAATTCCAAATGTCATCAACAAATCAAGGTGAGTGAGGGACAAATTCTTCATCATACCTCTGAGTGAACATAACTAGATTTTTGTAAATTTGGGAACACAGTTGTTCAATAACACCAACTTCTTCATCATCCTGTTTGGGTAAACAGAAAAACTAACATAAAATCTTCTAATGATAGAGGAAGAATAACAAAACCCAATACTCACACTTGCAGTGACAAGAGCAACATAATTTCCAGTCAGTAAAACATGAAAGTTATTAATCCAGATAGTCATGTTATCTTCAAAAAACTCCAGTAAATCCTAAGATATTTATGTTTGTGATACTTTTTAATAAAATAAACGACAGATTAGAGATCATATTAAAATTTTTGCGTAATGTGTGAGAAAAGAGCATAATCAGACATTTCCTCAGAGGAATAAAATGACAGTTTAACAATTTATATTCACAAACTGTTAATATATAAACCCAAATTTATGACTGTTGATCTTCTAAAGTATTTTAGCCATAACTAAATTTATTTTAAATAAGAAACCCTGGTTAAAAATACGTTCTATTTGAGAATTCTAATTTTTTAATATTGTGAAAAGTGCAGTTTGATAAGGGATTAAATTTTTGAATGAAATGTACATTTCATTTGGTTGCCTTCAATATTTTATCAGTATGCGCAGTCCATTATATATATGGTCGAAGGAAAACCCTATAAAACAAGATGGCTTCTCATCTCTTATCACCCTCATGCGAATACCAGTTAGTAAAGAGCCTTAGTTTGGTGTAAATACGGTCTCATCTATCACTTCTTGTAGAAAAGAGAGTTAGAGAAATCAAATCCGGTGGTTTTTTTTATGAAAAAATATTCTCACAGCATGTGAACAAAATACGCGTTGTTTTTATTATTCCTCTGTTTGAATTGGAGAGATTCGCCATTGCCATTATTTCTCTGGAGGACCATTTAGCAGCCATCGTAAAACTAGTATGTCTGTCTCGTTGACAAAAATAACGTCTGTCTTTCAAAGTTTCCTTCGAGTATCTCCCTCACCAACTGTTTCAGCAATTACAAATATCTGCTCAGAAGTAAAACCGTCTGCATTTGTATACTTTGTTACCAGAAGAAATTATGCCGCTGACTTCGGTTATTATCTGAATTCTATAACTTTGTACTTACTGAATCCGATTTATACCTATCCGCATCTATTTATTTTTCACTATTTACAGGTGGAGGAAAAAAGAGTAAAATGGCCAGCTCAGGTTCAAAGATGAAGGATTTTCCAGTTGAAAAAGATCCCTACAAACTAGTTACGCATTGTTGCGGTCTTAATTATTTTCAAAACGGCGAAGAAGTTAAGTTAAAACCGGACAGCGAATATCCCGATTGGCTATATACTCTTGAAATCGGTTAGTAATTTAACGTTATTTTGTTTCATTGATTTTGGCTGAAGTAATGAGTTCAGTCTGATGTAATCTTCGGAATTTACGTTGAACTCCTCAACGTTTAATATTCTCTTTTCAAGTTTACCGTAATTTAATTATTTTATTTCATTCCGGTTAGTATTGCACCCACAATAGCTTAGATGACATATTATATAGGGAGGATTTGAAAACTGAAAACACGCTATAATGTATAGGCATAGTCAAAGATATATTGAATGAACGAAATTGTTATCGAAAATTTGGTATTGCTCATACTAAGTAATTATACCTGTGGCTCGGGCATGCCAGATGTTCAGTAATTCTGTAATTAGAAAATAGGTATTTTGCATTGAAGAAACCTAAAATTACCGTACTCTTTGGCAACTCTGCTGTAACCTCTATCTCAGGAGCAAAATACGTTTGGACTTGTCGCAGAATATCCGAATGCTATGTACTCTTTTTCATTTCTTAGATGAATATGAACAAACTGGGGAGAACTATATGTATGTAAATTTCATTTACGTAGACTAAAAATTTATTGTACCCAGTTAAAAATATGAACACATAAGAATTTTCAATTAGAATCCTCAAACTGTAGATCATGAGGAGCGATGGTAAATTACTTTCCGAAAATAGGGAATAAAACCCAAATCCAGATGGTTAATACATTTCTGATTTTGAAAAAAAAAATTAGGCCACGAATTAAGGTAATTAAGAAATTTAAAAACTCTTCCTGTTTTTTATCTCTAACAATCGTGGGCGAAAATTATACAGTAAGTGAAATGTCTTATTGAAATATTTTTAAAAGAGTTATAAAATCCTTAAGTAGCCAATATCATGTTTGTTATTGAATTTATCGCAGTGATTTAAAAAAGGAAAAAAAGTGATCAACTTAACTAATAAATCAATCAATTATTGGACGAAAATATTTTTTTAACTTTTGCTCAATCACGAGAACTTTGGTTGATCATGGGATCAGGGTTTCATTTTACTTGAATTAATGTAATTTTGGTTGCTCTGTAATAAATTGAAATTGACCACTAACCCTATTTGCATCAACCTCTTACTCAACTGTATAAACTAAGTTACTTCCCAATTGTATTTCGTGTTATTCTGTGTCCTATAACTTTTATCTATACAGTAATTTTATTAAATAATTTAAACCCCTCGGAAAACCTTACCATTTTCTTCCTCAATGATATATTTTGGGTGGAGGACTAGAGGTAATTTTCAATTGAGTTCGATGAGTAGTGGAATCAGTCGTTGAATGAAACGTTTGTAGAACCCTTTGGAGGTTTGGATTTCGATGATTCAAATCTGGTCTGGATAGATATCAGTAATAACAGTATGTGGCCATTCCAACACTGGTGCATTGTAAACTTTTTCAATTATGATGTCTAGTACTTTGAGATTGGGAGAAAATACCTTCCAATTCACATGTTGTTGTAGTTGGTTAAGGTACAGTTTGCGCCAATGACATCAGAAACAACTGAAGATGGATTGCATCAACTAGTAGCAATGTGACAAGCTGACATGATGATTGTCAGTGATGGACAAATCAAATAGTGACTCACCAATTAGAAAGTGAGCAGGAGAAGTGGATGTATTACTATCAACGTTGCAACATAATGATTGTAAAATAAAATAACTTCAGTTTTGTTCAAAACTGTTCTTAATTCATCACAATTCAGCACTTGGTTACCAACAGCCCTTATCAGCAACAATGTGCCAAATTTTACAGCTGCTTCCCATGAGCCACTATGTTGGAGACTGTATGATGAAATGAATTTCCAGCAAATTAAAATTTGAGTAATGAAGTCTATGTTCTTTTTTGAATTGATCATATTGCTGAACCTGGTGAAGTTGGTAGCATTTTCGGAATAGATTTCCTTTGGAACATGACGATGACTGATAAACCTTTCTAGGACAGAGATAAAGGCTTCTGTGGACAAATCAGCTGCTACCTAGATGTGAATTTCTTTTGTTACAAAACATATAAAGAATATGGCATATGTTTTGTTAACCTTTGTTGAATGATGTCCAGTACACTTAGTGCTGATTGCACTGGTAAAATCAACACCAGTATGTGTGAAAAGTCGTGCAATTAAAGTTCAAGCAACAGGCAAATAACCAATGATTTTCTGTGATATGGTTGCTCAAAATTAAGTACAAAAAACGCATTTGTAGATAATACGTTTTATTAATGATTTGACTTCACGGATAACCTAGTATCTATTTTGAAATAGATTGAGCAGAAAAGCTGAAGATGCTTGGTGGAAATGAAGGTGGCAGTGTTGTATGTACAGTTCCAATAACCGAGAAGTTTTAGGCAAAATTATTGGGTGTTTAATGTCATATGAAAAGTTAGATAATGATAATCAATTGCCAACAGGCAACAAGTTGCATTTATCAAAAAAAGGGCTTAACAATTGGAGTGAGTTACGATTAGGAAGGATGTCTTCAGTACTGATTCAAAATGGTTAAATTAACTTGAACAGTTTTGGATTTTTGTAGTTCAGGTCCATCACAGTTGATTTCAGGCTCCAAATTGAGATGATTTTCAAACTCTGATTTGTAGTCAGGATGGACCATGGATCCAGACATGGTTGTCAATGAGTTTGGCAACTGAAATTCCCCGAGTTGTAAGATCTGCTGAGTTTTTAGAGGTATTAACATAACTCCAATGTTAATAATGTAGGTGTAAGTTGATGGTGACTGAAAGATTTCAAACGAATATTTTAAATTTCTCGCTTGGTTCTTTGATCCAAGACAAGGACACTTCAAAGTCGCTGAATGCATGTGTTCAGTCAAGGTCAAGGTCCAAAGTTTTTTGTACACATGTAAGTTTGGCTAATGGCTCTGCATCAAGTAATTTGAGTTGTGGGGTAGTTTGTAGCTTAATTGGTGCTATATGATTCTTTCAGCAAACAGTTCTAGATTGACTTTCCCTTGAATGACTAACAGATCTCAGGAACATGACTGCACTATAAGTAAAAGTGTTGTCATCACAGAACCCAGTTAGCTATCTACTACAATTAGTAAACAATGAATATCTATGAGGGACTACTCAGTTGACTTAGCTCTGAGCAGTATTTTTGGATTTTTTGGAAAATTTGTTCCAAGAGGCATCTACATCCCATGTAGTAACCTGTTGCCATAAATCTAGCATTAACAAGTGTTTTGTAGATTACCTGCTGTTTTTGGATTGCTTCTTTGACAGCGACTACTTCAGACATACGATTGTTTATATAGAACTCCTTTTCAATTGATTTGGATGCAGTTGGGTTAGATTCACGAATTGAATCTGTTGGTTGCTGTAGGCATTTTGTGGCAATGTATGATGCAGATGCTGTACCACAAGTTACTGTTTTAAGTCTACATATATCAACGCAATCATTTGTATTATCACGCCAGATAATTCTCTGCATATCACAGTCTTCTTTTCTAATACTGATTTGATGATACATTTTTGTTACATCAGCATTGAATGCAATGGCAAAACTATGAAAATATAATAAAATGTCAAATAACTCAGATTAGAGTGAAGGGTCAATCATTACCACTTCATTTAATGAACAACCTATTTTATTACTAACTGATGCGTTGAATATGATGCGAAGTTTGGTTCTTATTTTATCTGGTCTTATAATACATTATAAGGCATGTAATATAATGGAGTGATATCACGCTCATTTTCTGGGACTAGTTCCATATGTCTGACTTCTCAATATTCATGAATGAATTTGGAATACAACTTCCAAATTTCAGTTGGATGATTCTTGCTATGCTTCAAGAAACAAAGTCCCTGATAATACGCATCAGGGACATCACTTTCACTACATTTAAATGGCAATGATACTTCAAATTGACCCATACAATTCATGTTTGGAACTGATCGGATAATCAACCACCATTTCTTCAACTTCCCAGAATTTTTTCAGTTGTGATTCAATATTAATAACCAAACTACAAGAGTGTAGGTTAGTACTAAGTTTTAATTTGAAAGCTCTGGATGCAACCCAATTAAATTGCAACTTTTCAATGTAAATTCTGTAAGCAAATTTTCTTTTACCCAGAAGTCAAGGATTAATGTACTCTACACCAAGTAAAACATCAACTTCATTAGAACTGACATCAGTATCAGTTAGATCAACACCAAGGAACATAGATTTAGTGACTTCAATTTTTTTTTTATCAACATGGCACGGTACACAAGACAAAATGTCAGTATTGAAAGAGATAGTAAAATCATTATACCTTGAAGATAAGGAATGTTGGACTAATTGATATAATTTGATAGCTCTGCAGTAATTCTGCCAACATTAGAAATTTATTTTCAAATGCAAATTTTATTATTTTGAACAAATTTTTCAGAAACAAGTTCACCTTCTGAACATGAGTCAAGCAGCAAACGAGTTTAACCTTACAAGAATTTAGATTTACATACACAACTGCAAATTGAAACATTTTTAAAGATGATCTTGATGCATTAGTTGTCAACATTGTTGCTATATTTGAACTGTCTGGTTTTATTGTCACTGTTGTTAATGGGCTAGATGCGGACTGTGGAGACACTACATTTGAAGTTGGCTCCCGGTGAAGCAATGTATGATGATTTCTGAAACATTTATGACAATTAAACAAGTGCATTGCCCAACACAATAAGTAAGGCTGAAACATTTTGGACACAATTAGCTTTAGCAAGTTGAAAACAATGATCAACAATTTTGTCAACAAATTGTTTGCATTGATTGAGAAAATAATTCTGTGAACATAAACAAAGTGATTTCTAATTATCATTTACAGTTAACATTTTTTTTCCTCTTTTGCAGTGGATTTTTCATTCTGCACTCTCTGAACATTCGATCTTGCATTGGTGTGCATTACTGAATCTTGGATGACAGAACTTTGATATTGCAGACATTCATGTAGTTCATTGTAAGTAGGGAAAGTTTTTGATGATTTATACAAAATTTCAATGTCTGTGGGTCAAGTAGGCTAGAAACACAGTAAGTGATGTAATGAGAAAAAGAATTTCTACATATGCCTTCAGCCCACATAGAATGACATAGCCTTACTGAGTAGGGAACAAATATTACAATCACATTTAATTGGTTCGAAATTGTGAAGATTTCTAAATAATGTACAGACTACTGTGCGACAATTATCATTGTGTTTGTTTAGATATTCCCATACCTTGGAATAAGCCCTTTTACTTAATTTGAAATCACAAACAACATTTTGAGCATCACCTACAAGAGCTTCCTTTAAATAATATAATTTTTGTTTGTTAGAAAGCTCATTATTCTCATGAATTAAGTTCTCAAACTAACTTCTAAAATTCAAGAATTTCAGAATCTCCCTGTCAAATTTAGGAACTTAAATACGATTCAAACGTGGCTGGCAACTATTAGTATGATTAGAACTAACAGAATTTTTATGTAACAAATTGAAAGGCACCAAGGATTTGCGAGTTTGTTGAGTGGTTAATGTTTTATGAAATGCCTTGATCTTACCTTCATATTGAAACAGTATCATATTTACTTCATCAAGCTCATTCAAGAAGTTTGTTTCAGTGCTACCGTAATCATCTGCTTTATCATCCATCCTCATCAAGCATTCCTCCATTACATCTTCAGATTGCTTCATCATCATTGAAAAATTATAGATTGCATCTTGTTCACTCAGAGTCTCGATGTCTATTGTTTGGAACTTATAAAGATTGACTAACTGGTCTCTAGCTCTACCAAGTGGGAATTTATTCAGCCTCCTTTTCTTTTTTAGGGCATCCATTTTGGATAAGTCTGATTGAATTTCTTCAGGACCACACTAAGTGGCCTTGAATTTTCGAAACAAACAAAATAAAAAATGAATTTATCAAGATATAAATGACAAACTTTAATGTGACAACAAAACAAAAAATCTTGGTTCTGCATCAACAGAAAAACAAAAATATTCTTACCTTAGTGAAACAATTATTACAAGCCATAGTTATCCACCCTGAAGGACCATTGTTTTCTTTGAGTTTGTGATTTAATAAGACACTTAAATTATGAAGAAAATGGATTTATTACCAAGAACAAAAATGCTTTGAAAAAACAAAACATTGGAAGTGGATGTAAAATACTGAAAATGATAATAGTAAGAAGCTACCTTCGAGGATATTTATATGATGAAGACGACACATGGGCTGTTTTGGTGTCCTACCTATAAAAAGCACTTCTACTAATATGTGTACTTCCAACTAAATATCTGATTGGAGGAAAATCTCATAACGTACATTTGTTTGTAAACACTGGCATACAAAGTACCTCACTTTCACACCAATTTTCAATTTCTGATTGGTTGGCGTGTTCAGTCTACTTTGTACACCAGTATGCAGCATCTATAGTCTGGATGCTCAATCTCATGTTCAAATTGTTCCATGTGGTCTCCATCATATATATATCCTTGAAGAAAGCTACAAACAGAAACGTGGACTATCAGTTTAGCCAAATGATAAAAACAAAATTATGTTAACATTCTGTTTTAAAACTCAATGGTGCCTTAGTAGTACAGATCTTCTTTTTTTCACAAATAATTCTCCAAATTGTTCTTCAACTAGTCCTTTTTTTATTAGATATAAAAAACTTATGCACTGAACAGTTGGCTGCTGCAGACCATAGAAATCAAAACTCCTTGAAAAAGGGTTGTTTACTGCGCACCAAAGAAAACGTGAATGGTCTTGTACCTTTTTGTTTTTTTTCAAACTTAGATCCCACAACAGTAACAAAACCTGTTCATGGGATCTACTTCTCAGATCCAAGTTTGGTGGAAAAAATTCAACTTTGGTTTGTCAATCTGGTTACAAAAGTATACATACTCAATGATTTAGGATATAAAATGCCCAATTTTGGACTAATAAAAATGTAATTTGGAACAAATATTTATTAAGTAGGATTTGTGGGTCATAAGCAAACACCAGAATCATAACTAAAGCAAAGTGGGTTACTCTCAATGACGCCATCCCTAAAAAAAGAAAGGTGCGAGTTCCACTGGGGCTTTTCTCATGAAGGATTGATATGTAAACATAATAATAGTGTGGTTGTGTACATACTCGCATGTCATGTAACACACGCAAACAAAAGTTACAATTGTAAGAGTTCTCATTAAAGTAGTTACACATATTAGATTATCAGCACAGTTGAGTATTATTAGTACATCATTGAATTGAAAAAAGCTATCATCAAAGCACTCTTCTTAGACAAGCAATCATTTATTAAGTTTTACATAATTCAATTTTATCAAATATTCAGTTATTTACTTTTTTTTTTTTTAACCCAAATTTTAAGGTTTTATTTTTTGAATCAACTGAATCAATTTTATCATTGATTACCTTGATATTTACATAAATTTTATTGTAGTAGTTCGTTCAAAGTCCTGGTTAAAATTCGAAAGCATTACTTCTTTGAAAAAGCCAAAGTCGTTTATAGCTCTCTCGCTACAGAAAATCTCGTCTATCCAGAAATCATTGTTATTTCGTTATTGGCTGGTAACATTTACGAAGATCTTTTTATGGAAAAACGATTATCAGTTCCCAAACCATTCTTATAAAGTTTTCTTACTTGAATTATAAAGTTTTCTTGCTTGAATGACCTTAAAAGGTTGGTTCATATAATTTTCTAAGTCGGTTGGCCTCAAAAGTTCAACGACGTTAATGAACTGGTCTTATTTTTGCGGAGTGAATTATAATGTGTTCGTTTGAATCCTCGTCGAAGGATCTCGCTATTATTCGCCTTGTTCATTCCCGCGCATTCTTAATTAAATCAATCTTATTATGTTCACAGGTAGACCGAAGAAACTCGAGCAATTGGATCCCAATTCCTTAGAGTACTGGACAAAAATTCGAAAACTTGCTCGTCAGCGTAAAAATCAGTTGCACAGACTGAGAGTGAAAATTCTGAAAAAGTTTTAATGAATTTTACGTTTTTAGTGCGCGAATCGCCGATCATTATTAGTTGTTTGTTTTAAGAGAAAATAATAAACAAATAAATTTTAGTCGATTATTTTTTCCCTATCAAGACCACAAAATCCATCGGTATCAATTCAAAATATATTGTAAATTACCTATAAAACAAAACATAACAATAAAATATAATGCAACAAATTAATAAATCTAAAACATTTTTGAGTATTTCATAATTAAATGAATAACAAAAGAAGAAAAAATGAATTAAGAATAAAAAAAGTGCTAAAAGCTTACTTATATAAATTGTAGACTTGCGAAAACTTTCACACGATCAAATTTAAATTCTGAACAAACTTGGGCTCTACGTCGATGATCTACAATATATATCATAGTTGAGAAAACAAAATATAAGGATTATAAGATTTAAAAAGACAAATGGTAGAGGATATCGCCAAAATTGCTTCACAAATTTATTACTGAAAGAAAAATAAAGAGTGACACTCGGTTTGGTAAAATTTACGAAGCTACGGTCAGTGCACAAGATCAGTAAATAATGTTTCCATGTCATTTAGACTGAAAGAAAAAATGGCAGATATATTCCTTTTGTACCCATCAAAATGGTAATTTAAAATTAAAAATGGTACCCTTTTACGTTATCGATTTGACGAATTTTTTTTTCACGAGTGGTCAGGATATGCATTAAGTGGGTAACGAAAATATTACTCAAATTTTTTACAGGTATTCTACACGTACAAAATGTACGTTGCTTTATTAAAACAAAAAAACAAAACAAAACAAATACCACATTCCTAAGACATAAAAAGTTAATAGGAATACAAATCTGCGTCATACATATATCACAGGCAATATCCACCAGGCACGCTTAAACAAACGATGACATTTGACTTATAAAAACAGGGGAAAAAATTAATAATCTCAATATAATGGAGTAAATCTAATAACAAATGATTTCAAAAAAGAAAAGAGATTTAATTTATGTATACCAAAATACTGAACTAATTATTCTACCATCAAACTCACTTTTAAAATGATGTTTTAAGGAAAATGTAAAAGTTATAACTTAATAATACATAATATAGGTAAGTAAATAAATTGTATGAATAATTATTTTAACTATCATAAAAATAGATGAATGAAAAAAAAAATTTTCATGTAAAAAATATTGATGTGGTTAACGTACGTTTTCTCATTAAAATGAACGATCAAACCATTGATTTTCTAACTCAATAGACACAATAAATGAAAAACGACTTTTAATTTAAAAAAAAAAAAAAAAAAATGTTATTTAGAACTAGAGCTATGAAGCCGAAGCAATAAACGATCGGATTTGATAACGCAAAATATGAACGGACCAAAAAAAATTTAATGATAAGATTCTGAGGGTAAAAAGGCAGCTGTAGAATAAAAGAAAATTTAAACTTAGAAATTATTTCAATAAATCATGAGCGCGCCGATTAGCGATTGTGATTCTGGACTCGTTCGAATCACCCTGAAAAAAGGAAGGTAAAAAATACACTTTAATTGAATGAAATTTTGAAATCGATCATTACTGTCGTTAGAATCATTTTTCACTGATTGTCAGCCAATAGCAGTAGGTGCTTTATTCTTCATGGGAAAAAAGTGCTGAATTTAACAAATTTGATTCCACACCAGAGAGGCTATTCACTGAATTAAATACAACCGGAACGATCACTGGCGGTCAACTGTGTGTAGTAAAACGTGAACAAGCGTATTAGAAAGAGACAGAGAAAACATGTCATGTATGCAATCTCTTTTTAATTAGGTTTTCTTTAGAAAATCTACTCATTACGCTTAGTGTGGTATCAGTCCCCAGGATTGAGGGTAGGTACGTTTTTCGTTTTACGACCTCAGAAAAATTTTGACACCAATAACTCAAATTCATAGATATTTTATTTACATATATATATATATATATATATACCTTTTTCACGTTCGTACAGGTCGCAATTTTTGTCTGATAATCACGAAATTTAGTACGAACATTTATACTAAGGTACTTCCGATACCGCTATTTTTATTTTTATATTGATGTTAAAATGCGGAATTTTAGAAAAATAAGTACGAAATTTGAAAAAAATATTTATTTCAATTTATTGTAGCATGCTACCAATTTCGGTAAAGATCGATCGGACGGTACTTACGGTAAAGCTTTTTTTTCCACTTTTTCTTATAATTTGCATGAACTTTTCTTTCTGGGAATAAAAATTATCCGCATGTTCATATTTTTCTTCTTTTTATTTTTTAACTTTATTGTATTTCTTATAATTTAAAATAAAATCGAAGAAATACAATAAAGTTATAAAATAAAATGAAAATAAATAAGAACATGCGAATAATTTTTGTAAAAAGAAAAGTTCATGCAAATTAGGAAAAAAAAAGGAAAAAAAAAAGCTTTACTGGAAGTACCATTTAGTCTATCCGCACGTAGTATGCTACAATAAATTATAATAAATATTTGTTTCAAATTTCATACATATTGTTCCAAAATTCCGAATTTTATGATCAATATGAATAAAAAAACAAAAATAGCGGCACCGGAAGTATATCGACCTTCCCATCCGCATCAAAATTTTCAACATTTTAGAACAGAATAAATACTTGTTTCTAATTACGTTCTTATTAATGCAAAATTAAGCATTTTATAGTCAATATAAGAACAAAAATAGGGGTACCGGAAAAACCATCCGGCCGATCCAAGCCAAAATTAGTAGCGTACTACAATAAATTGTAATAAATATCTATTCCGAATTTTGTGGTTATTAATGTAAAATTGAACATTTCTTGGCCAAAATAAAAACAAAACTGGTACCGGAACTACTGTTCGGCCGATCTGCACCAAAATCAATAGGTCTAGTCCTTGGCTTAGTACAAATGTTCGTAGAAAATTTCGTGATTATTGGACAAAAATTGCGAACTGAAGAAAACGAAATATATAAGACCATATATATGTATATGAATTTGAGTTATTGGTGCCGAAATTTTCCTGAAGTTATGAAACAAAAAACGTACCCACCCCCAACCCTGGGGACTAATACCATACCGCGCGTAATAAGTAGATTTTTTAAAGAAAATCTACTTAAAAAGAGATAGCGTATACTACATATTATCTTTGTCTCTTTCTAATGCGCTCGCTCCGCTTTTGTCCCTCAGCGATCGTTTCAGTATGTTGTATTCAATTCTGTGGGGATATTACACTCTCACACAATAACGCACCAAGTAGATGTTAGCATGACGAATATAAAGTCGGTGAAATTGCCCCTCTGGTATGGGACAAAATTTTCTAAATGCAACACTTTTTTGTTATAATGAATACACCTAATTTAGGCCACATGCTATCGACTGACACGCACCACTGGAACATGAAAACTACGAATACAAACCTTTTTATTAATCCTATCGATCTGTCTGTTCTGATTCTCTAATTCTGAACCCATATCTATCGCCATATTTCTTAAATTGCCGACCATGGTATTCACTTGTGACATATTATCTTCCATTTCAGTTTCACGAGCATCATTGGTTATTCTGTAAAAAAACAATGAAACGGAAGAGTGAAAAAACTTGGAAGTTGTATTACAATCAATTACACACGACGAAAGCAGAGGATTGTAACAACTATGTAGAACACTGTTTCGAAGAACACAAATAAAAAAACTAGAAAAATATGTTTTCAGTAATCATCAAAAATCATTCATCTTTTTTTACACATCACTTCACATCTCTTTTTATATCTCATTTTACATATTATCTTACATTTTTTAAACATTTTTTGCTTTTAAATTACTTTTTAAATCTCTTTTTAGACATATTTGTACATTTCTTTTTACATCTGTCTGGATAGTTTTAGACCTTTCATCAAAATTTTTAGCTGTTTGTCGGTTGCTGGTGGGGGGAATCAAACTGACAACTTACAAATTAAAATAGCAACGACAGAACAATGCTACCACATGGCTAGAACGCCGCTGATTGCCTAATGAAAGTGAGGGTGTATAGGTTTGTATCCTCACAACCACTACCTCTGGTTCTGCGGCAGAGATTGTAGCGCAATAGCTACAGATGGCACAGCTAGGCTGCTGCTATGTGGGGAAACCAACAAACCCGCAATACAGACTTACATCATCATGGCTTAACACCACTTTGCAGAGGGGTGTATGAACTGGTAGAGAGGTGCGCTGATCAATAACATGAGGGTAACCGTTTTTGTAGGTTATTGGTGTGGGGAATGAAACTGGGAACCTACAGGTTTAAAGTAGCAACGATGTTATCCACGCGGCTATGCCACCACCAATAGCCTAGTGAGGTGCAGCCAAATAGGTTGATGTCCCTACCCTGGTTTTTATTGTTTTTTTTCAATATTTTTTTCATAAACATCTATGTCAGCATTCAGTATGTTCAGTGTTACTCGTGTACTAAATATCAGCCTTACAGACTAATAATTGCATCTTAACTCCACTGATGAAACTTTTGGCAGCCCACGTGGCTAAACTAATTAACCAATTTTCATTTTATATGACACCAGTTTTTATTAGTTCAGAAGTAACTATTTACCAAATTTCAACCCTGTCAAATAATAATCGCACATTACGTACGAGTGAAAATTTTACAAATTTTACTTAGGTTTAGAACCAACTGCTTACCAAATTTTAACTCTATCGAATGATAATTACGCATTCAGCCCATTTGTCAAACTTCCCTAAGTTTTTAGTCAGGTTAAAATAAACTACTTAACAAGTTATAGCTCTATCTATTGATAATTGTAATTTCAACCCTCACTGATGAAAATTTCATCAGTGCGAACTGCTAAACCTGTTTACCAGTTCTCATCAAACTCTATACAGGTTTTAATTAGGTTTAGAACCAGCTACCTACCAAATTTCAGCCCTATCTAATGATAATTAGGCCTTAGCTCACATGGGACGAACTTTTGTCAGCTCCCACTGCAAAACCCCATAAACAATTCTCATCAAACTTCATAAAAGTTTTAATTATGTTTAAAACCAACTACCTATTAAATTTTAGCAATTTCAAATGATAATTATATCATAACTCCCATAGGTAGAACTTTCATCAACCCTCATTGCTCAACCTCTAGACAAATTTTCATTATATTCTGAACCAGTTTTAATTGAGTTCAGAACCATTTACACACTGAATTACAAACATACTGAATGATAATTACGTCTTGACCTCTATTAGTGAAGCTCATTTTGTCACCAACCCTTCAACTGATTTTCACCAAATACAATCACATCTGAGATTATGCTGAAACCTACCCACATACCAAATTTCAGCTCTACTAGAAAAAAATTACACTCTCGTGCTGACAAGATATAGCTTGACATACACACATGTACACATACATACATATACACAATTTATTACATGTATGTTATATAAATAGAAAATAATAGGTAAAGGAGAGGACTTTTTTTTATTGTCTCTACTCATTCAGCTAAGTCAGAATTAATGTGAATATATCTAGCTCCTTTTTTTTCATAAAACTGATATTTTTTCATTAAGAGCAGATTACTTCTTCACTTTTAGGTTGCCATATTACTTGTTGAGTTGAAAATAAAAAAAAATAAAATATTTTTTTAGGTAAAGGTTATTTAATTAATGTGATAACAAGGAAATAACTTCCTAAATATGAGAAAATAAAATTATTATTTTTATTTTATTTGTATCACCCAGATTTTACAGTTTCAGCTCAAAATTAAATTTTTCTGAGCAATTAATTCTGTATGTAATTTATCAAAACTGAACGATAAAATCACTAATTGATAATCGTTACACTTCAAAGAAGAACTGTATACCTATCAATATTTCATACACAGAAAATAGAAATACTTTGACAGTCCCCTAAAAACAAAACTTTGTAAAATAAAATGTTTGACTGCTTTTTAACTCTAAAACTATTAGGCCTATGAAGAATATGTTGATGACTTGATTCCTAGAAAATTTTATGAAAACACTTTTCATTGATAATAAAATTTTTAACAGGATTGACTCCTGGGTGAGAAAATCATAAGAACAACTGTGAAGTATGATTGAAAATACACTGGGTATAAGAGGGGACTATCAACTTGAGAGGTGATGCGTACTCCATTTTTTATAATACAATAAATCTCCAAAGGAAGAAATATTATCTTAATTTTTTATCAAGAAAAAGGTGGTAGTAATGAGGTGGATGGAGAAGTTCACTACATTAGCGGCATTCTCACTAGAATTTTCATGAGCTACAACCTCACTTTTTCAAAAATTGCATGCAAAAAATCTGAATGTAAACAAGAAAAAACTAATAGTTTACAATTGAGATTTTACAATATTAAAAGTTTAACATTATTTAACTTTTAAATTGAACAATCTCACATTTTTAGAAGCTTGATGATAGCTTGTAATAATTAAATTTTTGAAAAAAAAATTAAACCAACTGCGTTTAGGAACATAAAACATAATAGAACTAAAATGTTGAAAACAAGTTTTGTAGGTTTTGTAAAAGTAATTTTTTATAAAATTGATTTACAACTAACGCAGTCACAGGCACAAATAGCATTTGATATTAATATGAAGATCAATACTGGATTGAAATCAATAGGCGTGTGGAGAGTTTTCAACACATTAGGTATATAAATAATTTAAACATTCTTAACAATTGGTACCCCAATGTTTTAAATAGATGTAATAATGCTCTGTATTAGAATATTGTCAAATCTATGTTAAATTTACCAAAATTGCATCAGAGAAATATGTAATACAATGAAATCTAATTGCTTCATTTAAAAATTTTGCATTTTAGATATATACACCCATATATACGTATGTATGTATGTCTGTATGTCTGTATGTATGTATGTACATATGTATGTATGTACGTATGTACTTATGTACGTATGTATGTATGTATGTATGTAACTTGAAAGATAATTGTGCCAACAACTGCGTTAGTTTTAAATCAATTTTATAAAAAATTAATATTACAAAACCTAGAAAACTTGTTTTCAACATTTTAGTTCTATTATGTTTTATGTTCCTAAGTGCAGTCAGTTTCATTTTTTTTTCAAAAATTTAATTATTTTTTGATTTTCCTGCTGTAAATATTTTTTAGTGCGAATCTTTAATATCTGCCCACCATGTTTCTCTTGTCACTTCAATCCTCTACAATTCTTCTTTATCTTCCTAATTTCTGATAATGATGAAATACCTAATACAAAAAATTTAAGTGACAGGTGCTTAGTCATGTTGCAATATTTATGTAACAGCAAATTTCATTTCTAGCCTATTGTTTTTTCTTAATTAATACCGATTGTGGGGACATTACTCGTATGAGGTTATAGGGGCTCGCACCCCTCGACGACTGTCGCCGCCCAAAGGCTGGCAATAATCGTCTTTATGACGTTAAACAAATTTACACTGGTGCGTTTGTATGTTCGTACCTGTACGTACGTACAGGTAAGATACATTGTACGGACCGAGATCAATTACCTGATAACGATCTCGGTAATGTCACGACCCGGTACCAAACGCACTGCGTCGTTTCTTATCACCTCAACGGAGACAAGAAACGACGTAATGCATGACATAATTACGTACATATACGTATGCATGTGTGTCTGTGTGTGTGTACCAAATCCTGTATATAAACTCTCAGAACCGGCTCAAAAATTGCCAGTGTTCGCCGAGGATTTGGCTCTCCCATACTTAATCGTATGAAGTGGCAGAACACGCAAATACTGTTGAAGACCTTCTAGTGTGAATATCTCTCACGACAAGGTTTTCCACACCGATTTTCTTATTGGTTGATACGGAACTTTGAATTTTTTTTTAATTATGGTATTGGTCAATGAGTAAATTTCAATCTTTTAATCAAATATTAAGAAAACTAATTAGATCTTCAAAATTGATTTTAACTATAAAATTTTAATAAAGAGAATGTGAAAAAAGGGGTATATACATTTTTTTTTCAGTTATTTTCATACCTATCTGATATTCTCTAAATTAATGATTTTTTTGAAAGCAAAAGTTAGACCTCGCCGCAGTTTTGTTAGTATTTTTGTGTATTTATTAAGCACTTTTGGATCAATTTGGTAAGTATAATACCTCCTCACACAGTCTGTCATAATATAGACCTTGAACACAGAAAAATAAAAAGCTGACTGATACCTATAATGTGATATGAAACATAATTATATATAAGTGATCAATTAACAACCATAAGTGAGCCAATCACAGTTCACTTTTCAGTACACCTTCCTGATTGGTTAGTTTGAGGGAATTCTGGAAACAGGGTATTTTTATTTTTCCTTATAAACATTATTTTGAAGCAGATATATCAACGGACTTTAAATGAGCGAATTACAGTTCATTTTTTGGTATACCTTCCTGATTGGTTAGTTTAATGGAATTCTGGAAACATGGTATTTTCATTTTTTCTTATAATTATTATTTTGAAGCAGATATATTAACGGACTTTAAATCAGCCAATCACAGTTTGTTTTCCAACATATGCCTTCCTGATATTATTTTTCATTATAGCCGATATCAGCAGACTTTAAATGAGCTAATCCTACATAATACATCTACTGGTGCTAATATATTTTGGGGAGAAGTGGTGACATTTGAAATATTTATATAACTATAAGAACTTTTGAGTGACTCAATCAGCATGCATTATTTCCTTATATGTTGAATCTTAGATTGTGATTGGTTATGTTGCTTTTTGTGTTGAAAAAATCCCTAAATTTTTAATGAAAATTTTGGCTATGGTATGGGGAATTTTTCAATTTGTTTTGGCCAGTGTTACTCACCTTATTTCATATTTGTACGATGAATATTGAATGCTGTAAAGTGGCACAAAATTTCGTTAGATTGCCAGGAACAGAGTCGAACACAATACCTTCTTCTGACGCAGTCGGTAAAAAATTGCGTATTATTAATCTCAAATAATTGGAAAACAAAGACGAACAGAAAAAAGCAGTTCAGTTACAACGAAAAAAAAAGAAGAGAAATGCAGGCTTTGAAAGTTTGAAAAAGAAACATATAAGATAGACCAACAACAAAGACAAATACTTTTCAAGGGCACAATCGTTTTGACCCAAAAAATTCAAAATCACAAAAAAATTTTTCTTCAACATTTAATCCAGTGATTTTTGTACGGTTTGCGTAGATGAATCAGTTGTCCAGAACTTGGTCCTACACCCTGGAGACCAGTGTTTGAATCCGAGCATCAACTGAATTCGTAACCATAAAACATATGGTCTGCAGGAAGTTACTAACCACACAGAGGTGTCCGGGATCAAATAAAGTTATCCGTATCGAGTCACCGAAAACAATGTTGTTCGGCCAATTATAAGGGTGCCCGATCAATTATCGTGATTTGCAAGGAATCATGAGCTGACTACAACAGTGGCATATGGCCAACGGAGCAAACCAATGGCTGACTCATGTTCTATGCATACAATGCGTTAAAATCATTCAGTTTCTCACTTCCTGTGGCTTATAGGTTATTCACTTAATAACGACCCCATAGGAAAATATATGCGAATTTTTTTTTGTAATTTCAAACGTTCCCATAATTTTTTCAAAGCAGTGCGAGTACAGATTAAAATATTTAAAATAATGCTGATGAATACCTTTTATAATTAACTCAAGACTGTTCAGAAAAAACTACCGGAATAATACCTACAGTTTACTCAATATTGTACGTTTATCAATTTAAATAAAACTGATGCATTAACACCAACAGTTGATCAACAAATTTCTTAAAATATTTATTTATATGATTTTGAAAAATTGCGAATTAAAGTTCTACTTCTATGATCATGAATATCGCTTGTAGACGCATGAAACATTCCCCATCCTATTTCCTCTGAAATTTAAATTCTGAAAAGATACTCACATTGCTTTGCAAACACAATGGAAACTTTTCAAGTTACAAAATAAACAAAATTTAGTGTATTTCCAAACGGAGCAGTTATAAAGTGAACATTCAGTATTATAGCCTAAGTAATCCTGGAAAAACTTATCAAAAAAAAGCACAAAAAGGAAAAAAATCCCATCAAAGGTTTCTTTGTTGAAAATTCTTCGTTAAGCACCTCCCTAATATGCCCAACCAAATCAAACTTCCAGATTTGGGGCGGAACCCCTCCAGTTATGGATAATGTGCCTCCTAGGTAGTTTAGTTTTCATAAATATTTCGCAAAATATATGTGATACAAGGTCGTAAGCTCAATAAAAAACTATTCTTTTGTCAATTCCAAATACATTGTTAATAAGACTCAATTCTATGCATTGGAAACACCATAGGGGACTGAATAACAAACCTAATATTAAATAAGTTTAGTTTAAAAAGGAATACACTTTTATATATACTTATTTTGAAAACAAACAAAAACAAATAAATTTCTTCTCTGATGATATTCTAACATGGGCCACTTCGCTCAAAATAATAGATCGCTACCACGGAAACCTTAGTAACTGTTGTAGGTGAGTAATAAAAATTTTGTTAAAAAAGCAATAACGTTGATAAGTGATAACTAAGGCTAGGATTTATATGAAATCACATATTTTTCTTCAGTCATGCAATCAAGCATATATTCGAATAGTTACACAAATCAAGACTTTTAGAGCAAAATAAGCTGAACATATACTTTGAAACTTTACAAACTTTGCCATTTTACACATATTCTTTCCTATTCTGGTCATTTTTCCAGTATATTTTTGCATATCCAGATCATTTTGAGCATATTTTTCTGAAAAAAGCTAATTTAAAATCAAAATAAATAAATTTTCGAATAAAAAAATAAATTGATTGTGTAAAATTAAAAATTGAAGAAATGTCAATTACTGGATTTTTTCGATAAACAAATATTTTTTTTCGATTGTTTCAAAATTAGTATTTTTTGTTTCCTTATTTTAATGAGGTTTCTAAATGAATTTTTCAGTTTTGTGGGTTATCGACTTCTATGCTTTAAATCAATCCCACATTTCCAAAGATGGCGATTCAGAATTGAATTCTGCATCTAAACGCATATTCTATACACAGAATATGTAAAGTAGAATATCCAATTTCACATAGAATATGTAGAAAATAAAGCTGATAAGTTGACAAAGTATTTATAACATAGATAAAGAGTTATCAATTTGTTTATATTCGACTCGTTTTCTATATATTCTACATCATAAATGTAGAATATCGAATTCTACGTGTAGAATACCATCCCTGCATATTTCTTACATATATCCGGTGTTGAAAACATATTTTCAGCATATTTTCAATTTTTAAACACACACACACACACACACGCACACACACACACACACACACACTCTATATATATATATATATATATATATATATATATATATATGCATATTTCCTCAAAATTTTCGCCACATAAATACATGAATACACAACCTTATTTTGTATTCTTAAACAACATAGTCAAAATCCTTCTCACCGGACACGAGTGTCATCCTCTAGGAGGAAAAAATAGTGACGCAAAATGGTTTTTCACAGGTATTTCATTTAGTTTTTAATTTTTGATAAAAATTATTTCTACAAAAGTGTTAGAATGTTGAAAGTTTTATAAAAAAAGTTACAACACCCTTTTTTTAGAACTATTTATTTTACAGAAATTTAAGGTTAAACATGAGACAAATTTTCACTATGGGTAGAAATTTGAAAATTTTCTACTGTTTCGATCTAAATTTCAGAGAAATACTAAAAGAAGATACGCGAAAAGTCATATTCATTTGAGAAAATATAATTGGAAGCCCTAAAAGGGTACGTAACCAATACTATCCGGATATTGAGTGAAGAAAGCAGGAAAGATTACTCTTGAGTTTATGTAGCTAATGAATTTTCACACTACTTTTATTTGGATGTTTTTAACTAACTTTTGATTTTGAATATTATATAAATTATATGTTGGTCTAATCAATACATTAAAAATGTTTCTCAACGGACCACAATAAAAAAAGTATTATGTGAGAAAATATAATACAAGGGAAGGGAAAAAACTCGGAATTTAATTTTAATAAATTCAAATAAAATTGTTTTGATGTTTTACTGAAGAAAATTGAAGATACAAATTAATTGTAATGAGACTTGTTCAATATAGTTAAAAGCGAAGAAGGAACTTGCAGACTTTATAAAAATCTTATGTTGAAATTGGAATAGTGTGCCATAAATTCTCGAAAGAGGCTATTTGATTTTCGAGATCAGAGCTCAAAAAAATTTTTTTCCTCAAAAAGTTCCAAATTTCTGAAAGTAAATCTGGCCAGACCTGCCTGAAACACGAACTACGGGGGAAAATGTTATACCCAATAATGTCTTACCTAGGAAATTTTACATAGCTTTAGTATGGAAAATCAAGGGACCAAAAAATCAGTGTAATATGAGAGAAAACCTCTTAATACGCTATAACGAATTAATGGGGTTTTACTGTATACATAATTATAATGATGTTAAATGAAAAAAAGCCATTAAACTTACTCTTGAATTTGTGTAGCTAATGAATTGTCACATGACTTTTATACAATAATTGGGTAATTTTTAGCTAACTTTTGGTTTTGAATACTATATGAATTATGTGCAAGTCTGAAACAATCGATTAAGAGGTATGTGGAGTTTAATTATTTTCAACTGTATGGATTCCTTAGAGGTGTAAGTTATATCGATGAGTATGTGAAGACCAAAAAAATTCAACGGTAAATCATTTTAATGGCAGCTAATTCCATTAAAAAAATTTTTGAAATATTTCAATGAGTAGGCTACCATTAGCCAGCCGGACTTCGAAGGTTTTTATGACAGTCTACATATAATTCCAATTGGAAAAATACAAAAAACACTAAAAAATAATACCCTAAATTTTTTTACGCCGAACATCAATGAATCTTGCGGCTACGTAGTTATTTCTTTAGGGAATATCTGAGGAAATCTTCAATACCTTCAAGTTTTGGACTGATTCTGAGTAAGTTTTTTGTTTCTGAGTTTTTTTTTAAACTAAGAAATGAGAATGGTTGGGAAACTCCTTGATAATATTTTTAGTCCAAAATTGTAGGCAACAAAAAGACCAAAATTATAAGAATAAGAATTTGGCAAGGAAAGAGGGAAATTCTGCTGAAAAAATGAATCTATCTTGAAACTAAGTATAAGGCATTTCTCTCGAAATGTATACTCAGTCGAATGAAAATTCGATAGTATTTCATGCCAAAGCATAGTTTTTTGAAAATAAAAACGGCAATTACTGCAATCAAAAATTGGGAAAAAGAGCCAATATCTCAAAACCATTGAATGTTCAATACTTTTTTTTGTCAAAATTCATTTTGTATTTATTTTTACCATTTGTGGATTTTCTGCAACCATCTACAACTAATGCATGAATGAAGCCTTACGCATAACCTCTTGGATAGACTAGAGATTTTTACTGAATGTCACAATAATTGAAACTGCATGTACTGATGACTAAACGAACATATAATTTATATAATATTAAAAATCAAAAATTAGCTAAAAACTTACCCAAATATGTAAAAGTCAGTCAAGTGAAAATTCATTAGCTACACAAATTCAAGAGTAAGCTTTCCTGCTTTTTTCATTCAACATTTGGATAGAATATTTGGTTTTGTAACGTTTTAGGGCTTCTAATGATATTTTCTTAAATGAATACGACTTTTCTCATATCTTATTTTAGTATTTCCCTGAAATTTAAATAAAAACATCAGAAAATTTTCCACTTTTCATCTATAGTGAAAATTTACCTCACGTTTAGCCAAAAATTTCTCTAAAATAAATGGTTTTACAAAAAAAAAGTGTTGGAACTTTTTTTATAAAACTTTTAATATTCTAAAACTTATGTAGAAATGCATTTTACCAAAAAATAAAAACTAAATGAAATACATGTGAAAAACCATTTTGCGCCACCATTTTTTCCCTAGAGGATGACACTCGCACCCGATGCGAAGGATTTTGACTATGTTGTTTAGGAAGACTAAGTAAGGTTGTGTACCAAGTTTCAGCTTGAGACGATTCATTCCCAGATCAAACCCTAGCTTTCCTGGACTATGACTACATATTCCAATTACTGACTTGATTTGCAACTTCCTAGCGACACTTCTGCCAAATAAATGGGGGTCATATTATACGTATATCAATAAATTCAAAATTTAAACAGTATTAACTTTTAACTGAGCTTCAAATCTTATATCTCCTATATTTTTCTAGTTATTACGCAATTTCTTCCAAAAACATCCTTTTTTATAAGCTTTTTTTCTACTCACTACTGCGATTTTAAAATATACCAATACTGCAGCCAACCTTCCACAACGAAATTATGTTTATTTAGCATGAAGCTAAAGCCAAAAAAAATAAATAAATAAAAGCTTGTATTTTAAAAACTCGTTTTTAACCTAAACTTATTTAATATTTGGTTCGTTATTCAGTTCTCCTATTGCTCTTCCACTGTACTGAATTGAGTCTTATTAAACATCAATGGATTTGGAATTGACAGAGGAATAATTTTTTACTGACCTTACGACCTTGTATCGCCCATATTTTTTGAGATAATTGGAAAAAACTGAACTAGGGGGCACATTATCCACAACTGGAGAAGATTCCATCCCGAATCTAGAAGTTGGGTTAGGTTGGGTATATTAGGGGGATAATTGACGAAACACTTTCAGCAAAGAAACCTCTGATGGGATATTTTCCTTTTTCAAATCATATTTGTCGTGGATATTTGCTAAAATGGGTGGGAAAAAAAAAACACGATAACATCCAGTTGATTGTAATTTTTCATTTCGACAACTAATCGCCTTTTATTCGCAAATATTTACTCCGACATGAATTATTCGAGGATAGATTTGAATTACGTACGTATGCAACACACATGTGTAACTTAAATTTAAAAAAAATACAAAAAGTTAATTTCGAAATATACCTATCGCAACTGAAAGCTAAAATCATTTACAATATGACAATATCCACAGGCTGCGCTGTTGTCACATTTATCAAACAAAACGGCTGCTGATTCTGTACAACAGGCTAGGTTTTGCCACGATACGCCATACTCCCATACTATTACTTTTTATGGTAATTAATGACTACTATCCGAAAAATTTCCTCTTATGACATGATAAATGAAACGCTAAAAGCTTTTCCGAACGTTATTATATCTATAGAAGTTTTATACTTTTGTACTTGTTCACGTACCTATATATGTAGAGAATACATAATATATAATTATGTAGAGAAAACATATTTTTCAAGCGTTTCCGAATCGATGTTTTCGTGTATGGCAGTTGCGGAAACGATAAAAGACCTTTACCTTTCTTTCGCCGCAGCTAAGCAGGGAATTGCTAATGAAAATTAAAAAATAATTTGACGCCATTCTTATTTAATGGAGGTATCGATAATGGTAACGAAAATTCAGACAGCAACCATCCACCCTCTCCATACACCAATTGGAAAACGTTCATCTGTCGAGAAGCAGGATGGTTTTACAACTCACACACGGACACGCACGAAACTCATGGACAACCGCAGAGATAAATCGAAAGGTAGATAAACACAACAATCGTAAAACCACCATTGGAAAATTACTATAAACTCAAAACCCAACTGGGCACAGAAATATGCGTGGAAGTTCCATGAATGACGAGAAGTTACTGCAGAAATAAATGAAGTAAGCGTACGCGCGCGCGCGCGTGTGTGTGTGTGTGTGTGTGTGTGTGTGTGTGTGTTTGCAAATAGTATCTCGTGAAGTGTTTTGTGTGACATGTCCCTGTACTAATGACTTTTTTCTTTTGTTCTGATGTTTTTTATATAAACGTAAAAACCTTTTAAACACTTTTTTGGAATCTTGGCCCAAAGTTTAGCTTAAAATATATGACCCCAGTATTTTTCACAAAAAATGTCACAATGTGATCAAAATATGACGGACACACTCTGAATCGAGCGCATACTACACACACATTGTGTGTAAAATATGAAATATGTAATGTGTCACTACTAATCATTACCAATTCACTACTATAAAATTATTTTATTAGCAAAAAATAAAGGTAATATTTTTTTACCAAAATTAAACTTGTACGTATTACAGGCAATGTACATAATCTTCCCCTCTCTCTTCACAATGTTTGAATTACTTCCTTCCATGAACTTTTTAGCTATTGAAACTTTACTCCACTCCCTCCTCCTGCCACCCCAAAAAAATTTCACATATCGAGTTACACCAGGCAACTGTCTATATGTATACCTATAGTAAAATAATCTACACTCTTTTCACCATATTTACTCAAACTTAAAATATTATAAGATCCAACTGAGAAAATATTGGAAAATAAATTTTGGATTAAAATCAAATTTTTTCCCCCATACTAATCAAAACAAATCTATTAGATGGGTATCGATATCTGCAAAAATTAACTCACAATCTACCCAAAAATTTGACGATATTTTATCTTAAGTGTCGATATTTTGAGTATCAATATTTTTCCTGAAATATCGATACGAATCAATTCAAAAAAATATTTATATTTTGCACTACTATCAAGTACATACCATAATGCATCGGCTGTTGGACTTGAGCTAGCTATGGCTTATCTCTTTACCCACCACAGTGGTTCACAAACTTCTTTTTACCTATCTTCCTAGACCACCTGGTGGTCCATAGACCATAGTTTTGGAACTGCTGACCAAAGGATACAAGTTCAATTTGTTCCAAATTCAATGTTTTCTATAGTGTGAGAGGTGTTATTTAACATGTACTATTTGTGTTAATATGATACAGTGCATAATTTTTGTTCAATAGTCACAAAATTTGGTAAAAACGTTACATCTAACACAAAGAACTAACCTACCAATTTTAAATCTAATTGTTTGATTTTTTCAGAAGTTATTAGTTATTTATTTAATTTTGTCGCATATCTTGGGAAATGGTTGATGTGGAGGTATGAAATTCCAAGGGAAAATTAATATCATGGAAGATAATATATCTGAGTGGAAAAATTGTTTAAAAAATGTGTTGGGAGTGCAAGAGTCAAAATCCACAACTTTTCTCCAGGGAGGGCTAAGAACCTTGGAGCTGCCTTAAAACCATCCCTGAAACAACAAAAATAAATCCTGAAAATTTCAGATGGATCGATGGAGCTGTTCTGAAGTGATGGACATATATATAAACAAACTTTCACATTTATTGTGTAGTATATGTATGTTTTGTGCGCACGTGTGTGTTTTGAAAAATAAGATTATTGAAACAAGCTACAACAATAAATGATTTGCAATAGGGCTTTTGTTTCAGGTGATGTGGTTGGACTAATGATTATTTTAAGTAATCCATTCCACCGTTTTTTATGACAACTAGGTAACTTAATTTTTTTCAACCTGCATTAATTATAAAGTAGAATAGAAAATGTTTCCTCCACAACAGCCAACAAGTAGGACTTTCTTCATCTATTTCTTTTTCTTTTATAAAAATTTTGTGATTCTTGCTTAAGCCTGAACGATATTTGATTAGTAGAATAACAAAAAATCGATTAGTCAATTAATTGAGGTAATCGATTAGTTCATTAATCGAGGTAATCGATTAGTTGGTTAATTGAGGTAATCGATTAGTCAAACTAACTAATCAATTAGTGTGCATTAAATAGCTTCACAGATGAAAATCAAAATAAAGAACTGGCTGAAGAAAAAGAAATACCTAAAGGTAATTTTAATAGGGTTTTTTGCACTTAACGCAAAAGCCCTAAAAACTTTTCAACATAAATTCTCAATTTAATTTGAATGTGCGTTGTGTTGCAAAAATGAGTAATAGCAAAGATTATTATAGTTATCCCGTATTAGTTTGTTGAAGGGAGGGACCACTGTTATCTATTGACAAATTTAGCGAGGCTTTACACACACCAAAATGAATTAAAGCAAGGTTTAAATTTAAAATCATTTTCTCTATTCTCTTAACCCTACACTATGTACACTGTAAATTAGGAAAATTTTGACTTTACAAAATAAATTAAGAGAAAACGTATAAATTAAGACAAGTGTTTCCCTTTAGTCAACTTTTTAAGTATTAGATCAAACAGAATAAATCAGTGAGTATAAACCTTTGTTCCAAAGAACTCAGCCAGTTTTAGAATGCATTAACTTGGGGGTACCAATTTATATATTTATTGAGAGTTTACTTCACATTCCCCAAATTCTTAATCAAGAGAAATGAACAGAATTCAATGGTTAACGTAAGTATTTTATAAATTTAACTTGAAATTTCAGATAAGAAGGGTAAAAAAAAATCATAATAAATACCTTTTTTTTTACATATTTATCCAAAAATTTTTTGTAAAATTCACAAAAACAAGAATAGAAAAAACTGCTAAAAAAGTCAAATAATCACATTAATTTAAGATTTTAAGTGCAATCATTTTCCCTTTCAGAACCATAATATGTGATTATACTTCTCCTAATTTACGTAAAAAAATTCTAAACTTTTTTGAAAACAAAAAAATGTATGATTCCTTTGTCACACCCACAATTGGAGGGTGGGAAAAACTAGGCATCTGGGAATAAATGCCGCCAACCAATTATCAAATTTGTTATAATTTTGCAGAATATCTCCACCAATTTACACAGGTGTAGATAATTTTTTACTTTTTTTTTCAAGAGAAAGGAGTATTTTTCAAAAAATAAATCTCAGGTTATGTTATAATAAGCATATTATAGGTTCTACCAGTTCTGAGATTTGAACCAGTGTCGCCTATATTTTATCCACCTACAAAATTGCACCACCATATCCACAGAGTCTGACATTATCAACAGACAAAATTCATGTACTCAGTCACTGCACTATTCCTTCCCAGTACCAATTGTATAAGAAAAAGGATTGCCAATGAGCAGTGGCAGTGCATGTGCTGAAGGGACAACCAGACCTGTGTGCAGTTGCATACATCACCACTCCAGCCTGTCCCCCTCTCAACATGGTAGAAGGAGGAGGCAAGGGTATGCGACAACAAAGCAACTTACATACCTGAGAGATAGAGCTGTTAGCTATGTTCTCCCAATATCACATCAAGGTCACCATTATAGGTTCTACATGTTTGGGGTTCAAACTGGCATCGTCTATATTTTGTCTACTGAAAAAATTGGACCACTGTATCCACGGCGCCACGAGGCCCAACTTTATCAACAGATGAAATTTGTGTACTCACTCGCCACAAATATGTTTTAACATTATTTTGCAAAAATTCTACAAGAAAACCCTGGAGCTGGAATATGTTTTTCCATACGTTATTTGGATGCCAAAATAGATGATTAAAAGTTCTAAATAAAATAAAGTGTTCGACTTTTTATTCGTTACATGTTCAACTTACAGTGCAACAAAAATTGAAAAACTAATTACATCAAAAACTATAAAGAAAGAACTTCAACAAAATGCTCCTTAAAATTTTTGGACTATCACAGTTAGTTAATGTGGGTATGTGCGTAGATATACATACGACACAACACAATATTAAAGAAGGCAGAGCATGTTTTTCTCTAAGACCAGTGTATGAGCCTAGCTCAGTATTCAAGTTTAGCTACGTAGACAAAATACACAGCCGTGAGTGCAAAAAGGTAGTTTGTGGACTTTAGTCCACTTGCCCACTAGGTGATTGTTAAATGTTTAATACACTCGTTCGTCAACGATTACCCGTCACCACAGTTTACAAGTTACAGCTGTTCAAACCCCATTTTGAAGAAAATAACCTGTTAATACGTTTCATAGAATAACAAAATTCAACAACAACTGAAGATTCTTATTGAAAATACATTAATATGTAAAAATTTCTGGTTATACATCACCTTCTTCCATGCCTAAATCTATTTCAATAAAAATACCTACAGGACAATATTACTCTCAATCTTAAACAATTTTCATTGTAAATTTATCTCTTCTTCATTTACTATAAATAATTTACTCTCCACCAAAATAAAGAGATGACTCTTTCATATCATCTAATTGGAATAATAATAATTCCTAGTCATCATCTCCTTTGTCGGAACCATTGCATTTTAAATGCAAATCGATTCTTTAAAAAATAGACCAATATTAAACTTTAAGAAAACCAAGAAAATAAAGACTTTTTAATATTTTTTTGATTTTTTTATTTTATTTTTATATCAAATAGTACGAACGAAAAATTCTTTAAATGAAACTAGGACTTAGTAAAGAAAATCAAAGTAGTTGCACTAATTTCTTTCTAAAAGTATTTCCTATCTATACAGAAGTTTGACGGACACATCTTGATCATTAGTTGACTATGGTTCAACAAACACTTTTTTTATACAATAAATTTTTACATCAACTGACATTCAACCAATTACCTATGTTCAACAGAATTTTACAAGATCGGCTCAAAAAGAACAGAGTTTTCAATTTTAATAGATATTCTCAAGAAATCACAGAAAACAAAGTGGATTAAAGACATACAAATACAGAAATATAAATCTTTAAATAAGTATCCAAGTCAGACACCTGAAAATTATGTGATTTTGGTTAATAAAGCATCAGAAGGAAATAATGTTAATAATGTGCCATAAATACGTTGAAACGTCAAAGACGCAAGAATTTTAAAATGTTTCGCTGAAACGTATAAAATTAAAAACTTTTGAGACCTTAAATCTTCAACTATGGAAGCCTTGTGGTAAAATTCTGAATACAAAATCGAATAGTTACTTGGCTATATATCCACTGGCTGGTCCAAGGCCATTACGCTCGTCCATGACACGTTGAGGTTGGTTATTGACTACTTTGCCATCGTCGTTTCCCTTCCACGTACTGACATCTTCTTTAAAGCTGGACGACCTTTACAGAAGAAAAAGAAAACACTATTTGATAAGCAATCGAAATATCTAAGGAAAATGAATTTAGATAACTGGTGAATATTTTTGATTAAAATCATGGAAAACTGTACAGTAAACAACATGATTCCTGGCAACATTTAGCCTCATCACACTTCCACTCGGCCACTAAAATACCTTCGATCATTTAGGTGTATGGATACCCAGGTAAACATGGAAACCCGTGGCACACATTATTGCTCTAAATCTGTAAATGGACATAGATTTGACTTGATTTGACTGGGTTCATAGCAAGGTCTTAGATAGCTTTAGATTCATAGGACCAACGTACTAAAAACAGACAAAAATAACCTATTGCGAATGTGCAGAAAATATATGCCCATTTACTGGTTTTGTAATCAAGGTACGTTTGATTAACATTGGTGAGATACGGCTCTGGGTATCCATACATCCATTATATAATCGAAGCAAAACACAGTCAATACACAAAATATACCTCTTCCAGACTTTCGTTAGGTAACATATATTTTTCTCATCGTACTAATACAATACCACTTTGGAAGGCACTCCTACGCAAATCCTACGAGCTGAATTCGAGCGTAAATTTCAATTAAACTCATTTTTATCACCATGAGGTTGCAAACACGCATTCAATGGATTTAAATAAAAACAAAAACCTCTTCGTGTTACACCCTCATTCACCCCCTAATAAATCAACACTTTTCAAGGCTATAGGCGTAAACACTAGCAATTAGCAAAAACTAGTCTTGATTTGAAGCAAACAACATCGCTGCGCTGTTCATGTTTCCCTTCCCTATATCCGGCCACAAAAAAATGCAAATTTGATGGCTGGGCTCGATAAGATAAAAAGTGTTTCACTCGAAGTTCTAGTTCTGAACAAATTCTGTTAAAAGTTGTACAGTTCTCAGGTTCAAGTTCCATGATATGGAAAAAGTAAAAAAACTGACATCTGTTATTATATGAGGTGGTCCTACATATGCGGAATAGGCAGTGCAGAGTGGAGGAAAAGGCAAGACCGTTTCTACTGGGTTTACCAATCATCCTTCTTCCTTCACACCTGCGAACTCTTTATACATAAACTATAATAATACTTTTAATACTTCATCTCGTAGTTACATTAACATGACCACTCGACTAATATCTCTCTGTCATTCGTTCATCATTATACTCATTCATTAATCTTCGTTTAACTCATCTCTGTACGATGAACTTGAAACATATTTTGTCAAACACTTTCTTCATAAAATACACTGCACTTTTTCAGCTTGAATTAGTCTCTGTCTTTTCGTTCATCATCTGCGATCAATCTGCTACTTGGACATCAACAGTTTCTAGTTGAAGTGTAAGAAATGCAAACAAGTACTGAGTATGCGATATGTATTAGCTAATATCAGCCAGAGAGTAATGTAAGGAGAGTTGAACAATTTTATACAGTGTAATCACCAACGAAGATGTTTAACATACGAGGAAAAAAAAGTATTTTATTAGTAAGGTGTTCGTAGGTGCGAGTTCACGAGGATTTGGAGTACCCAATAGAAATAGACCAATAATTTAAAGAACATTTTTGACAGGAAGTAAATTATAGAAAACACGGGGCAAAGGATACAAATACTCAAATCACCAAGCGAGAACTTTTCATCAGAACTTATTCGCCAAGCAGGGTTAAAAATTTGGCACGATAAATATAAAAATTTTCACTGTTCTCCTAAAAAACTTGAATAGCTTCTTCAGATTCATTAACAAATGGAAATCGAACTAGTTGGGTACCTTCCAGGGAATAATTTAACTGTCTAGTCTACCTCACCTAGCTGGACGTTTAAGAGTACTACATACATCGAACTTTTGCTTGTCATAAGAATGGTTGAATAAATAATAAAACGCTTAGTTCAAAATGAGGGTGAATCTTCTTTAGCATGATATCATACAATAATATAAATAAACATAATTTTATTAGCCTGACGAATATAAAATGACCCATAAAGAGGAACTGAAGTCAATTAGGCCCATATTGCAATAATAATATTTTGTGACATGATGTCATATGCATGGAATAATGTTACAGATGTGACCAAAAAGTAATCATACTGACTTAGAACTGAGACGTAATACTGTATGCATTCAATTAACTGAGATAGACAATTGGTATGATGGTATATAATCAAAGGGTAGAGCGTGTGGCAGTTACTTCCACTCTCTTCATGCGAATGAAAGTGCGTCAGCAATATGGCCGAACAACATTACAATTTGTGTGTGTATGTAATGGTGAGCTGTCTGCGTGTGTATTGGTGAGATTTCCATCTGTGTGCATCTGTAGTGGTTTGTGTATCCGTGATTGGTAGTGTCATATGAAAGCGTGATGTCACACATGAATCATGAATGACTCCTTCGATCACAATATTGAGGGGGCAAAAGATCAAGCTTGCATGTGTTCCCAAGTCTTCACTCCTGTTGCATTAAGTCTTAGGGTGAGTGTCTTCCCAAGACTTTATTCCCATCATGTGGGTGTCTGTGTTTGAGTGTGTATTTCTATATGTGTAGGTAGTTTGATAATTTTTGTTTGTTTGTGTGAATAATATAGAAGTCTAAGTTTATTATGAAAGATTATTATTGTTAGAAATAACAATTTATACTTAATATTACAGTTAGGGATTACACAATGGTAAAATATTCTATAACGAACATGTTTATCTTGTTTGTCACATTTTCCTTAGCAATGATTTGCAGTAAAAGAATACAAAGGAATAAAACTAATGTTAGGTAAGCTATATCAAGTTTTTAAGTATCAAATTGAGCATGTTGTTTTCATAGAGATCAATCATTTATCTTCCTCTCAAGTTTGTTTTCTTGTAAAAGATAGTTTGTTTGTGTTTTCTTCATTGTTGATGTTTGAATTGTGTTGCTTTTTGTATCTGTGCATAGATCTACTTCCAAATAATCAAGGTAATTAGTTGCATAAGGTGTGCATACAAAATAAGAGGTTAAGGGGATTTTTCTTTTAGGTCTCCCTTTTTAATTTCTTGGTATATGGTGTCTAAAACTGCTTTTGTGTTTCGTTTAGACATATCCATTCCGTGGAAGTATGTATTATGTGGAAACATACGTAATATTGGTTTGAAAGTAAGGTCATCTGTGAATCCAGGTATATATTTCTGTATGATGTGGACTATTGAGCATGCGAAGTTGTTTTTTTCTCAGTGATTCACAAGTATTTTGTGTGAGTGGCATTGTACTGAGGGTTTTCTTAGTCAGCCTTTGTCTTTAAATTTACTGTGTACATATTGGAATTGCCTGTGATACCCTTGTAGATTGTGTCTGAATTTTTGTAGGTATGTTTTCATGTGTGGAGGCATTGGGTAAACTAGGATTTTACATTTTTGTGGTACTATGTACATATAGTAAGAGTGAAGATATGAAATCGGGGTACATTCTTCATTTTCAACTGAATGACGAGTTCATATTTGAGTGTTTCTAGTACACACAAGGTTGTCTTTACATTTTCGTTGCTATGGAAATTTTTTATACTTTTGGTATTATTAGGTGGGGTATGTTTGTTCTGGTTTGACGTTTCTATTGTAGTTAGTAGTGCGGCTCCACATTATTATATGATGCGTGTTAATTTAAGTGAGTGTGATTGAATGGTTAGTGGTATTATGAGCATATGTACTCACATCTGTAATGTTCTGGTCATAGTGGATGATTATATTGTTTGTGCAAGGGTTGATAAGCAAGGTCTGAATGGTGGAAGTGGTTGTAAGGTGGTGTGTATTGTTTGTGCTGATTTGCCTTGTGGTTACTTAGGTGTTAGTAACTGTGGTTTAGGGTTGTTTCATTGTATTTGTGTTGGCAACTTGGTTCTCTGTTGTTTGTGGTGAGATGACTCCACACTAGAGGCCTGTGAGCTACATATTAGTGATGGTGGTGGAGATGATTTGGACTTTTCCTATACAAATGTGATCTGAAACTGAAGCAGATTTTTTACATTATTGTTATTCAGAGGTTTGGGTTTTCATATATGTGGGTTAGTGTAGGGAGTATTTTTGAGGGAATTGGTTGAAGGGTTCACTAGTTATAAATTTTATTGCCAGGGGCTTTTATTAGTGTTTCAGTATGCTCTAATTCTAGTTTTGGTTTTCTACCATCTGGTGAATGTAGTGTGTTTAGGTTTGCGAAGTTCTTTGTTTAAAAAATGAATGATCGATTTGTTTATTATCGTGTTTAAGTGCAGAATTAATGAATATAAATCTAGGTAGTGAGAGTAAAATAGGGGTACAAACAAAGAAAAAAAGTTTAAATAATGTTAGGTGGTTTGTCTTTAGTTTAATAAGGTTAGTTTAGCATAAAAAAGGGAAGGAGGTGAAAACAGGTTATGTGGGTTAACTCAGCTGAAGAAACTTACTAGGTTACAGTATGATCGTAGAACACTTAGCAGTTTATTCAACTGTCTTGATATGAATAAAAGTGCATCAACAATACGGCCAAACAGTGTTAACAATCTATCCGTGTAGTGGTGTGAGTTCTGTCTGCGTGTCTATAGTGGTTATGTATCCTTGATTGGTAGTACATATCGTATGAGAATGTCATGTCACACTAAATTGTGAGGGACTCAGTAAATCATAATAATAGATAACTGAGCACAAAAGGTTCTTCAAAAATAAAAAACTTAGGTTTTAGTTCATTCAGTCACTTTTTTTTCAGACAGTTTGAATAAATCGTGCTCGCAAACTTAAACTTACAAATACAAATAAACACAAAGGTAGCCTTCTTATAAGACAAACTCTTCATTACAAGAGAAAATGTTTTCTCTAAATTTTAGCTGCATCAATTATCAACTTTTATATATAATTCTATACTAGGAGTGATGGATCATTTTTTCATTTTTCTTCATCCTTTTTTGAACACAGACAAACGTGAGTGCGCGCACACACTAACACACACACAGAGCAGTGGTTTCATCTATTTTCTCATGTGTTTTTGGAGGTAATGGGGTATATAAGTGTATGTGTAAGAAGACTGGCAGTTCGGGTGATATATTATTCTAGGTAATAAGGTATGGTGGTGACTGTTAGACTGATGGCTAATTTTTTCTCTAATTTTACTCTGCCTCTGTTGCAAAGCCTATAAAATGATTTCTTCAAAAAAATGTTTCTTACAAGGTGGCGATTAAGGGAAGCAGAAACAGACAAAATTGGCCATCAGTCACCACCATACCTGGAATAATATATTACCTGAACAACCAGCCACCATACACATACACATATACAGATACACCTCGCTACTACCAAATATATGAGAGTAACTACATGATGCAACACCACTGCCTAAGTTTGGAGGGGAAAAAATGCCACTAATAACTATGGATAAAATAAAATAAAAAAGTGAAAACTTACTTAAAAATAGCTAAAACCACCAAACAAATTCCAATACACACACTATCACAAAGGAAATGCGTCATCACTACCACCAAATACTGAACACAATACACCAGTGCCAAAAACACAGAAAGAGAGATCCAATGATAGAAAGGGGCAGTCAGGTTAAAACAGTTTTTTCTATTTTTACAACTCGGACTACGGAAGAGGGGGTGAAAAACTTTGGATGGACCCTATAATTTAGTATAGATACCCTGAACTCACCATTTTCCAACAATACAATATAAAAATGATCAGCAATTTCTCTGGATATGAAGCCCACCAGTAGGAATTTTTGTCTGGTACAGCAGCCAAAAAAAATGATTTCAATACACTATTGATAAGGAATTTTAACTAACTTTACAGTTATAGTTTTTCCACATTATATAGGGTGTTTGGAAAGAGGTCAGTACTATCTATAATTCAGTTTGTACACGTCAAAATAGGAATAAAAATTAATTATAAATATGGGTTGGCAAATCAGAATTGAAAATAAAAAGGGGGTCAGAAGAACCTTTTCTGATGTACTCGTACTTAATGAGTACATCAAGATTCCATCATCAGACATTGAATTCGAAGAAATTTTTGAATTTTTCTCACTTAATTTTGCTATAGAAAATTACAAACTGTATACAGTATTAGAAAAAATATAAAAAATTTAATAATCACTTGTTACAAGGCAGGACGCAGATACCACAACATTTTTCCATTCCAGTAAGATTCTTCTCAGCTTCCTTCATGTCGGCGTTAATTTGGTCCATACCCTCTTCGATTCTGTCCAGTTGTTCTAAATTTACACAAAAATAGAACATCAATTAACTGAAAAGGTTCCATTGTTTTTTGAGCACGTCAACAATTACCGCCGATTAGTGCGCATTAATGGTTAAAATATTGGATTAAAATAAGAAAATAAAAAATATTCAAGAAACAAAAAAACCAAAATAACATTAGTCTCCGTAGTCAAATGATTTTGCATAAAAAACCTATTTACCTCCAATAAACATGCATTGAACGAAAGGGGGAAAAAGCCCTTCTTTCGAGAAGAACCAGAAGAAAGAAATTAATACTATAATAAATACAATAGTATTAGTAATAATAATAAAAAATGACGATGATAAAGCTACCCGTATGGAACATGCTCTGACGATTTCCCAATAAAATTTGAGTCAAAGAGAAAAGAGAAAATGAAAAAAAAAGTAAGCAATGGAAGTATAACAAACGAAAACAAACCAGTTTCGTAAAGTCATCTAGAGTCGTAATGGCGACAATAGGTATATGTCTATGAATTTTTTTTCCCTTGGACTTTTGAGTGAGATTTTTCTTTTTCGGCTCAAAAATTTGCCAAAAATCAAAAATCGTATTCGAAAGTGAATATGATTCAAAAACAAAAGAGGAAAAAAAAACAACATTAATGAACAAAATCTTTCAAAAATACTTCTTACCGCCTTGCTCATCCAGCATGACTAGCGTCTTCACTCCGACCTGATGACTCTATAAAAAAAGAAAAAATAATATGCAAAAAAATCAGCTATAGCCATGCCACCTGACATGAAAATGACCCTCATTCCAAAACGGAGAAGAGAAGAAAAAAAATTTTTCTCAGATGAATTTGAAAAAAGTCCAGAAGAAAGTTTGAAGGTGGAAGCGACAGTGCAAAAGCAACCACAAAGCGATTACCGTGAAGAGGATTGTTTTGTTTATTTATTATATTTTTCGGCACATAAGTTGTACTAACTACGAAAGTACTAAATGAAAAAAGGCAAAAGACAGAAAGAGAAAAAGAATAGCGCAGGAGATACTCACCTTAGTATAACTGCTAATGCAATCTCGTGATAATGAACGAGAGTATAAAAATAAATTAAGAAAATAAAAACAAAAGTTTTATGATAAGCGAAGAAATACACGCATGCATGTCGATTTCTGGTTACAGAATATATTTTTCACCGTTAGAAAAAAGAAAAACCAAAACAAATATAAAAAAAACTCTTCAAATCCCACGTTAGAGCTAATATATATATATATATATATATAATACGGATAGATAGATACACAGTTATATGTTATCAATAGGGCCCGGATTTTACAGCTCTAGTATCTTTTCCCCAAAAATAAAATCCATTTAGACGAAAGAAAATTGAAGTCAAATTTTACATTTATGAAACAAAAAACTCTTAGAAAATCGGTTTTTAGCAATAAAACATCTATCAAGCGACGGCAATAAATCAATTCAAGGTGCAACAAATACGGAGAATTGTTAGTGTTAGTAGCTTATGTTTTCGGAAGTGAACATTCAATAATTCAAATTCACAATGGCGGACGTAAAAAGGAAAATCAAAATTCTGAAGAATTCGAAATTGTTATAAGTTTTGGAGGAAATTGGGTGGGTATGATAGTATAGCTCAGTGGTAAAACTATAGACCAACGAGAAGAGGGAGAAAGAAATTATCACGTGTAGGAAATCAAACGCAGTAGAGCGAAATTAAGGGAGGATAAACGTTGTCTCGAAGAGAGAAAAAATAATACCCCGTTTCCAAGCAAACTGGGTAAAAAGTGGTTAAAAATTTTGCAACTTGTCCATGCGTGTGAATGAATTAACTGAAAGATACCTATTTCAAAAAATGGCGAGGAATCGAGTACCTAGCAGACAATATAGTGGATATTTTTATAATGGGGAAAGTACTAATTAAATAAACAACGAGGTCAAAGTTGAAACTGTCATAAGCGGCAGAATTCAGTCAGGGCACATTATTTCATGATCGTAGTTTTCAATACTAAGATACGTTTATGAAAGATATGTTGTCAGTCGGGGCAGGCAAGGTTAATAAATAACGTGACAACTGGAGAGGGGAGAGCAGCTTGAAAAAGAGTGAATTTGTTTACAATAAAGAAATCTGTGGAAGCACATAATATGTTAAGTTGAGGTGAATTTCAGAGCCCAAAAATCCGAGCCCCTTGTTAGTCAGGCTAATAGTTAAGAGAAAAATTCAATAATAACGAAAAAAAAAAATAAGATAAAGATAAATATATGAAAAACCGCAATATTATCCCCGGCATGCAAATGACCAAAACTATATCTTAGAATTCTGGCTTACCCCCTTGATCGTTTAACATGTGTAGCGTTTTAGTTCCGGCTTCTTCGCTCTAAAGAAATAAAAAATTAAAAACTTCAATAACATTCAACTAAAAAATACAACGTCGACCGAAATTAAAACAACAAAAAGAAAGACACGAGAGAGAAACAAACCAACACATGAATAAGTTGAAATAAATTAAGTAGTATTTTTTTTCACAGCTTAAAATTTTATTATGTATTTTTTGGTTTTTTGTTGTTTTTTTTTTCCAAATACATCCTCGGTGTGTGGAGAGTGAGAGGTAAAGAGAAAAATAAAAGCTCCGATGTAATTAAATCTGTCGAAAATGCTCCAGTGTATGAAAAAATAAGTCGAACAATTGAGTGAAAGATCAAATATGTAAGCAATACCAAAACTACTTGGTACTCGATTAAACAATTCAATATAAAGGGAATGCATACTGTGTTCTGTTTACCTTTGATATTACAATATTTATAAAAATAAATAAATAAAAGCGGAAGCAATAAAATTCTAATTAAAATGCAAAAGAGCAAACTGTAGTATGAAAGAAAGTATTTAAAACGAAAACACGAAAAAAATTGTAATTTCTTTTTCCTTTAAATATTTTTGTTTCGAAGAACTGTCTTATTTTTCATTTCGTTGTGACGTCAACAGTGTATTTGTCATTTCAGGTTCAACAGATTTCAGTACTATCATGGTACCCCATCGATGTTTTCATTTCGACGAAATTCTTCAACAGTTAATTCATTTATGACAACATTTTTATGAGCATGTTCAAATCGTGCGACGCCAAAAAAGGGGTTCTTTTTTTTACGTCCTTGTCGATATTAAAGTTGATGACAAATTCGAATGACGCAATTTAACTCTTCACTAACTTTAGCCCACTTAAAATCTAGAAATTGCCACCCGTACAATTTTTCGACACCAAAAGCTATTGAGTTTGGAAAATGGAATAAAGATACGATGACGACGACTTGTATGACATTTTAAAGGGCAAAAATTGGAAGAAACAAAAATCTGCAGAAATATTCCTCGGACTGGTATGGGAAGTGATATCATCCTATTATTTTTTTGGAGGGCGAGGCAAAAAAGAAAGTCTACCCCCAAAAAGCCAACGCCTATGCTAAACCCACAATAGTCGATAATGAAATGACTAAAGAATACTATAAACACTAACACAACTGCACATATCACTAACACAATTTTATTCTTATCCATAATAATGACCACGACATAGAGAAAGAAGAAAGAGGAAAATTAAATGAAAAATAGACGTTCCTCATTTTCGTCTTTCTTTTCGTAGCTTATAAATTCGCTTCAACCATTTTGTGCGAGTTTTTAGCAAGTTATTCATCACATTTACCCAAATTCTCTCGTTACTCACACCAGACTACTTCAGTTGTTCTCAAAAAATCACCATCATTAATCACTCCGTCTCATTTTATATTTACGTTAACAAACACCGCAGAAAAAAAAGGTGTTCATAAAAACAGATAGAAAATTATCCGCCCGATTTTATGATCCAGAATTTATAGATGGTTAAGGAGCGATTTTATTAGCCAAATAAGAGAAATTATCTTCGAGTACAAACAAAAAGTCCAATAATACCATAATAATTAATTTTAAACATAAAGTTCATAAATAATAATTTTCAACACTACCCAACAAGAATATGTGTGCATCTTAAAGAGGCTTCAATATTTTATGTAACATTCAAGTAACTTTACAGTGTTCAATAAGGATATAGATTAAATGCTCAATGATAGCCATGGCTCCCAATAATCAGCCCACCAAACATTTCATCATCTACAACACAAATGGAAACATCAATTGGAAATTGTTTTTTTCGGTCGTTAAACTTCACAAAGAAAAATGAACAGACCAGCTAATCATCACTTTGAAGTACATTCTAGCCCGATATCGAGTGATATACAATATGTGTTTCAAATCAATCGAAATAAATTACGATTAAATTTGAATTTTATTTCAGTTCTCATTCAAAAATCTACATACACCAAATAGTATACCAACAGTCTTAGTTTTGGACATTCATTTGATATAATTTTATATTTTTTTGATAAACCACCAAACAATGCAAGTGGTCTGTTGAAAATAACAGAAATATTATTGAAAAGAAAACTGGAAATACAAATTTATTATTAAAAAAATGCTGTTACTGCCAATATATGCAGCAAATTTAGAGAAATATTCTAACAGAACAACAAGACTGAAAGTCATTCCCACTAAATATTTTCAATAAAAAATAAATGCCACAGTATACCTTCAAAATGTGATGAAGTTATGCTTTATATTATTGATATTATCGTACGGTCCTCTGCCTATTCGCTTATGGAAAACATTTTCTGTAAACCCCTAAGAACTGTAACATTATCAACAGGTTGAGAGAGCAATAACGTAGAATTTCACTGAGCATTATAATACGAAAGTTCAAACAAGTCGTCTGTTATCAACTTAGAAATGGCGTAACACGATTAGTACTATGGTTTGATCAAACTGGAGTGCGTTCAAAATGAACAACCAAAACAACTCTGTTAAAAGGAAGTTGAAATATTACCCCAAGTTTACTCAGGTCAAAAGGAACGTTTTCTCCCAATGACAAGGTAAATAATTAAAACACAATAAATTGTTATCAATCATTTCAAGTTTGTAGTAAAAATAATACTGCATTAACGAATCAAAATTGTTAGGGTAATTGGTCTCCAACTCACCTGGGAAAAACAACAAATTAATTTTGAGCAATTTGAACAATTTACCCACGTAAAACAACCAGTCATTCTGAATAGTATAAGTGTTTTGGTTGTAACTCGGGTTTTTTCCATGTGTTCATTCTAAATGCACCCCTTCAATATAAGTTGTTTCCAGGGGGTAACATGATCGACATAAAGGAAGGTGAATCACAAGAGAGGTCATATAAAAACTAAGGAAATCATGTTTTCTGATACCTGGAGACCTATTACAAAACTTTCATCACGATATCAATTTGCATTCACGGTATTATGAAAAATATTTACCATATTTAAGAGGTAAAGGAGGGTGGTAAGGTAACGTGTTAAAATTACAACTTGGTCAAGAGCAGGTTGTATGGTGATAAAAATAATGCTATTTTATCTCTAGTTATCACTCATCATCAGTGTTTTTTAAAATCTATTTGAAGAATCGATGTCTATGAAATTTCAAAATACAAAAATTTTAAAATTTAAATACCTTATCACTATATCACAAAGTGTTATATTGATTAAAGTTTCATAATACGTCTCCATGTTGTATTTTTTAAATTTTCTCCCTGTAAATTTCATTCATACTACATTTTTCGATTAAATGAATGAGTGTTATTATCGAGTGCTCTGCTATTATCTGCTTGGTAAAATAACTATAGACTCTGTTGTCAATTCGTATAGGAAAAAAAAACTATATTATACTTCGATTTTTGGATTTTCTACTAGGTATTCAAAATGAATATTGAAAAAAATAAAATAACAAAAAAACTAACAAGATGAAAACAGAAATTCTATCGCTGCAACTGCTGAATTTGTATTTTCATTTTTATCCTCAAACTTGACGGAAAAGTCCTACATACGAAAGGAGATAGGATCTCAATTCTATACGAAAAAAAGGAAATGAAAAATTATGCGTGTATGTTGAAATGTATTATAAATATAAAATAAAAAACATGTATATCCATCATTCAAAATAGAAAAATAAAAGGAAAAAAAATTAAACCAAAACTACGAATAAAAAATTGTGGAAAATTGAAAAAATCACGTTAAAAAAAAATTTGCAAGTTAGCGCGAAATTTCTGGATTGGATGAACCAATTTTGAAATTTCTGTCAATAACTTTCTAACTTTCTCTCTTTTTGAAAAATACATTTTCTTCAGTTCATCATAAAACAGAAATTAATATATAAAAAAAAAGAGCAAGAACTTTGAGCACTGTAAATTTATATTTTGTTTCCTTTTTTTGTCAATCGACTGAGAAAAACAATGTAAAGTGGAATAGAAGGAGGACAAAAAATCATATAATTAAATATTATGCTCGAACAAAATTTCATTATTCAAGAAAACTTTTCAATCGTTTTTGCGTTCACGTTTCACTCCTACTTCCAATCCACTTTCTCAACCAAACATTCGAACCTAACAAAGAAATACCTAACTTTGTAGCTGTTAATTATGAGCTCTTTGGTGACGTAAACGAAAATTATTAAACCAACTTCAAGCTTTCGAAGAAGAGGAAAATAAAGTGCAGGACGTCCCACGAGTAGTAGTCAACAATCTCACAGCCGTACAAGGAAGATAGTCTACTAATTTGAAGGAATAGAAAATCTTACAGTAATTTTGGTCAATTTTTCAAATTAATAGGTTCACGCGAGGCAACACTCAAAAGTTTGGAACATTGAGGGTTTTTGTTGAAATCCAAAAGCGTAAATTAAATTTTTAACTTTTTATCGATAGGGAGCATAGTTATGAAATCTATGTAACTGACCAAAATATTCTGGTTTTTTCATTGCCTATCTTTGAGACTTGAAGGATGAAAAATTAAGGAACACTGAATTTCACAAGTCGATCAAAGACATACCAACTTCCTCAAGGAGTAAGTAAAGAGGACAGAGTCAATATCACATACTTAATAAGGAGCTATTAGATACAAACAAAAACGTAGCAACCACCCCAGTAGTCAATGCAATGCCTAGGGGCACGATACTTCGAATAGCGCACGCCTTTCTTGAGATTTGAAAGGTCGAGAGTCAAACAGAAGGGGTAGAGAAAAGGGCGGCGATGATGGAGTTTCGTAGAGGGGTGAAATTTTTTTAGTAGCTACGCTATTGAATACAAAGTATTGTCGATGTTTGACACTGAATATTGCATTATTATAATGAGAATGAAGCCCACTAACAAAACTCGTTCAGTATATGATTATGAACATCCATATTTAAAATCCTAATAAATTTTCGATGTTTCTCAAACACAGGACGTAAATTTGCGATACATGCAACTAATTAACCGATGTTGGGGAGCATGAAATAATATGATACTTTCGTGAACATCAAAACTCTTCAAATAAATGTTCAATACTACGCTTGATTCATGATCAGTAAAATTTTCAGCGAAGTGAGCTAACCAAATATAAAAATTAATAAAACTGAAATCGACTATCTAAAAATATGAGCATCGTCATCTAAAAATATGAGCATCGTCATCTCGTATCGAAAATAAAAGAAAATTGGGAATTACTCTAATTTGATGAAGCTGAAGGGACAAGATGGGGTCAAATGGAAATGCTAACGGAAAATTGTAGGTCGCCGTCTACAGAAAATATCTACAACTAAATAGGCATATTATACACTGAAATTGAAATCTACAACCACATTACACACAGAAATTGAGATGAATTAAACGAGGGATAATTTAACAAAATACACTTATTTAAGAAGGATAAATTCTTTCCTACTAAGTGAATTAAACTTTTTGTAAAGCAATGGTATACTTTGTTACTCACAATTAAAAATATTTACATTCTTTTATACGATTAAAATTGATCCGCATGGAAAAAATAATTTTTTGTGTAATACGTAAATTTAGCATAAAGGTGTACGTACAATGCTTGTTACTAGAAAAGGGTTGGACAATTGCTAAGGCTAAAAAGCACTGTTAATTTCAAAAATTACATTTGGATAAATTCGAACTGCAGGAAAAAAAACGTAAGTTTCAAACTGCCACTCAATGATCGGTTCACACCTAATTAGTTCTAATAACTCAACTATCAGTTCATCATTACGAGGTCAATGCAGAATCAGCCAAATTGACAACGATCTTTTCAACTCATGTACCCATCCCCTTCACCTTCCTACAAATTCAAAAAATATGATCTAATACAAACGAAGATTTTCTGCAAACGTTTGCATACGAACCATCTTACGTGAGAATGATGACTACACTCGGGATGCAGCCTACATAATATGTTACTACAATACAAACGATCATTGAATGATTATTCTCATGAATATACAAACAATTCTATCACATCACAAATATTTCGAGCTAACTGCTAAAAATAAAAATAAATTATTATTAAAAAAAAAATATATAATTAAAAAAATACATAAAAAAATTTTAACAACGCGGGTGTGAAAATGTGAGGGGCGTACAGAAAATAAAATATATTTTATGTAACCTGAAATGGATTTTTAAATAATTAACTCGTCATCTCTAATGTCTGCTCATCCACAGGTTCGCGAAGATCACGGTGGATATGAAAGAATAAATTTAAGAAGAGATAAAAGTAATGAGGAGAAAAAATTAAAGAAAATATTACAAAAGGCATAATATTGTAAAATAAGCAATATTCTTGGAGGTAAATGGTTGTGTTTTTCTTCATTCCTAAATATAAAAAAAACCTAACTTTTTTATTCGTTTTGGCGTTTTTTTAATCATAGAAAAAAGAAAAAGAATTACACTCAACATTAAAATAACGAAAGAAAAATAAATAAGAAAAAAAAATTAAATTAAAGCAAAATCTACGGGTAATGAGAAACGTGGAAGAGTAGGATATACGCGCGTGTATGTAGTATGTATAAGAGAAAATTGGATTACCTCGGTCGTATACCGAATTAAAATTAAGTAACAAGACCATAATATATATGTACACGTTGATGGAAAAAGATGCCCACAAGAGACGGCGAACATATTTCAGAGGTTTTCACCAGAGATAAAGCTGTCCTGACCAAAACGTCCACCCCAATAGACCCCATTAAGCGAGTATGGAGAGGGAAAACTATGTAGGCATAATTTTTGTGTATCCATAATATAGAAGAATATTGACAGCGGAAAATCATTTTCGCAACTCTACTCCGATCAACTGCTTAAATCGATACGGTAGGCTGGTCGTGCGCCATTTGTTGAACACAAAAATCAGACAATTAACGAACAGTTCCAGTCGAGCACACATCGTGAAATGTATCAGCAAAAGATGCAACGACGAGGTATTATCAAAACGAGTGATTTTCAGAATCAAAGAATCATCGTTATGACTCATGAAACTAAGGCTCTTAATCAAACACGAGTTGAGACATACGTAATTCTTGATCTTACTGTTTCCAAACACCGTTTCATTCTGTTAGTTGAACATGCGCATCGTCAGTGAAACAAAAAAATCAACGATTGGAAAAATTACGATTCAAAATGACGCATGTCTCAATCAAAGATATCTACACTATATATAACCTAGATACCTAACTTGCCTGTTTTCAACTACCTTTGCTTCCCCATACTGCACCGCACCAAAGAAAACAAAAGCTTTTGGTACTTTACACACACAAATGTACCCATTTATATCATACTTATACACACTTGATCTAATGATTGAATCCTCATTGAAAATTACAAGAAATTCATTTTTTTGCCCTGCAACAATAAATTTTGGTATCCTAGTTTCAATCTTAAAGACTGATAGAACATCTACACCGAATATGACATCAAAACACAAAGTAATACACAAACAGTACTTATTTGAAAATAGCCATTTCTTCATAAGAAGTGTATTGCACACGATTTTTTTGCCAACAGGCAGGGGATCGACACAACATCTCAACACTCCATTAGGGTGAATGCTCAACATAGTGAAAGCGCAAGTTAGATATCTAGCTTATACATAGTGTAGATAAGGTGATTATAGTTCCTTAACAAAACAAGCAACCCACAGACCAAATAGAAATATTAAATTACTTAATCAAAAATTAACGTTAGATTCAAGCAAAGTGTACTCATGAGAAGTAATAGGTAAAGTACCTAGAACCTACCAAGACAAGCACACCGGAATAATACTCAATAATATGAGCAGAATATAATTATGAAATTAGTAATCATATAAAATAAGCAACACTACATATGATACTCTTGAGTCCAAAATTGTTTGAATATGAAATCGGTACCTACAATATCAATCAGTAACTTTTCTTACGTGAATAAAGGTTATCGGTGGTCGTATGAAATTAATATCAAAGTTTGAATGAAACAGAGTTGAGAATTGAAATAAAACATGACTATTGCGTCACAAACAATTCTCGTAAGATCTTTTAACCAAAAAATACATCTATGGAATTTAAAACAGTTTTATTCTCACGAAGCAATTTATTGACTTACAAGAAGGGAACTTAAAATTTTTAAGTATGCCTATATTTATACTGTAGTACATGAGTATTCAAAATAATGCATTAGTATTAAATACTTGGCTTTCTTAAAATTTCTGAGTAAATTTTTCTTCAGCTAAATGCGCTTTGAATGAACGTTCAACTGGCAGTACATTATATCTGACTGAACTCGTATAGTTCACTAAGGAAAAAAGCAAGTTCATAAATTCAAATTTTCGAACGCATTTCTTTAAAAACAAAAAATCGTCAATTTCGAACAAAGGTGTTCTCTCTGATGGGTGACGAATACTTAACGTCAGTACTCAAATAACTAAAACTTCAAAGTAACTAAACATCATTTAAATTTCAAACTCAGCACTAACATATTTTCTACTTAAATAAATCGAACATCGGCGACAGCCTAACTGTGCTAAAAAGTTCTATCAATACGAATCCATTTCGTGAAAGTGGTAGTTAAAAGGAGAAGAACGCGAAAATTGGGGTAACTCTTTCAGAAAAACAAATTTTGATAGTTGACCAAATAGACCCAGTATCAATTGATCGATCAAAAAATATACCATAAAAAAATTATACCAGTAAGGGAGACCCACTAAATGCGAGTCGGAGATCTCCTTCAACTCTACCGAGATACAGTCCATAGCTCATACAGACAGTTACCGAAACGGTTTTTCTTGTACAACTTATTTCCATGCTGCCAGTTTTCTAGCGGCTATCATATATTCGAGTAAAAGGAGTTCCTGTTAATTAAAAAACAAAATGCAAAGAAAGGTCGAAGGCGGCTAACCGTCAGAGAGCTTTCCAAAGAAATTTTCTAAGGAACATGAAAAAAGATAAGAATAATGTGTTCACGGCCTATCTTTGTCAGCATACGACTAAATAGCCGAATAATTACAGCAAAAGTTGCAACAAGAAACAATACGTGAATGTTACCAATTTTTGGAGAATTGATGACCACAGAAAAAGGGCGAATGGAACATTTACCAAACGTCTCCCGTTAATGTAATTTCAGCATGAATGATTTTAATGGAGTACTAGACAATTCCCTGGACCATAACCTCAACAAATTTCAAATAGAGAAAAACAATCCATAAAATACTTAAAATAACTTTTCTGTAAATGCTGAAAACCTGTATACTAAAATAATGTTTCCTAGTTCTCAACTTAACTGCTTATTTTCATAAGCACTTCGCAAAATAATGCAACTAATGTGAACGACAAACGGACGAGCAAAATTAGCAATTACGTCAACCATTAACGCCCATATTTCTTATCGCGTAAATTCATTATATAGAGCCAGAACAGGATGAGAAAGCAAGTTTATATTTCATGCTTCCCTATCTCTTTCACGGAAGATCATTAAAGACTTCTGGTTTAGATGAAAAAGTCTAATAAGAAAAAAATTGTAAAAATATTTCCTACTTTCGAGAAAATTTCATGAATCGAGTATGAAAGCAAAATTACACAGCCTGGTACGGAAAAAATTTATCTGATTAGAAGACCAATATTCACGAAACATTATTCAGTTAAAACATGAATAACTTTTTCTAAAAAAGAAGAAACAGAACATGAAGAAAATAACAGGCACAAAATCTGGTCCAATATTTATAGTAATTTTACGAGACTCACGAAGAAAATGTACGGAGATGCACATTTTGAGGCGGATCAAATAAAGAAATTTCAAAATAAAAATACTCATAAATTTTGTGAAATTATAGCCAAGTAGAAGTCTATATCAAAAATATTTTCTCCTCAAACCAATCGTTTTGTTCGGAACTGAGAAAAATTCCTCCTCAAGTTTTGGTAATTTTTACGCATTTGGAGGAGATCGGGCATTTAGGATTATTGAGATAAATATTACCACCCTATTATAATTATATATTGTTACGGGAAAGCAGGGCTATCAGTTAAATGATAAAGTTTAAGTTTTTGGCTTTTGGCTTGCCCTTTAGAAAATACAACTTCGGTTTTGGCTTTTTGTTTAATTTGTTTTATCTTAAAATTAGAAAATTTTAAACGAAATAACACTATATAAATAATATTCAACTTAAAATTCATAAATATAATTTGATAATGAAAAAAATAGAAACAAAACAATAAAGCGTGATAAAAGGAAAAAAATCGAAAATCCGAGGGGGAATAAGGCTTTAAGCTGACTTTCACCTTGAAAAAAAAATAAAGCTTAAGCTTTGACATTAAAACTAAGAACACTAAAAATATAGCTTTTTTGGCGTTAAGGTTTTAGCTTTCAGTTAGCTTGACAGCCCTGTAGGAATAGTGAAATTGACTATTTCTGTTTTTTTAAAGTGGTAACAATGCCGCTGAGTGTTATCAAAAAAATTACCACTGAATTGCGTTTATTGCGCTTGATTTATGTATTTAGATGATTATGAATGAGACAAATTTCATTTCTGTGGCCTAAAATACAACTTCAGAATTGATGTTCGAATTAGACACTTCCTGTATGCTCCAATCTCCCCTACGCCCTACGCCAGATACGATGAAATAAACTAAAAACAAATCTATCATCCATGGACATGTATATTACATATATACCTGGATGGGCAACTTCGGAAAAAAAACTTTCAAGTATACCTACTGCATATTTGCGCCTAACATACTGTTGACATTTTTTTAGGAAAAATATAATCTTAGGAAAAATATACGCAGTTAAACCGATTTAGATAAATTTTTAGGGATTTATTCGGTATGAAATCACCAAATCGTATAGATAGAAAATTTAAAGGGAAATATTTCAATATCTATAAAATTTTTAATACTGGTTTAGCAAATAATGTATTTCTTGAACACACGCGTTATGGGAAGTACAATTAAATGTAAAACAGTCAGACATGCAGCTATAGAGAGATCGATGGGTTGATCAAAAATATGTCAAAGATGAATGGTTTCTGATCAGGATATCTGTTACTCCACATGCGTCATGTGGCTCTAATGACGTGAAAATAGACATCCTCAAAAAATTCAATGATAAATTTCATAAAACTTACCTTTAGATGCGCAGAATGTAAAATTTTGATAGCTTTGTTTTTATTTTTGACATACATTTGTATCACAGCTTATATAAGGCATTGGACATCTCTTTAGCTGTAGGTCTCTGGAAATGACATATCGATTTACAGAAACATACGAAGTTCTAGGGTTAAATTACTAACAGGTTTTAGGCACAAAAAAGTGTTATGAAAATTTTATATTGCAACCCCCAATAGAAAAATACTTTTTTTTTGTATGTGTTTACTGAACTAAATTAGGGAATTTCAATACAAAGTGAAAAAATATGATTGAACACATGTGCACTTGTAAGTTGACTTTCTTGCACAACTCAATTTTTTATAAAAAATTATAAATTTTTTTTTCTTAAAAAACAAAAATAAAAAAATTAAGTGATAATAATATTAATTTATGATTTCATTCCAATAAAATTTATTTGTTCTCTGCATAGCAAATTTTTTGGAAGGATGAAGAAAAATTTAAAGAAAAAGTAAAATTATTGCTGAATTTGAGAAAATTAATAATTTTTTTATTTATCTTGAATTTTGTGGGGGGGTGGAGGGGGAGATGGGATTAGGACTAAATGTCATAATTTTTTGGTTAAAATAAAGTAAATAAATAAATGTTGTGAGTCAGTAACAAGGAAATAACTCCCTAAAGATGAGAAAATAAAATAATTTTTGTTATTTTGTTAGTAACATCCAGACATGGCACCAAATAAAAATGTAGGGCGAACAAGAATACAAGAATTTAAGGTATCCAAATTTATCCTTTCCATTCTGTATTAATTCAATTCAACCTGGGATTGGGAGATAACTACAATTCTCTAATACTTTTTCAGAGTATCGGCCCCCACACTTTTATTTGATGTTACTTCTAAATGATACTAACAAAAAAACAAAAATTATTTTATCAACTATGCGAATGCAAAATAAGAGTTTATCATCAAGCTGAAAAGTAGAAAAATGATGGTAGTTACTTAGAAGTATCGCATTATTTTCTATTCATTGTGTATATATCATCATTAAAGCGGGTTTTCCTAACAATCATGACTGGAGCATGAGTGCAGATGAAAATGCCATTTATTTTTTTAAATACCAAAATTTTTATTTGCTTAATTAATAAAGTATCGTACACAACTTGGTCGGAGTAAGCAATTATCAACTTGTGTGCTTACAGGCTTGTGTTTAGAAAGTTTGCATTCGTTGATAATTTCTCACTTTCCTCGTTGGGTAATTATTCTCTCATTTTTAGGGAGTTATTTCATTTTTATTGCATTAATTAAATAAAAGCGTTTACCTAAAAAACTAACTTATTTATTTTATTTTGTATTTTTTAGTGTGTGATTTTATTCGGTTAAAACACAATTTTATAGTAGGTATAAAAACCATTGAGCTCAGTGATATAAACTTGGAAATAAAAATCTGAATAAAAATCTGGTGGAAATAGCAGATAAAAAAATAAGTGTGTCCTAAGATATGAGATGAAAGTGAAACTTCTGTTATTGAACACTTTGGATTGAAAACATATTTCCAAAATGTGAAAAAGGTAAAAGAAAAATTCCTGAACCTTCACTGACTGTCTTTCCTTGTGAACTGAATGGAAACTCTCCAGAACTTTCACTCCCCACCAATCAATATGACATTATCAGGAAATCTCAGAAAAGTCATGTTTTGATTTAGTACATAAAGCATGAAAAATCCAAATTTTACCTTCTTTTGAAGCCTTTGAGTGTCAAAAAATGGGTTAAATGAAAAGAAAGTCAAATTTTAAATAGTGCCTCAAAAAGCATACCCAATGGTGTATCACACAGTAAGATACGAGAAGCCAAATGGGGTCACCTTTTCAAGCTTTTTGGCATTGAAAAATGAGTGAAATGGAACAATGAACATCAAATTCGAATTTAACGCCCCAATTAACTTCCTTTTGAAGGTCCTGAGGTTCAGGGATGGGTTGAATGAAAAAATGAATGCCAAATCTAAAATCAGTGCCCAAAAAAACAAACCGGATAATGTATCACACAATACAATACGTGAATTCAAAATCTGGCCCCCTTTTGAAAACCCTGGGAGTTGAGGAATAGGTCGAATGAAAAACTGAATGCCAAATTTGAAATCAGCACCCCAAAAAACAAATCTTATGACGTATCACACAATACAATATATGAATTCAAAATTTAGCCCCCTTTTAAAGCCCTGGGGGTTAAGGAATGGGTCGAATAAAAATATGAATGCCAAATTTATCTCTACAAATTCAAAACCTGCAGCCCAAATACCATACCTTAATGATTTCCATACCTGGAATCTCATAAAAATATAAGACTTTAGCACCACTATCCAGTTAGCACCATTAAAAAACTTGGAAACAACTGTAGGGCGCAATCAGGTTATCATTATAAAGCGTAAATTCTATTCCCAAATGAAGTTAAATGAAGCGTATAATAAAAAGTGAAACTAATGATTATTATCTAGTTCCAAAAAAAATATTTTTTTGGGGGACGGGTGTTGAAAAAATATTGTATCACAAATAACTACTTTCATTTCATGTGGATTGGCAAGATCCTTCGCATCATCCACAATATTTCAAAGTTATTCTAAAAAACATGTGAAGCATCGCTATATCGGATACCAATTAATGATAATGCGAAAAAAATCACGACTCATTGAAATTAATGCAGTATGACAAGGTCATTTGTACAATTTGAAAACAAAAAAGTACTAACAAAGTACACAAGTTTTCATTTTTTTTTCAACTTTGCTTTACTGAGACGGTAATTTAAGTGAAAATGGCTTTGTCCGATATGTCTCCTATGATATGTCCCCTATAAGCGCTTCCACTGTGTAATATATGTTAGGAAGGATAATAAAAATAAACTGTAACCTGAAAAACTCTCAAGAAAAAAGAATTTCTTAACATATGAAATTTTTAAGTAGAACTAATGAATGAAATTTCAATGGGTCGTTATTTCTTTTCCTATTTTCATAATAACTTCATTCATAAAAAATTTAAAAAAAAATGAATTTTCACTGATTTTAATATCCAACAATATTCTAAAATTCGAGAACAGCAATGACTTCATTTTTACTTAATTTGATAACATTAGGCAAGACTGAATAGGCAACCTCTGGTAAACAAATATGAAAAAGTTTTAAGAAATATTAAAGTTAGATGGTTTCATTTCATACATTTATACCTAGTCCTCAGAAATCACAAAACCTTAATAAAAAAAATTGTTTTTTGCAACATCTGTTCATAAACTTCATTTTTATAATCACCTTGATGATGTATAAAGCAGACAATTTTAGAACCATTTAGAACCAATGTATAAAGTATTTACCTTATACATACTTTATACATTTGTCTTTACTTTATATACGTTGTCTTGGGTGCACATGTCATTTTATACGCTGGTCCTGCTTATTGCACATAGCTGACATATTCTACATCGTTGTTTTCATTGATTATATATATTTTTTTTTACTTTTTTTTCATAAGTTTCCTTTGCTGTGAGGATTCAAACCTCTGACATCACTCATGGATAGCTAGCATCTTAACCACAACACCACAAGGTGTGGCTGGAAAATGAAGGATAGTTTTCAGTTATATGTTTCCCCATAGCAAAAAATATTTATTTATCAAAATTTTTATTTTCAGGGAGAAAGGTGTTGAAAAAAATAGTGTGTGACATGTGTATACAGTAAGTGATTGATACTCATGTGATTTGCATCGCACTCGTTAAGAATTGCTCACTTTCCTCCCATGTTGCGTAGTATACTATTTCAAAATCTATATTTTGGATGAGGAGATAGTGATTGATTCATTTAGTTTTAAGACATCGGTTGAAGTTAAGGAGAAGGTATTTCTGAGTCAGGTTGAAGTAACAAAAATAATGCCAAACATTTTCTAAAATAAACTTATCACTTCCTACCATAAAAGCTAGGAATTTAGAGAAAAAAATTTAATCAGCACTCAATAAATTAATTTAAATTTGAATTTTACTCGTGAATTTTGAAAAATGAACACCAGATAACCACGAAGTCCAAAACTTTGCGTATATTCAATAGTATGATACGCACAATATTTGCTAAATCTCATTTCCTGAGAATTTTTTTTCATATTGTTTGACATTTATTTTGAATATGATGAATTCGAGGACTATAAAATTTTGGGCTTTTACAACTTTCAAAACTCCATTTTCTACGAGAAACGATAACGTTTATTTCACAAGCAACGACGAATAGAATCATATTATGAATTAAAACTACGAAATTGACTTAAAAAACATTGAAAAATATTTAATTAAGAAATTCCGAGCAAATTTTATTTAAGACAACCCTAAACTGGTCGGGTCTTCACTGAAGATGTAAAAAATAAGGAAAATAGTAAAAAAGGAGGCAACTTTTCTCCGATTGATGAACAAAGAATAAATGACCTACTATTAAACACTGTTATTTTTAGATTTTTCTCAACAGGAGAAAAACACAGCAACAACATAATGAAGTACAACCCTCCAAGGAACTGATTACAGCATAATTTAAGGAGACTAGAGATCAAATCAAAGTTATGTGTCTCATTTTGGAAGGGAAACACACAACATCAGAATTTATAATTTCTCATTTTCCATTTCACGCTCTGTAAATTCTGAATTCTACAACTACTCTAATTTTTGGAATGGAAACTTTTTTATGTTCGGTCAATTTAGTTACAAAAATACTTTCTACGGTATCCCCTTTCAGGTTACATATTTTAAATAATATAACGATTTTGTTGTTTTCAAAGCCTGAAAAATTTTTATTTAAAAAATTTTTAAAACAATTACAAACTGTGTGTGCTTATGTTATTATGGTTATGTTACTTATGTGATTGTGTATGTGAAATAAAACTAGGAACTCGGATATGGATAGGACACAGGAAGATTAGAAAACGATTTAATTTTATAAAAATGAGGAAAACTGATTCGATCTTTTTATTTTTTGTTTTAATCAACTCACCTCCCTGGTCATCCAGGGCAACCAAAGTGCGAATACCGGCTTCTTTGCTCTAAGTACGCAGCAAAAAAAACAAAGACACAAAAGACAAATTTTAAAATATTCTTCTTATTCGTATTGGATTTTCTTCATATTTATTCCAAGCAGATGTCAACAGACCGTATTAGGTGCGTTTTTTTGTTTTTTCTTTTTTGTTAAAATTAACGCAGAAATTGAAAAATAATAATAAAAAAAATCTACGTAAATGTGGTACTGTTTCTCGAGTATTTTTGGGTGTTGACAAATTAAGATTGTTGACTGGACGCACATTATGAGTTTGAAAACTTTAAATTTCGGACCAGTAAAAAATCTTAATTGTTTGTGTGATGTGTAATCGCCTTTTTTTTTTTCCAATGCACAAATTCCAAATAATTGAGTAAATTGATTTTCGCGTAATTGTTTCGACAACAGAAACAAAATAACTTAATGAAAAAAATAAAATAAAAAGAAGTTAAGGCAACATCAACACGTATCATGCAATTAACATTTACAACAAAAAATACCACTCTGCGATCAAATATCTAGCCAATCTGTACACTATACTTGATTAACACAAGAGATAAACGAACCAACAAACGTTATTTTTAAGGGGCGAATGCAAGAACGATACTTGAGTAATTCTTAAATTTTTTTCATAATCAATATTTAATTATAATATCTATAAATAAACATACATAGATACAACATTGTGAAGACAAGTAATTCTTAAGTCACGACTTAAGTATCCATCTTGAATTCGGGCCTTAATGTACGTTGGTATTAAAATTGTGAAGTTAATAATCATCTGCTATTGGCCGATGTGAATTTTTTTCGCCTAAAAATATTGATTGCTCCAAAAAGCAAAAATATGAATCGCATTTTGGGGAACTATATAATATTAAAAATAATAATACATTAGCAAGTTTAAGGACAAGAAGTAATGGAAGCACGGAGAGGTTTAATAAAGTTCATAAGAGCATGAACTTTTTTTTATTTTGCACAGAGAGTGAACATTATAGTCGGTTCCAAATAAGAAGGTAAATTTTTTCGAAGGCGCAAAGAAGCGGCCTCAAATAAACGTTACGGAAGTTAAATTAAATATTTCTAGGCAAAAAGAAAAAAGTATACGAATAGGGGGTACTTCGTTTCACGTCCAGTGTGTATCCCAACTTTTCCCCTCCCCTCTATTACCCGCAAACGTACTTTGCTGGCATCGTAGGTAATGGCGGGGAAAACAAAAAGAAAAGGATGCACAAACATGCGTATACAATTTCTATTTTGCCTAGCAATATTTAATTTAATTTAGTAACATTTATTCGAGACCGCCTCATTGAGCCTTCGAAAAAAAATTGCCTTTTCCTTTGGAACGGACTGTAGCTGTTGATATTGTTCAAAAGAAGTAGGGTTGAAATTCCCACCAGGGCGAAATTAGTTTCGTATGAATATTCAAACATAATCATGTATTTTAATAATTCTCGACTAACTTTCAGATGTTTTTGTTTTGAACTATTTGAAAAAAAAACCTTCCCAAAATAAAACAGTCACACTTTTTCAACAATATGTTCATTCTTTTCTGAAATCTGACGAAACATCATAACTGCGTTAAACTTGAATACATCATCAACACTTATCCTCGTAACAAAAATTTGTCAAAAAATAATTAAATAGCATTCGAAAGAGGTACAAGCCGAAATATATAAATGTCAACTAATCTGATATGATATGATATGTGAAAATAACGAGGAAAATAATTTCAATTTTCAGCTCCGGAATTCAAAACATTAACTTCTTATTAATGTCTGAAATCTGCACGCAGATCAAAATTCGAATTCAAATTGTCCTAAAATTCAATGTCACTAAATTAACTATGTACCACAAACGATGGTAAGGTTAAGTTAAGTCGTAAACTTTCAATTTAATTCGGGGAAAACATTCTTCTTTAAAACTCTACAAGTAAAAAAAATTTCAAGGAACAATTTTAAACATTTTTTTTGCCAAACGATGAATGCGATATTCATGAGTATGAAACTTCATTCACAAAGAAAACGAAAGAAGCTAAAAAACAATGCAAATAAATACACTTTTTGATTCGTGGATGCACTTCTCAAAAAATTTTGCACTGGTATCTGTTTAATTAGACATCAAAATTGATCGGTTTAATTGAAAATTTAGAGCTCCTTTTTAGGAGGTTTCAAAAACTCAAAGTTTTTCAATTGCAAAGAACCAGAAGTGAACCGAACTAACGTGACTGGCATCAGTTCTACATATTCGCTAATTACCTGACAAAATCAATCTATCGTACATCCTGAATAAAAGTTAATCATAATCAAAATTTCTAATCATCAAAACAGAATAAATTAGAAAGTCACGGCAAAGCAATGACCTATTATCATCTCGGAACATCTTGACATACAGAATTTAATGAAATCTATGTAATAAAATCTTCTGTACAATAAAATTCAATCCCAATTTTTATATATTTATCCGCAATATTTGCAACACTCAAAACATTTTAATTTCAAAAATACTGCTTCTCTCTCACATCATAATATCTCAGTTGTTATTTGAGTTACAAAGCTGGGGTTAGTACAGTTGAAAAAAGGATAAAATTTGTTAGAATTCTCTAAAAAAAAAAAAACTAATTTTTTAATTTTCATTGGTTTTTTATAAATAAGCCATTAAAAAACTACAAATTAATAAGAAATTTTTTGATTTTTAAATTGTTGTTTACTTCAAAAACTAACAGAGACAGAAAAAAATTTCCAGTAGTGATTCCCCTTATTTTTCAACTACCACTTAATTTCCACCATCAGTTTTCAATAAAAACGAAGTAATTGCGAGCTAATGGCGAAAGAAAATACAAGAACAAAACACTCCACTTTTTACATTTTTTACAATTTTTTTATGGTTTATTTTTGAAAAACTGATGACAATAAAAAAATGAATTTAGTTCTGGATTTGAGAAAATTTTCTAGTCTTTTCAACAATATCAGTTTCAGCTTTCTACCTCCAACAGCTACTGAGGAACCTTGAGGTTAGAGAGGGAAGGTTTTTTTCGAAATTCAAATGCTGAGAATGATGCAAAAATTGTGGATAATTATACCAAAACGGGATTCCAATGGATAAGAAACTGGGTAGTTCGATGAAAGTCTCATAAGGGCATGGATTCATTTCTCCAAAGCTACTTAAATATTTGAGTTTTTTCCACTTTTTTTTTTGCATTAGTGTAAAAGAAATAAAAAAAAGGTTAATTAAAAAGTATGAAACATTTACAGCGAGGAGATCATACCATATTGTAAATTTTTACTATTGTACAGCACCTCAAAAACTTTGACCAAGAAATGAGAAAGATCAAAACCTCGTAGTTTACATTATGTCCATAATCTCTCTCACCATCACTTGAATCCTCATAAAATAGGTGTCCACTGCTCTACTCCTAACAACTTCCAATTAAGAAATATAGTTTACGATATAAAATTTTTCGTACGTTTGTCAGGTCTTGATTTGGTTGAAAATGGAACATTCAATTATCACATGATATACAGATCAAATTCGTGCAAAAAAGAGAAAAAACTTATTTTTTTGTAATGAAAATCTAGCCTCAAGAGGTACCTTAACATTATTAAATGTAAAAATGATTTTAGAATCAAATTTCACCCACAATTTTTTCGAAAGGTTAAGAAAAGGAGTAAAGGGTGTAGATAAAAAAGGCATTTAAATACAGTTCACAAAATGCGATTCCATTTGCTCGATTAAATGTCCGATTTTAATCTGACGAATTAAAATACTGTCGGATTAAGGCGCGAATAAACTTCATATTTACTGTCATAAGCGAAAGAAAAAAATTGTTTGTTTCATTTTCACCGACAAAATTTACAATCGTCGTCTACGATAATAGTAATTCGAAGTGTAAACGCTAATAAAACATTTTTCATCTTACCTCTTCGCATAGCACCAGCATACGCCTCGTGCTTTCCAACGACTGAAAAATAAAAGACACACGAATAAAGTAAAATTTAAAATACAAAAGTTGACGTTAAGAATAATTTAAACCTTCTTTGTCTGCTTAATATACACTCAAAGGTCGCATCTACGGGCTTTTTTCCTCCTTTTCAATCATCTTCGACGATTTTATCGCTCCATGTTAATAATTCCATCCTCAACCCAATGATTTTTTCACTTCTCTTTTCCTCTCCACTCCTTTTTTCGTTACTATCGTCTACATCCTATGTATAAGATAAGCAACCAAATTGAATCGGGTACATTACTCAGAAAATGCTTTATCGCAAGGAACGTTATTACGGTCTCGATATTTCTATGAAATAGAAATTCGAGTTTATCGAGTTCCTACTTTCATTTTTATTTTCCTCGAAATAACGCAAAAAAAGGTGAGCCGGACACTTTTTCCAACAAAAAAAAAAATTTAAAACAGAAAGCATCCAACCAACTGTCGACTTCATACGTAGCAGAATCTAATCAATTTTTTTCGTAAACATGAAATGGTACAGAAAACAAAAATCAATTTTTCTCTTAATATCTTCGGGGAAAGAGCAAAGAAAATCACTTCAATGCAATAATACTGGCCGTTATAATCTTAAGTAGGTAGCCAATAGCACTAAAGGTTGAAAGTACTGTAGATACGCTCGAAGAAGTTAGATCGAATTCGATCAAGTATTAGGTAAAATATTAGCAGTCAAGGAGACTTTGGCCAAATCTTAAAAGTAGCCTAGAAAAATTACGAAAATAAAAAAACTGACTTCTAAAACATTATCAGATTTGTATAATGATCTTTATCGATATCCTTAGAAACGTGCTAAAAAAATCCGGGAAAATTATAACTAATGTAAACAAATTTTACTCTTGTCACATTTTTCATTCTCAGGTAAAAATCAATAACACAATTTTTCGTTTCTTGCTCATGAGATATAGAACAGAAATACACTCACCTCAACAGACTTCAGAATTTCATGTTTTAAATATCAGAAAATACAAAGCTCTTTGTAATCTGTAGGGTTTTCACAAAGCATTCGAGAACTGATGCAACACTTCAACTGCAATACACATCAAACACGAATAATCCCAACTTATACACTTTCTTGTGGACGAAAGCAGGTTAGGTGATGATGGTCAAGGACGAACTTTCCAAAAACAAGAAATAATGGTTACGAGTCGTGAAATTCGAACAAAACAATCAATCAATCCAACGTCGCCGACTTGAAAATATAACTGGCGAGGCAATGTACAGTCACTGGTTATGTTCAGAGGAATGCCCAACCGCCGCCCTAGATAAAGTTTCATTTCTGTTATTTGTTTTCATACTTCGATAATTACTGAATTTTTATATTGATGCTATTTTTTTTATTTATTTATTAATATAATAAATTCGTTAAAAAAAAAGGAGCCTCAACTTTTCAAAAGCTGAGGAGCAAACCCTGTTGAACATTGTAATAAATTATCATCAAACAAATTTGTAAATAGCTAAATAGCTAATAGCTAGTACCAAAACTTACACTGAAATGTATTCGGATTCCATAAAATACAAGTGAACATTACTCATCGAGCATTTCAAAACTTTAATATGTAATAAATTTAAATGTAAAGATATGAAAAATGCAAGCAATTGTCTCGGGCTCGATGTTTGTTATGAAAAAGAAAAGGGAATTAACTACTGATCAAAAATTGCTAACTGAGTCTATAGCAAAGCGTTTTGGTCTTGAACGCTGTAATTGGGTTTTGTTGGCAATTGTACCTTGTCTTTAGCTGGAAAAGGATTCGAATATAGTTAACATAAAAACAGCTAAAGACTATCAGCAAGTAATACGTTGTCTAATGTGTATTATGTTAGATTCACACCCCAACAACTGCTTCTCGATCAGTTACTTCAGACAATTTCAAAGTGCGGCTAATCATGAACACAACAATTACTTGACTCGTGTATTTAAATATCTTTATACTACCAGAGACCTCAAATTAACACATGACTGTAATACAGAATAACATTGATTTTAATAGGTAGCTTATCTCCAAAAACCTGTATAAAAGGAGTGAAAGAATTAACCGACATTATTTGTCGTTAATGATGGATTATAAAATGATGAAAGGGAAAAGAATGTGAAGGTTTGTACATATTAGTAACATTCTGCCATACTGTACCATTAGTTTGTGTCATGATCAATATGCACAAATCATAGGGCTCTCATATTGTGATGTGTTGCCAGGGATTGTATTGTATATTCAAATTCTATACAAAGTTTTGAAAATCCATGTAGCGCTTTTTGATGCTACCACAAAATACTGACAGCAAATAAAGAAGGGTTGTACTGTAACATCTTACAATTTTTGATATGGTATCAGGTTATGGACTTCATATACATTGAGATGATATGATGATACAATAGGGCAAAATGATACAAATGTTCACACGCTACATAGGCTAAATTTAAAATTTTTTCAAAAAATAGAACCTCTTCAAAATAAAATACAAATACAATAGGAAAAGAAGTATCCTTTTTAAAATTTCTCCAGGAAGATCTAGGGGCTGGATTATTGAAGTTGGTGGTACCTGCCAAAAAACTTTTGTAATAAAATTAAATGACATTCATGTATAAGCCAACATATGAAAGAAAGCTCCATCTTTGTCAAATTCCAGTTCCTAGATCTTGCTGAAGAAATTTTAAAAATGTTACTTTCCTCTTGCAAGCACATCTTATTTATTTTTTTCTTTTCTTTTTTCCAAGTCATTTTTATTTTTAGAATGAAATTCTTAAGAGTAATAATAAATAAAACTGTAATTCATTTCTCTTCCGATAGAATGGGTTGAATTTATATAAATTTGCAAGAATCAATAGGGAAGAGTAAACTTCAAATCCAGTTTTCTCAGAATAATGTTTTGAAGACACATCCACTTTTACTCTAAACCCTTAAAATTGGATACCAAACATGAAAATATTGTCAACGTTTATTTTTCTCCAGAAGAATTACCTACTCCAATAACTTTTCAAGTTAGGCACTTCGAATGGACCTCCCTTCATCAGCATGCAACTAAAATTATTTTTTTAATACATGATCAGAAAACCAATGTTTACAGCAGCATTTTTCAAGTGAAAAATAGTGTCTATCAATGATGAATGATGTCAACTTCAATGTAATATGATTATTTATTAACTTAAAATTTTTATTTTAACTAAAATTTTGCTGGTCCTCCTGGAATTGGAAGCTGCAACCTCTAAGTTGAGAAGCCATCACTGTACCCACTGTGCTACAAACACTAGATAATAGTATGAGATCTCTATGACTATATTTGTTGATTTGAATTTTTTTTTTCTCTTTGAAATTGCTAATTAATGATTACGTCGCTTTCTGATCTCTAATTATAAAAAATACCTTCTTCAACAAGGTTCAAAAGTGAGTGATTACATGTTAGGGCAAGTTTACGAAACGAGCGCAGCGAGTGAGCAAATCCCGAGGGATATAATCACTCACTTTTGAACCTTGGTGTGTAATGTACTATTACTCTTCCATGCCTAGCCTATTTGTTTTCAGGTCCAGCAAAATGTATCAAGTCATATTCCCTCTTCCAACCTTTACCACACGTTTAAAATGGTCAGCGCACAAGTCTGATTGACAACTCTGAGCCCACCTTTTTCAAATCAATCTTTTTCGATTTATTCGCCACCAAAATACCGAACTGATATGGAAATTGGACAAATCTCTCTCTTTTTCCTGGTTGCATGAAAAAACACAATTCGAATATACGTATTTCCCCGAAGAATGCATTATAAACAGAGCCGTAGTATTTTCCATACCTTGTCGCAGGTTTCAATATTAAATAAATTACATCTCTACAAAATTGAAACAAAAATTAGAAATTTTCGACATCTATTCTCAAGACACCTCTAACCGGCGTGAGACACACACATATCCTTTTCCCAACAATTTTCGACGTAAATTTCCCATACAAAGCTTGACTATAAAAATTCGTTAGCGTGATAAAATGTTATTCGATCAGGTGCGCGTTGCATGAAAAGAAAATGTAAACAAGTATCGCATATAGTACAGGTAAACATTGTGTATTATAACATCTATAGCGGCACACGGTAATGTTCTAGTAATAATGAATGGCACAAAATACACGACCATAACCTGTCGTGTGAACGAAAGCACTAAAACAAATTTACAAGTCTTATTAAAATCGACAGGTCGATGTGACGAGAATCGAAAGCTACTAAACAGGTAGCTTAATTGGAATAGATGATAAGTTAACGTTCGACATACACACTTACACAGGTAGAAAATACTGTAAAAAAAAGTATCCAATACCTACTTTAACAGCACATAAATGACAATATGTCGATAAATAGTGAAAATTATTCCCCAAAATTTAATTATATTGTCGCTTTCCGAAAGAAAGAGAACTGAAAGCGCTAACAGTAGGGAGTGGGTTGCTCGAAACCTTGATCATGGAAACTCATCATACCATAAAACCCTAACGCTAATACTTACTAGTTCCAATTAATTAAACTGGCACATAGAAATAAGTTCACCATCTATGCATTTCGCTCGAATACCTGAACAGATAACGAGCAAATATTTGGGTAATAACGAACGAGTTCATCAACAGGATAATTTAAAGGACTAAAATCTAAAGAACTAAACCTATCCAAAAACATAAAACTCTCATCATTAATAAATTATTTTTCCATGAATGATGAGACATATTTTCAAATAAATTTATTTGCTCTTCGCAATTAGAGTAATTACCAATTCAACGTCAAATACATTAGAATGGCAAACGAAATCACAGAAAGCCCTTATTCATCATACCTATCTTTATATAGGTATAAAAAATTAATGTATGTACAGTTGTGGTCCAGTGAACAGATACTTAAATTCAACGCCAACTCATAGGAAACAAATGTAGGTACTAATTCTTCTTCCTTGGTTGTATTTGTGGTGCAATAGATTAGATGAATGGCCATCACCCATGGGGTGAGGGTCCGAACCACACAATAGATAATTTTTATTATTATTAAAATAATATCAGTGGCGTATCATCATTAAAATGATTGGGTGTGCAGCCCAAATTTTTCCAATGTTGGAATGAGTTCTAACCTGCACATGTAATTTGAAATTTTATTGACGTGCGATATTATAGAACAATAAACAAGATAAACACCCCAATCATGGTTGTATGCAAAGGGCAGGGAAGGGCAGGTGCTTGCCACCTACCCCTGCTCGATTGAAAAACGAAAAATGAAACAAAATAAGAAAAGCAGAGAAAAAATGGCTGGAAAAATTACTGAAAGGTTGATACCCAATTTTTAGCTTTCCCTTCTCTTGAATTAAACCCAGTGTATACCCTTGGTTCAACTTTGAATAAAAAACAGCTTTTGAAATATCTCTTCTTTGGTTAAGTTCAAAATAATGTAGTAGATCGGTAATTTGTAAAACTTATATTGGGTACTTATATTACGGTTAATGTACCTTGCAGAATCAAAAATTAACAATCCCAAAATTATTGTCTAAAACTGAATCAAACATAAAGTAGGTTAATAGGCTGGTATGATAAGAAATAATATATAAAAATGCAAAAATAGGGTCTACTCTTTTGGATGATCAGAGATTTTTCAAAAAAATCTATAGAAGAAAACTTGCTTTCAAATAACTCATAAATAATGCGTTAGTTTCGGTCTACTTAACCCGACGTCGATGGTAACTCTGACATAATTAAAGTTTCAATATTTCACTCATAAAAATATTATCAAAGTTATAAAAACGCCAGCGCAGCAAACCTCGCTAAAAAAAGTAGATTTTCGATAAAAAATAATTATGAATTATGATGGTTACATTAATTGTCTTCAAGTTCATAAGCGTAAATGGTATGTTATGATTGTATAAAATTTGTTAGCTGCTGATAATATATTAGACAAAATGAAATTTAAAAGCATTATTTCTTGAAAAAATGAAGATTAACCAAGATGATAAAGTATGATAAATAATCATACAATTTCAAATAAAATCAGAGAAATACAATAAAGTTTTATAATAAATAAAATAAAATAAAATAAAATAAAATAAAATAAAATAAAATAAAACAGGAACAAATTAATAATTTTTGTAGAAACAAAAATTCATGCAAATAAAAAAAAAAAGGTTTAATGGAAGTACCGTTCAATCGATCCGCACCAAAGTTGTTAGCATGCAAAATTGAAAATTTTATAGCCAAAAAAAAAACTAAAATAGCTAGATCGGAAGTACTAATGGCCGATCCAACAAAATCAATAGGTCAGAGGTCCTTGGCTTAATACTAATGTTCGTTCAAAATTTTGTGACTATCGGATAAAAATTGCAACCTGTACCTTGGTAACTATAAATTGGCTTTTATATGTACTTATTTAAGTATGAATTTGAGTTATTAGTGCTAAAATTTTCCTTGAGTTTGTGACATCTGATTACCCATAGCCTTCCCCTCACGTCACCACCGATTTATACTATTATTACAATGAGGAACGGCTCTCGAACTTTAAGATTATATTACAGATAAGGTGAACGGGAAATACGTCGATTCCCCAATGGAAATAAATTCCTCGATTCTACAAAACGGTGAAGACACGTCGATTGATTATTATTTAACGATGTGGTGACGTGTATATTTACAATATTCGATCATCGGTGAACCAACTTTTTATCTTCTTCGCTGTTCACGATCTTGGCCTAACTATGAACAGTCAGTCTTGTTCTGTACGTGATAGTTTCCGTTTGTCGTGAATACGAAAAGTAATTCACAGCATAATACAGCTTTTAGTACGACATCAAGTCACCTTTTTTAAATTGTTTTCACCGATACTTTTCAAATGTGAACACTGATAGTAAAACAACACAGTTTGTAATATTGTTTCTCTGACTTTGAAGACGAACATTTAACCAAAATCTGTTGGTTCACCGAACTTTGAGAACCATGAGGTGATATGATTCGTGACCTGCACGACCTGATAGTAGTTACCATACTTGTAAGTAACCTTTTTAACTGTAATAAAACCTAAACTGTGATAATGGGTCGGCCAACTTGTTTATTTCCAATTACCTAAAATTGCCCGACATACTTCATAGGCCTCGGGAGCTATCGCTGGTAGGCTGGTGGCCTAACTGTTTGAGCTGGTTTGTGGTCTCGACTCTACGATTAATTGAGACTTATTGATATACTTCAAATCGTGATATCAACCCCCATACTCGGGATGTACATTCGTTTTCGGACGTCACAAGTTATGAAATGAAAAACGTACCCACACTACTCCAGCTCCTTCCATGAAACCAAGATTAATAAATAGATTTTCAATAGAAAACCTACTTAAAAAGAAAAGAATGAAACATCTAAAAAATATTATTAGCTCTCTCTATTACGATTCAACAGAAAAACCAATCAAAGACTGATAGAGGACTGAAAGAGAAAGAGAATTAACCTAGGTAATTAATAAATGGCAACACTGATAGATTAGGAACAAAAATATTTGTGCAGTTTGGAAATTTCAAACTACGAATTTCTAGTTATAACGTCATGACAGGGTTTTTATTTTATTTTGTGAACATGTGTTTGCAGCTACGACATCATGAATGTATTTTATTGTTTTTGATATTTTTGTTCACATTTATCTGTCAGAAAATTCCTGAAATTCCAATGGTGAAGGTACTCAATTTTGTATGTACCCTGTTTTTTATGAATGGATTCATTGATGTGTTGTATCAATAAGTTCATAAAATTTTTTTCTTCTATTTCTTCTTTTTTGCTGCCAGAATGAATGTTCGTTATTTCGGCAATAAAAATTTTAAAATAATTTGTCCTTTTGCAAACATTTGAGGACTATTCGCAATCATTACATCAGCCATCAAAATATGTACTTATGAATGCAATGAACAAAATAATAATGAAACACCATCTCGAATCCTCTTATATACATTGATTGATATTTGATACTAAAAAATGATAAGAGTTGGAGAAGGTTGGAGAACACTAAGGACATCATAACTAGCAAATCGCAATTTGAAATTTCTTGTCTCGAGACGCTCGTCCAAAAACGCACCTCATAATCACATTTTTTGATAGCCCTCCCTCCACCCCACACCATAATTTTCCTCTATGAACCAAACATCGTAGAACAGCCGCACTCTCTTATAAGTATTGATATTAAGAACTCTTATATGCAAGTCAATGTCATAGTAGTAGTAGTTATTCTTACAAGTAGTTTACATTTTCAATACAATCATATAAATATGTTTTTGTCTACTTTTGAAATAGATTTTTATTGAAAATTTACTTATTAATCTTGGTGTTACGGAACGACCTGGCGGTGGGGGTGGGTACGTTTTTGGTTTCATAACTCAAGGAAACTTTTGGCACTAAAAACTTAAATTCTACGCATAAAACTGTCAACATCCAAAATCAGTCAATGCCAATTTTGACTAGTCAATACTATTTATTCCTAACCCCTTGTGGCAGCCGTACTAGTTTCGACTAGTCAAAACTAATATTGACTGACATTTTATTACATACTCAATCAATACTAGAACTAACTAAAATATGAACAAGATGATATCAATCTTGACTGGTCAATACTAGCATTCACTGAAAATGATTAATGTCAAAAGTCGATCTTAGTCAAAATCAGTTCTTATTAATTATACGAATGTGTAGAAGAAATGATAAGGGGCCTCGTCCCCCAAACCCCTCTTTTTTGATTTTTTAATTTTTTTAACTCATCTTACTCTTAATCCCCTAGTACGATAAAAGCGTAGACACACTATATGATAAAAGCAGCCATATGACTAAAATTATTTCAGAAGAATTAAAAAATTATAAAAATCACAACAAAAATAGGGTTACATGAAATAATAATTTTAATTTTTTTAAATAATTTCTAACATCTTACCCATGCTTTTATCATATAATGGTCATTAAGTAAAATGGGTTGTTTAAAAGAAGTTAGTAAAAAAAATTAGAGAAAAAAATTAGAAAAAATTGGGTTTAGGGGGTTTCGCCCCTATCATTCCTTTTAAACATTCGAATAATGTGATTAAGAAATGGTTTTAACACCTCACCAAACTACCCACTGTACAATAAAAGAACAGAAAAGAGTCAGATTTTTTTTTTTTTAATTTTAAAAAAATAACAAAAATAGGGTCATATATGAGATGATAATCAACAATAAATTGATAAGATTGAAATTCGTATTTATTTTTGTATAATTTTTCGTTTTGCTAAGTCAAAACCAAGATAAAATTTTGGTTTGGTCATTTTAGTTTTGACTAGATATAACTAGCATTGACGAAAGGGGTTAAGAATAAATAATATTGACTGAAGCGAACTAGTTCTGACTAAGACATGTAGTACATTTAAGTATATATATATATATATAAATATGTATAAAAAAAATATATATAAGTATATAAAAATCAATTTCTTGTTACCACGGTACAGGCCGAAATTTTTATCCGATAGTCACGAAATTGGGAACGAATATTAGTATTAAGCCAAGGACCAGATCTATTGATTTTTTTGCGGATCAGCTAAACGGTACTTCAGATATGGCTATTTTCATTTTTGTTTTGGCTAGAAAATTTTTAATTTTTAACCAATAACTACAAAATTTGAAAAGAATATTCACTATGGCATATTACAAATTTTGATCCGAATCGGCCGTATGATACTTCTTGTATAGCTATTTTCGTTTTTGTTTCGGCTAAAAAATTTCTAATTTTCAAACAATAGTCACGAAATTTAAAAACAAAAATTCACAATGATTTATTATAACTTTATATAAATTTTGTTTACCCTCGCACTAAGGTGACAAAAATAATGCCGAAAATTTTTGGTTTACCTCCAGACTAAAAATTATGTCCATGTTAAAAATGAATGTTGGCCCAGGCCCAAACTGATAGCAATACTTGATCTATTTTCAAATGGTTTAATTTATTTGTTCTCATATTTCGTAAACTGCCCAATAATTACCTGAATATCCGGTCATTCTATAGATTTTATGGTTACACAATGACCGGATTTATCACAATTACAATAACATGTCTTCAGTCAATGGTTGGGATTTGGGGCACAGTTGAGAATAGAATCCGCTGATGAATAAGATGCTCGAATTACAGAGTTAAATTTAGAATTTGACAAGGAATAAGTTAGTGTTGGTTAAAATATACTCACCAACAATAAATAACAAGAGTTCACTGGTTTCGAAAGCCTTTGAGGGCTTGAGTGGTTGAGTACTCCACAGGAAACATTATGCTAGCCATTTAAACCCTTGCTCTGTAGCTAGCATTGTGATACGTTGGATTCTTATACGTAAATAATGAGGGTTTCAAATGTTCAAAATTCTTTCTTAGGTTTTATTGACAATCAGAGCTGGGCAGGTGTCTTTCAGTTTGTGCCTGAGTCGAAATTTGAAAGCCGAAGAGGTTTCAAACATTTTAATATAAAATTAATATAATTCGTCCACTCTAAAGCTTCGGAGCGTTCGAATCAGCCATCGTACGGCGCATTTGAGGAATCCGTTTGACTGCTAAAAGGAACCATTGATTCTATTAATATTATAGATATGAATTTTACATCAAGCTGTCAGAAGTTCGGAAGCTAATCAAACAAAATAGGTTGGAATAGAAACTTTCTTTTCAGGAAACGAAATTCCCAGCAAGAAGAAATGTCTACGAAAGGAATCAAAAGGAAAAAAAGAAGGAAAATGTGTATTATTTTCTACCACTGAAGTAGGAATCGAAAAAACTATTTTTGTCGACTTCAACGCCTACGTGGACTACAGGAATAGGTCGTCGAATTAAGCATAACAAAAGATAGGAATGAGGAGGGAGGGGTCAAGGAGGAAAAGAAGACAAACTTTTGTATCATCTTCATCCCTATTTCACACGAACCACGCATTCGTTTCTCTCTGAATACCATTCCACCCACTTTCTGGATAACCCACTATCGATCGTGCCTACCACACGATTCCAACCTATAAGCCTACTCTTCGGTACTGTCAAAGTTTTCCTCGTAAAATACGTCAGCGACCTTCAGGACACGTAATAGAGCCTATGAGCTGTGAACGAAGAAATACTAAAGCCTCGGTGACGTCTATTTAGGGATATCGTAACGGCATAATAAGAACCACTGAGGGACTTTACCAAACGTATTCAGTCAAAAAAAATAAATAAATATTCAGTTCTGTGAAAAATTTCTCACCCGACAGAGACCAAAAAAATACGTAAATAAAGATATACTATTATATCTTGGTGCACTAAAAAATGAACAAACGCTAAGAAAAAAAATAAGTAATCTAAGATCAACCGATCCAAATTAAAAAATAATTAAAATGTGTCTACGCCTCAGAAATCAATTTTACATCAATGAAGAATTCTGAAGAAATAATAATATGTGTATATTCTCCACAGTTTGCGGTTTGTGATGTAATGTTCTTTAAACACGTTGGGCGATTCCGAGAACACAGATTTTAACAGAGATCTTTAGCACTCATTAGGCTGGAATTAAACTTTACATTCGACTACAAATCTTGCATATGAGCGCAACTTGATTGGAAAAAATACTATTCGAAAATTTAAAAATTACTCTCCAAGATTTAAACCTAATTTCTTAAGTCAAACATAGAATAAATTACTTTTGAAATTGATAAAAATCAACTCACTTCATCAGTAACTTGTCCGGCTTTGTACTGTAATTCTTGTAATTCGGTCCTTGGCGGACATGCGCCTTCTGGCGCCGATGGAGCTGGAGTCGGCATATTTCTGCAAAAAATAAATAAAATATACAAACTCGAATTACTTCTTTGATCAAAGATAAAAAATGATTTCTATATTTTTAGGGTTTTTGCACGATGTGCAGCAAAAACCTTAATCTAATCGCTAAATTCGTTATCCTTATTATTTTTTTTCCTCAGCCAGTTCTGTGTTTTGTTTTTCATCTGTGAAAATGAAATTTATTCCTCTGTTATTGTTTGGAGCGCTTATGTGAGATTTGCTTACATGAGATTTGTTTAAGTGATAAATGCTATAATGCATCAGCTGTTGGACTTGAGCTAGCTATTGCTTACCTCATTACCCACTACGATGGTTCCCAAACTTTTTTACCCACCAACCCCCTTTCACAGCAATCATGACTTCACAGACCCCCCCAACATAAAGACCATTATTTTGCAGACCCCAAGTGCATTGACACACATAGAAAATTTGCACATGAATAAAAAAACTTGGTCAACTAAGTACCTGGTCACGGACCTCTTAGGCCCCCTTCCCAGACTGCCTGGTGTGGTATGCGACCCTGGGTGGATTATCCCAGCCCAATACATAACCAACATAATTTCCCATTATAGAAAAACCACTCCATTGAGTGTTCCACGAGCATCTCCACCAACAGAATTCGGTGAAGATGCGAGTTAAGGGCCCCAAGACCTGCTCAGCTAGCCAGGTGATCGATTGAACCGCTTTATACCATGCAACAGGAAAGATGAAAAAGGTGAATAAAATAAATTTACCTCATAGCTGAGTGTCCGAGAAGGCGTCTTTTTCGAAAAGAGCAGCCTGAGTATGCCTCAAATAATTGCCTCGAGCGGGCCCGATGCCCGCGAATATTAAATTAATCCATTATGAAAAAATAAAATGTATTAAAATTTCAGTCTTCATAAAATATTATAGACGAAAAAATATTTCGACCTCGATGGTCGACGACAAAACGAAGGAATGAATTCTGGTGAAATTCATGTAAAAATATTGAAGTACAGAAAAAAATATAATATTGTATAAAATGGTAGGGGATTTTCCGATCAACCGAGGTTGAATGAAGTCATTGCCACCACTTAAAAATAAAAATGGTGGTAATGAAAAGGCCGAAAGTGTGAGAGAGGGAAAAAACGTTAGGCTACGTAGCTAGGCTAAGAGTTTAGCCTAGCCGAAGACGCTCACGGCGTTTGCGTGTCGGTCTTAATTTTAATTTTAATTTTTTATTTTTATTATTAGGGAGAAATACACGAAAATTTGTTGAATTTTGGGTTTAGGGGATGGCCGCATTCCACACGCTCCCCCCAGACCACGTCGCATTCTCGAGAGAAGAGACGGGGACTAGAAGAAGGCAGGTGCGGGACAGATTTTACGTTAAATTAGGAAAAAGGAGAAAAGTTTTGGTCCGGTCCTTCGGTTTTGCGAAAAATAGAAATGACTTTAAAAAAAAACGAAAATCGGCCATAACAAAAAACAACAAATACAGGTTACCAAGAGGCAACAAAAACAGGCCGAATAACAATACATAAAAAATGAAAGTCATGAAAAATCAACAAAATAAAAATAAACCGAAAAAGCGGGTTTCGCCACCGAGGGGGCTGCCACAAACTTTGTTAAAAAGATAAAAATGAAAGAGTCATTACCCCGTAATGTTGCCTCGGCCAACAATTACGAAGGGTGTTTTACGTTGATTATCCCATCTTGTGTGTTTTCTTTTTTTTTTTCTAAACGAGAAATTTTACGTTATTATTATAAATTTTTCTTTTCTTTTACTTTAAGACAAGATGGGATTAAGAGACATAATAGGGAGAAAAGCCAAAGTCGGGGAAGAAGGGGAGTAGGAGTATCCTCGAGGCGCCTCATCGCCGTGGGTTAGGGGGACGTGAGGATCGAGGACCATGATTCCGAGAAGGGGGATCAGTTTTAGGGGGACAGGGACCCATGAGAGGTGGGTCACCTGACCGACTTGTTTTGGTAAAGTTGTTGACTTGATCGGGGGACAACTCTCCGTATTCATTATTTTCACTGGATATAGCTTTACATGTTTCGTGAAAACATCCAGGACCACCAGTATTTTTTGCACGGAGCCTCGACCTTGGGGCAGAGGGCCGAAATAGTCCACCGCAATCAATTCGTTCTTTTCTTTGGCAATAACGTTCTTCATTTCCCCGTAGGGGGTGAAATGATCCCTTTTGCAGGTTATACATTTTCTGCACTGTTTTACGTGATCTATAACATCACCCTTACACCCCGGCCAATCGAAAAAACGGTGTATGATGGTGACGGTTTTATTTATGCCGGGATGTTGTGCATCCGAGTGATAATATGCGACGCATTGGTCTCTCTTTTTTACAGGGAGATAAACTCTCCTTTTCCCATCTCTCCCCTGGATGTAAAATAAGCCATCCTCGAAGGTGACGCGGCGTTGGGACTGGTGGTTGAAGGCGAGAGAAATCTCCGAGTCTTCTTTTTGCAAACCAGCAATCTCATTGTACCATTGGGAAAAATTTTTTGAGTTTATTTCCGCGTCTTCCGGTATGGGGTGTACGGGGCCAACAATCAGCTCCGGTGCTTGACAGATGCTATTGGGGACCACAAAGTTGTCCTCGTGACAGATATAGGTCTTATGATACCTCGAGAGGGCATCCGCAATCTCATTTTTTGACCCAGAGATATGGTTGATGCCTTTTATGTTAAATTCCTCGAGGGTGGTGATCCATCTCGCAACCCTTGGCGAGCAATATCGTTTTTCATTACGTAACATTGAGAGGCTCTGGTGGTCGGTGAAGACGATTATTTCATACCCGAGTAGCATAAAGTAGCATTTTTTCAGGGTATAGATAATGGCCAATAGTTCTCTTTCGTAGGTCATATAGTTCATTTCAGCTCGCGACAGGAGCCTGCTGACCATACTAATTATTTTTGGCTGATTATCATCCGTCAGTTGGTAAATGAAGCCTCCAATGCCGTAGCCTGATGCGTCCGCCATAATAAAAAATGGACGATCATATCGTGGGTGGGCTTCCAATATACACCTCGACATTTCCTTTTTGAGCGTATCAAATGCTTTTTGTGTCTCGTCGTTCCATTCAAAGGGGACATTACCGCATAGCCGATATAAAGGTCGGCCGATTTCCGCGCATCGGGGGATGAATCCTCGATAAAAATTCACAATCCCAAGAAAGGATTGGACGGCTTTTTGATTTCTCGGGATCGGGAAATCTCTCACTACTACTGTTCTTTCTTCGAGAGGTTGTATCCCTTCCTCCCCGATACGATGACCTATGAATTTGACTTCGTTTAACAGGAAGTCACATTTATCCTCATTTAAGGTCATGTGTGCGTCCCTGACGCGTTGAAAGACACATTTCAGATGTTTTAAATGTTCCTCACGAGTTTTCGAATGGACCAAGATATCATCCACGTAGGCTGCTATAAATTCCTCGGTCCCTTTGAAGACCTCTCTTATCGCTGAGAGGAATGCCTGCATGCTATCTTTCGTCCCAAAAGGTATCCTTGTGAATTCGTAGGGCACTCCTTCAAAGACGAACGCGCAATATTGGCGCGACTCCTCGTCCAAGAGTATTTGCAGAAAACCCTCACGAAAATCTAATGACGAGAACAAACGTGACCCGGCAAATTCGGTTTTAAGTTGCTCGATGTGGGGGACTTCATCACCCTGCACATCGAGATATTTATTCAGTTGCCTGAAATCTCCGCAAGGACGATATGTGCCGTCCTTTTTCGGTACCGCGACAAGTGGCACCCTATATGAAGATTTGGAACCCTTTATTATACCCTTGTCTAAGTATTCTTGGATTTTTACCCTTATTTTTTCTCTTTTGTGCCTAGGCACCGGGTAGGTTTTGCACATGGTGGGTTTATATTCCGCCTTCACCTTCAAGTGGTGTTCATAGAGATTACACGCTCCTGGTTCTAGACGAAATATATCTTCGAATTCATCTCTTAGTTTTTTGAATTCGGGATCGTAGTTTTTTTTCGAAGCTGAGAGCCTTTGAACTTCGTTTTCGACAGCCCCGTTGGCCAAAATGGGCGAAAGATCGTGCAATCCAATATTATAAGGATTTAGGGACACACCTTCTGTGTGTGTTCCCCGAGAATGTATTTTATTTCCCTCAATTCTGGCAGGATCGGGGAAATTGGTACTGACTGCTGTTTTATCGTACTCCTCGTCCGTGAATTCGGGTATATGGATGTTATCCCTCAAGATAGCTATTAGGTTTGCTACGTACTTGGAATTTTCCGGAAGCTCGTCATCTTGGTACGATAAAATGGCCCCAACCGAGGGGACAGGTGGAGAGTCCGCGTATCGGTTGGTGTGCTTCATTAATAACGGTTGAACATCGAGAGGTGATTCTATTTCGTCGGATTCGAATTCCTCCTCATCGATCTGTGTGGATACCTCAAGGATGTCCTCCATTGATGGGCGCACTGATTCTTGCGCAGATGGCTGTAAGGGATGAGAGGCACTGTTGTGTCGTTCCAGATTATAGAACGATGCCATGTTCTCCTTTTCTATTCCACCTACTGTCTCATCTTGCACGAGTGCGATCGGACAATCCCTGAGATAATGGAGGGGATCTTGAACCTCTCCCTTGGAGACCATGTCTCTGATTTCGTCGTAGGCATAAATGGCTATGGTGTGATCTTCTAGGTCGGGGGTTGTAAATGTCAAACCCTTCCGTTTTCCGAAACCGATAGCCGCATGATAGGCCACAAAAAATTCACGACCAAGTATCATGGGTATGTTAAAACCCTCGACTATGCGCATGACCAGACGCACGGGGATTCTTCTTTCTGTTCGGTGGTCATATAGGTACCAGGTGACTAATACCGAACGTGTGACCTTGGTCACCTTCTTCCCAATCACTGCTTTTACCGTCAGACCCGATGTAGGAATTTCCTTGTAGTCCAGGTCTGGACAAAGTTTCAGAATTGAGGCGAATACATTTTTCTCCGCGAATGTCCACGGGGACCCAGTGTCGCCTAATTTTGGAAAGATGTGGTTATTTACTTTGGACAATATATATGGCGCTTTGATGTAATCGGGCACCCTTGCACGTAGCACAACCTCACCACCCTCAATCTCGTTGTCCAACAAATTTGCGAAGCCTGCACATGATAATGGATCATAAGCTTCTGGAACTATTATCGAGACCCTCGGTTGATTTTCATTTTTACTTTCAACCGGGGTTGAACGGGGTCCAGTTGCGATCGGTGGTCTCCCCGCCGGAGTGATAGGTAGTTTGTCTGCTATCGGGGCCTCACTCTTTCGGACCCAATCTATTTTGTCGGCCATTAGGCTTAATGCTTCGGTGCTAAACTGCTTATCGTCCCTGAACATTTTTTCTTTAATCAGGAGACGGAGTTTGGCATCCCTGTCGAAATAGTAATTGTTGACCTCATACGATCGGCTGTGGTCAAATGATAGAACCGCGTGATCTAAATTAACGAACTTTAGGCCAAATCTTCGGGCCATGTTGTGAATGTTGGCGTTAATATTGTTCAGAGTATTCCAATAGGTCAAGCTCCCCAGATCTGTGGAACTGGGAGGGACCTTCGTGACAACTATGTCTCGAACCGCGTGTTCCTTCAACTTTTTAATCAGTTTCTCGTATTGATTATCGAAGACTTCTACATGGAACCCGGTGTTCTGGTGTTCCTCAACACCCATGATGATTATTGCCTTTTTCACGTTTCTTGGAAATTTGTGAACGTTGTCGAGGACTGATTTCAGGGTGTTCCCCTCTCGACAGAAAAGGTCGCTGGTTTTCGAGCAATTTAGGGCGTTATGTTCTGTTAGGCTATTTTTGAAAATCATCAGTGCCAGTTTGTCCCCGATGATTAGATAATCGTGATACATCAGGTACAGCGGACGGTAGTCTTGTGAGGATAGCAACCTTGGTTTCTGTGTCTCCATCCTTCGGTTGCTCTGAAAGGACGGAGTTGCTAGTTTAACGTTGGCTCCAGCTTTTGAGGGGCCTGACCGTACTCTAGCGCATATTCGTTTAACTCCTCACCCTCGTGATCACTAGGTATCATATCCAATCCTCGAGGGTTTTCTACGGGTTGGAGGTGATTCACTTTCGGGGCGTATCTTTTGTAAACAGGTTGAGGCCTATCTATATTTACCTCAGCGGTTTTGGTTGCAGCGGCGTTTGACACCGGGGGTTTGAACGGCGCCTTGCGCCATACGACAGCCCTTTGTGGTAAATTTGTGACTAGGTCGTCAAATTCGGCCAGCGAGGTTATGTTGCGTCGTAAGAATTCGCAACCGGCCTGAAGGGGCATGGCTCTATAAAAGACGTTGATGATGTCTTCATCGTGGTAATTGCACCCGTGGAGCCGGCGCATCCAATATTCGTAAAAATCTCTAAAATTGTCAAAACCGCTGGAATATCGGTCAATGGCTTCGAATTCTAGGACAACCCTTCTGCGGGCTTCGGAATCCCATTCCCTCGTGAGGAACTCTTTTTTCAGGGTATTGTAGTCGAGATCTGGATCTTTATTCTCCACCCACTTGCAATACTTTTTGATAGCTAACCTAAAGCTGGCTGCTTTACGATGGCTCGCGAGTGGATGGTTTTGTAGCATTTTTTCATATCTGTCAACTAACATCTGCGGCGTTCGTGGATCCGTTGGCCCCACCCAGGGTTCGATTTCGTAGTGTTTCTTCTCCGATTCCTGTATCATTTTATATGCACCTGATGACACTTGTCTGCTGTCATCATAGGAATCGGAGCGCCTCGGGGGTGTTGTTAGAATGGGTACGTTGTTTTGCTGTGTGCTGGTTAGATGGGGTACAAAACTCGAGGGAGCGTTACTGAAAGCCGATGGGGCGATACTCGCAGCCTCGGACACACTTGATAATCGGGGGTTGACGTTTTGCGTTGGTGGAGGTAAAGCTGGTGGATGGGTTTTGGCATGTATTTCATTGAGCATTGCCTGTATGCAGCTCAGACTCCTCGTAACATCTTCCATCTTTGCCACCTCGGTAGTCACGATCGAGATCTTTTCATTCATTTGACCCACCGTTAGGTCGAGGGCACCAACCTTCTGATCTACCGTGTTTGAGACTGCGTTTAAACGTTCATGGAGGTCCTTCATTGCCTCGTCCTGCCTATTTAGCCTTCTTTGTAAGGCGCTGGTGTCGATTCGGGGAAGTTCTTCCCCTTCGCCCGGCGGAATCAATACATCGTTCAGACCTCCGTCCTGGGAGAATTCGTCTCCCGAGGTGCTCATGTTGGAAGTAGGATTTATGGTAACAGCCTCGGCTGATTTAAATTTGCGGGAACGTCGCCTGGCCCCCCTGGCTTTTCGGTACGTCGGCTTCAGGACTGGAACGGTGCGGTTACGCAACCTTATGGTCGAAAAGGCCGAGCCACCCCTCACACTAGAGTCCTCACTCTTCGTACGGTCCTCAAAATCAGAGCGCCGACTGCGCCTGTACATTCACTCAAAGACTCGATGGAAAGATGATATGCGTGGGGGTTAGAGGGGATAGAAAGATCCTAGCCTCGTGGGGAACCTCGTCTTTTCCACGTGGAAAAGGAGTTGGAGCGAACGACGGTATCCAACGTTTTGTACAATTAAAAAATTTTGTTGTCCGAGTGAAAAGTTACTTTTCGTGAATACTTACGTTACTTTGAGAAAAACGTCCTCGGAACACAAAGTATTTGGGCAAGTCGAGATACCCGATTATACATAAAAACATAAAATTAAAAATAATAAAAAATGGTGTTAAATTACTCTCGGGTTCCTCCTCAGACGGGAGTGAGGTACCGTTAAAAAGAAACAAAATTTCCAGCCTCAATTGAACTTTAAAAATAATAGGCGATGGGAAATTTTACCATAAAACAGAAATTCCAAAAAATGAATCTGTTTTTAATGCGAGAAGGGGCTGGGCCGCCCGGGATTTCAAAAGAGGCACTCAGGTTTTTCCAATCTACTAAAGGCAATCCTCCTCGGAGGGGCATTTCTATTTTTAAACAAAATAAATCTACGTGTTTTTTATTTATATGACGTAGCCTCGGAAATTTTATTTTTCCCCTATAAGAAATTTACGTTATTTTAAAAATTTTTCTTACTTCCGAGGGAGGGTTTCATTTCAAATTGCATTGGCTGGTAGGACTCACGTAGATGTGTTCAAAGTAATTAATAAAAGTGAACATTAGCCTATTCACGCCCTGGCGTCCATTTTCTGCACATTTGTGATCAAAAAATGGCAGAAAATTTTCATGGCGGATGGCTTTTTCCGAAATTAAAATGGAAACATTACGTTATTATCAGTGTCCTAGAGTATTTTTAAAATTATGGGTAGCCATGCTCAGGAGAGGATGCAATTCGAAAAAGTTGTACCTAGGTGTGTGGATAAAAACACTTTAACACAGCCTAGGTTTTTCAGCTATGGTTACTTCTGTTGCATGGGCGGGTCCCTGTTCGGGCGCCAGTTTTTGGTGAATGGTTGGACAGAAGATGGTCCGAAAATATCACGTCACCTTGAAACCAAACAGACCACAGGTGAAGTATCAAAAATCAGGTCATGTGAGGAATCTCAGATCGTGTGAGGCGAGATGTAATTACCCAAAAACGAATTTTTAAGAAGGGAACTATAAATTTATTCCATCTCGATCAAGACCATTGATAAAAGAATTGGGGTTTAACTACACTCGGGAAGACAACAATATCACTGTGTATGTGGAAAAAATATGTGGTATGCGACCCTGGGTGGATTATCCCAGCCCAATACATAACCAACATAATTTCCCATTATAGAAAAACCACTCCATTGAGTGTTCCACGAGCATCTCCACCAACAGAATTCGGTGAAGATGCGAGTTAAGGGCCCCAAGACCTGCTCAGCTAGCCAGGTGATCGATTGAACCGCTTTATACCATGCAACAGGAAAGATGAAAAAGGTGAATAAAATAAATTTACCTCATAGCTGAGTGTCCGAGAAGGCGTCTTTTTCGAAAAGAGCAGCCTGAGTTTGCCTCAATAATTGCCTCGAGCGGGCCCGATGCCCGCGAATATTAAATTAATCCATTATGAAAAAATAAAAATGTATTAAAATTTTAGTCTTTACAAAATATAGACGAAAAAATATTTCGACCTCGATGGTCGACGACAAAACGAAGGAATGAATTCCGGTGAAATTCATGTAGAAATATTGAAGTACAGAAAAAAATATAATATTGTATAAAATGGTAGGGGATTTTCCGATCAACCGAGGTTGAATGAAGTCATTGCCACCACTTAAAAATAAAAATGGTGGTAATGAAAAGGCCGAAAGTGTGAGAGAGGGAAAAAACGTTAGGCTACGTAGCTAGGCTAAGAGTTTAGCCTAGCTGAAGACGCTCACGGCGTTTGCGTGTCGGTCTTAATTTTAATTTTAATTTTTTATTTTTATTATTAGGGAGAAATACACGAAAATTTGTTGAATTTTGGGTTTAGGGGATGGCCGCATTCCACACTGGTAGTCCATAGACCACAGTTTGGGAACTGCTGACCTAAGGATATGAGTTCAATTTATTTCAAATACAATATTTTTTGAAAAGGAGGGGAGAGGAGGGAATGGGAAGAGAGATAAAATTAAACACTGACTACTTTTTTTTTTCAAGTCCGAGATAATGCCAGCCATATTCAAATCCCCCAGTGTGTAGAATTTAATTTTAAAATGAGTTTTTTATGAATTTTTTGCATCGAAAAATTTTGTTTTCACTTGGAAATTATTCGTTTAATTGCCAACAATAATTTGAGCAATTTAGGGTATTTAAAAATTAAAATCACCTCATACTGGTAGAAACAAGTTTTGAAAATGTCACAGTAAAGGGATTTTATTTTGATTAAAAATTTAATATAACCATTCCCCTCCCATTTGGGGAATACAACGACTACACTGAAATATATCTCTACGAACAACAAGAAACAATTTCATTACTCATCAAGCAATCTTCTTTTAAAAATGATTAAAAAACCGAAATTCTCATACAGAATTCTGAAAATTTAAAACATGCAATGAGGTAATTTCCTACGAGAACTTCACTAAAATCTGTATTTTAATTTCTGAAAGGTTTTTTTTAGTGTGTCAACAAATAGGAGAGAATAACTGGACCGATTTTCATCATTAAGAAAGACCTCACCATGTAATTGTCTTCAGAAGAAAAAAATTTCATGGCCACTCGGAGCAAGAACACAAGCAATCTTCTGTGCTTTTTTTGAGTAAAAAAGCAACGAAAAAATTATTTTAAATAGACTATTGTCTACACTAAAAGAGTTGGACACTTTATTCGTTGATTAAAAAATTTCTCAGAGGAACGAGCACTTCACAAGCAAGAATGCTCTATATAAACGGCTTGCGTGCTCAGTTACCATTTATATCAAATGAAGAAGCCTTGAAGGGTTCCCAGACATTTTCCAGAAAGACTATTTTTCCAAATGGACAATTTCCAAAAACTTTCTTCCCGAATACCAATTTTCTAAATAAATAACACCCGAAAATTTTTGTTTTTTTTTCTTTAATTTTTCTCTACAATGAAATCATAAAAACTCGGGTGATGATATAATATAGTGGTAGATTAAGTGTGATTGATTATAATTGTTTTTAAAAAAGAATTTATCTTATGCGCCCTCATGTATTGTGGGAGGTTAGGACTAATCAGCAGATATATATATTTTTTTTTTTAAAGAATAAAATTTATTTTATCCCTTTAGGTACTTACTGTGAAAGGTAAGGTGAAGTAGATCTTTTTTTTTGGAAAAAGAATTTATCTTGTACCTTAAGGTAATTTAGGAGGGTGGGTTAAGTGAATTTTTTTTAAATGAAAAATAATTCGTATCCTTTGGAAATGATTCTGGGAAATGACTCTTCGAGGAAAATAACTCTTCAGGAAAATAGTTTCAGGAAATTGGTATTTAGGAAAATGGATTTGCGAAAAAAATTTTTGGTAATTGTCCATTCGGGAAAATGATACGGAACCCTTGGAAAAGGGATTCCAACCAGTTGCTGCTATCTTTTACTAGCAATTTAGAGGACCTAACAAAATATTTCCTACATGCTCATACAAAGCAACTTCAGGTAATGCAAGGGCAAAATGAGCATTTGTGCTGTCGCATCGGTTAAAGACCAAAACCCAGTTTTACACAATTCACTTGCATAAAATGTTGCATTAGAGATCTAAAATCAGATAGAATCTGCTAAAACGGAGAGCTACTATTTGAGAAAAATTTTCAGCAACATTCAAAGAAAAAAGTTTTCCGAAGACAATGCCAACCAGAAAAACTGGTTTCGAGTTTAGTTTCGGTCAAACTACGTACTTCATTAGAAATATACAAAATTAAAAATTTACATTGCAGACATAAACGTTTCACTAGGAATTATAGGGGCGATAGATGAAAATTTTTACGCACCATCAACGATATGAAGATGGAACAAGACGAGGGTGAGGTAAGAAGGCGAAGGTTGATATAACGCTGGAGCTATTCCACGCTCGTCATTAACATCTACCGACCCCAGAGAAACTGGGCATAGGTGCAATAATTTGCCTTGTAAAATTGGTTAGACATATACCACAGGAACATGTTTAAGAGGACCCATTTTTTTTCTAGGGGTGAAAATTGAGCCAGAAATTTGAAAAAACTGAAAATCAAAAAAAATGGAAAACCGGCACGAATGAAAGGTAAATTGTAATGTTTTCAACACCATTACGCACCTCTTGACTGAGAGTAACACAACATAAAAGTCAAAATTTGACAACCCCCCACCAATTTTTTGACAGGAGGAAATGTTGTCACAGGATAAAAATGTATAAAACCCCTTAGCTTAGAGAATTCAAAAACTCTTTTCAAAAATGTCTGGTATAATTGTAAACTAGATGAGGTGAGATAAAAAGTTAGGGTACGGCTATTTGATTAACGAATTCTCTGAGCCGGAAATGCATACTGTTTGTAGGTTTCTTAATTATGAATTCAGGCCACGCTGGATTCATTTGACTGCAACTAGGGTGTAGTGGGGGAACCAAAAACTATTTCAGGTCAAACCCGGATAAAATTACATGGTTACATGTGCCAGAAAAATGAACCATATTTCTACATATTCAGAAGTCCACGTATCAGTAAATATGACATAAAAATAACATCTTGTACTTTGCTCCATATTTTTGAAAACTTCAAAAAAAAAAAAAAAATCTTTAGGAATCTAATGTTTAATACATAGATACCTGGTGCCGGAAATTTCTGGATTTTTAGCATGAATTTAGATATTAAGAATGTATGCCATATAGAAGTATACATTGCCACACCTTTATTTGGTCTAGATATAAAAATTTGCTCTGCATACTCATTCAGAGTAGAATATAGGAAAACTTTTTTAGAGGCAACATTTTCTTCTAGGAGTGAAAATTGTGCCGGAAATTTGGAAGATATCCAAAACTAAAAATTGAAAAAAGGAAATATCTAAACACAATATATTTACAATTTCTTTTTTGGATGCCATGGTTTATAGCCAACAAACATAACATGTTGGTTTTGTTTGCAGTCAGGGGGTAGTAGGGGAACCAAAAAAGATATAAAGTTGGACACCGATAAAATGACATGGTGACTTGTGCTAGAAAAATGAACCAAATTTCTACATATTCCAAAGTCCAAAAATTGATACATAAAGCATAGAAATGTAATCTTCATCTTTGCTCTGTATTTTTGCAATCTTCAGGGGGAATACAACAATCATTAAGAATCTAGTGTTCAATACACAGATACCTGGAGCCGGAAATTACTGGATTTTGAGTGTAAATGTGGATATGAATGTATGCCATATAGAAGTATACATTGCAACACCTTTATTGGGCCAAGAAATTAAAATTTGCTCTATATACTCATTTAGAGCAGAATATAGGAAAACTTTTTTAGGGGCAACATTTTCTTCTAGGAGTGAAAATTGTGCCAGAAATTTAGAAGATATCCAAAACTAAAAATTGAAAAACCGGCACGATTTTAATGTAAAATTTACTGTTTTTAGCACTATTATGCACCTCTTGGATGTCCCTAACACATTATGCAAAACAAATTCCACAAAACAATCTAAAATAATTATTAGAAGGAAATATCTAAACACAATATATTTACAATTTCTTTTTCGGATGCCATGGTTTATAGCCAACAAACATAACATGTTGGTTTTGTTTGCAGTTAGGGGGTAGTGGGGGAACCAAAAAAGATATAAAGTTGGACACCGATAAAATGACATGGTGACTTGTGCTAGAAAAATGAACCAAATTTCTACATATTCCAAAGTCCATGATGTATGTATCAGTTTTTGGACTTTGGAATATGTAGAAATTTGGTTCATTTTTCTAGCACAAGTCACCATGTCATTTTATCGGTATACAACTTTATATCTTTTTTGGTTCCCCCACTACCCCCTGACTGCAAACAAAACCAACATGTTATGTTTGTTGGTTATAAACCATGGCATCCAAAAAAGAAATTGTAAATATAGTGTGTTTAGATATTTCCTTTTTTCAATTTTTAGTTTTGGATATCTTCCAAATTTCCGGCACAATTTTCACTCCTAGAAGAAAATGTTGCCTCTAAAAAAGTTTTCCTATATTTTGCTCTGAATGAGTATACAGAGTAAATTTTAATTTCTTGGCCCAATAAAGGTGTTGCAATGTATACTTCTATATGGCATACATTCATATCCACATTTACACTCAAAATCCAGTAATTTCCGGCTCCAGGTATCTGTGTATTGAACACTAGATTCTTAATGATTGTTGTATTCCCCCTGAAGATTGCAAAAATACAGAGCAAAGATGAAGATTACATTTCTATGCTATATGTATCAGTTTTTGGACTTTGCAATATGTAGAAATTTGGTTCATTTTTCTAGCACAAGTCACCATGTCATTTTATCGGTGTCCAACTTTATATCTTTTTTGGTTCCCCCACTACCCCCTAACTGCAAACAAAACCAACATGTTATGTTTGTTGGCTATAAACCATGGTATCCGAAAAAGAAATAGTAAATATATTGTGTTTAGATATTTCTTTCTAATAAATATTTTAGATTGTTTTGTGGAATTTGTTTTGCATAATGTGTTAGGGACATCCAAGAGGTGCATAATGGTGCTAAAAACAGTAAATTTTACATTACAATCATGCCAGTTTTTCAATTTTTAGTTTTGGATATCTTCCAAATTTCCGGCACAATTTTCACTCCTAGAAGAAAATGTTGCCTCTAAAAAAGTTTTCCTATATTCTGCTCTGAATGAGTATGCAGAGCAAATTTTTATATCTAGACCCAATAAAGGTGTGGCAATGTATACTTCTATATGGCGTACATTCTTAATATCTAAATTCATGCTAAAAATCTGGAAATTTCCGGCACCAGGTATCTATGTATTAAACATTAGATTCCTAAAGATTTTTTTTTTTTTTTTGAAGTTTTCAAAAATATGGAGCAAAGTACAAGATGTTATTTTTATGTCATATTTACTGATAAGTGGACTTCTGAATATGTAGAAATTTGGTTCATTTTTCCGGCACATGTAACCTTGTAATTTTATCCGGGTTTAACCTGAAATAGTTTTTGGTTCCCCCACTACACCCTAGTTGCAGTCAAATGAATCCAGCATGTTCTGAATTCATAATTAAGAAACCTACAAACAGTACGCTTTTCCGGCTCAGAGAATTTGTTAATCAAATAGCCGTACCCTAACTTTTTATCTCACCTTATTTAGTTTACAATTATACCAGACATTTTTGAAAAGAGTTTTTCTATTCTCTAAGCTAAGGGGTTTTATACATTTTTATCCTGTGACAACATTTCCTCCTGTCAAAAAATTGGTGGGGGGTTGTCAAATTTTGACTTTTATGTTGTGTTACTCTCAGTCAAGAGGTGCGTAATGGTGTTGAAAACATTACAATTTACCTTTCGTTCGTGCCGGTTTTCCATTTTTTTTGATTTTCAGTTTTTTCAAATTTCCGGCTCAATTTTCACCCCTAGAAAAAAAATGGGTCCTCTTAAACATGTTCCTGTGGTATGTGTCTAACCAATTTTACAAGGCAAATTATTGCACCTATGCCCAGTTTCTCTGGGGTCGGTAGATGTTAAATAAAAATTAATCCCGATTTACTCGAAAAACAAAACAAATCTTACCTCTCACCACAGATGACGCAGCAAATGTATAATAAACAAAATGTTTGGGGTAAGATGGGCAAAGAGACGTAGAGAGGAAATATGATTTTAGCCTAAAACGAGGCCTACATGTTTTCGGAATACCAACCGGTTACCCTTGTATCTCTCTGAATAACATAAACTTCGAGTTCGAGAACTCCAAATTATTACGAAAATACGACGAACGCAAATAAGAAAAACAATAATAAAACGGACGAATTTTGTTTCGGATTTCACTTATAGTTAGTTATACAGTTATACTAATACTCTGTCCACGATAAGATGTACTTCATGACCACACTAGCCTGCACTAGGGCTTTTGATCAAACCCGAGTTGAGACATACGCCACTTTTGATCGTAATTTTTTCAAGCGACATTTTGTTTTGTTCGTTGAACATTTTCATTGTTAGCAGAACGAAAAAACTGGTGATTGGAAAAATTACGATCAAAAATTGTGTATATCTCAACAAAAAATTTCGAAATGAAAATATTGTAAATAAAAAAACTATAATTGCACAAATAGACTTTGCTAAATTTTGAATAACGCTAATAGAAATTAATTCGGTTGAAGGCCTATACATAATATGTAAATGTTACTAGACATGTAGAGTAATTTCAGAAATTCTGAAGAGATATTTATGATAGATCTACAAAAAAAGATAGAATTGGAGAATAGAATGAAAACGTGAATAACATTGATAGAAATTTTGTACCAAATTATTGCTACAGAACATCAGAGAAATGGGAGAGAACAATCCATGTTCGATATTTTTTCGATTTAAAAAATTTGAAACCATAAAATTTTGATATTTCTCACAAATTTAGATAAAGTATTTTTCTTGATAACTAATTCAAAAGTTCAATGGTAGATATTGCTCCCATTTAAATATTAGGTAACAGGAGGATCAACTATTATTAAATTTTCTTATATTCATTTGATGTTTTCAATAACACTTCTTGTACCAGTGAACAAATGCTCTTTTTTTCAAATAGAACTTTTCTTTTCCCTAATCTCATCAATGTTGTACATAAACTTTATTCTAGTTGTTATGTACTTTTCAACATATGTAATCCATTCTTCTTATACTTTTATAACTGTGTTTTGAAAAAAATCAATATCTTAGATATATAGTCATACAGTGTAAGAGTTTTCTCTAATACTTCAATCTGGTAATAAGTATTTTCGTGTTATTATCGATACACTTAGGTGTCCTAAAGCAATAATTCGTACCAAAATTCCTGTTAATTTTATCCAAATTTTCATTATATTCTTTAATTTTGTCTTTCTTTGTAGGTCTATCATCAATATAACTTCAGAATTTATGAAATTACTCTACGTGTTCAGTAACATCACTATAATAAACATACAAGCCGTTAATTCGTTCGTTAAAATTATTTTATAAAATTATTTCCCGATATTATTTCACCAATTATTCCCCCATATACGGTGCGCATGTGCCATTACCCACACAGCCACCTACAGACACGGGAAAAAATATTCGAAGCTTCCTCCGAAACAACAAATTCTATTATTATATGAAATGACGTGTGATTTTTAATTAATTTATATAATATACAACAGTGCTAATTTTCTGTCAGATATAATTTTAAAAATCAGAATAAGTTTTTTTCCGGTATTGTGTCAGGGTGAATATTAGTGTCCATAATATTTTTTACATTTCTGTAATTGATTGTGTCAAGAGTGAATATGACTGAGCTCAATGCTCAAAGAAATGTTACAATTGACCACGAAATTTTTTTGAAAAAATCATAGAATTTGAAGAAGAAAAAGATAGCCATTTCAATGTCATGACTGCTGAAGATTACAAGAAAATGTCGGCTGAAGTTGACGAGACAGAAGTGGCTATTAAAAAAACGCCACTGTAGAAGATTCAATGTGCTTCAGATATGTGTAATAAGAAAGTTGGTCACTACAAATGATCCTATAAAGTATTATTTGCCTGCTGAGGAAATTTTTGATGTTATTGGTACAGCCCATGTAGCAGTAGGTCATAGTGGCAGAGACAGACTTCGAAATGAAACTGGTAGAAAATATGTTAACATAACTAGGGAAATGATCAACCTTTTCCTCTCGATGTGTGAATCATTTCAACTTAAAAATGAAAAGAAAAGAAAAGAATTGGTTTCCAAGCCCATTTTAGAAATAGAAATGAATAGTCGATGCAGGAGGACCTTATTGACATGCAATCACAATCTAATTGTGGGTTCAGATTCATTATGGTGTACAAGGATCATTTGACAAAGTTTATACTACTACGAGCCCTACAAACAAAAAGAGCAATTGAAGTGACCTGGCAATCGACTGAAATATTTCTGACAATTAAAATTCCTTACATCCTTCATTCTCACAATGGCAGAGAGTTTGTTAACACAGTCATGAGGGAATTAGTTACGCTATGTCCCGAATTGAAGCTTGTAAATGGAAAACCGAGGCACACTCAACGCCAAGGATCAATTTAGAGGGCAAACCAAGATATTAAGAACATACTAGCCACCTGGATGCAACATAATCAAACAACAATGTGAGAATAATACTTGTGAAAATTGTCCAGAAATTTTCTTAAAAATGAATGTCTGACGACAGTTGTTTGTTAAATCGACCTTCTCATAATTTCTTCAACATTATTTCCCGAATCGGAGAAATAAGTGAACTCAATAAGACTTGTTCAAAGTGGTACCAGCCTCCATTTATTTTTTCGGTTCACCTTTGAGGGGGACGAAAAAACGCGTCACTATGTGGTGACGTACAAAGTTTGAGCTGCCAAAAGAGAAGGCGTTTGACACGAGAAAAGATTCTACTTTAGCCTCCCTCACCAACAAGTGACGTTATACGCACGAAAATTATTAAAATTCTGTTTCATCTGAAATTTGAATGATCACCATTTTCGCTTGAAGTCTGTAAACTAGTAGAAAGTTTTTTCAAAACCACCCCACAAACGAGCATTTCGTAAACATAACACTGAGCAACCGTTGGGATAAGTAAAAACTTATAAAAAATACTAACATTTTTTTTTCTAAAAAATCATTGACTGAAGTGAACTTAATAAATGGTAAACTACGGTTTCCTTGACCTTCTCACTGCACACATCTAAACATCAGAGTTTTCTTCATTTCTGTTCGTTTGATGAATAGTAATAGTCGCAGGCGAAGCAAAAACGATTTTATTTTCATAAGATCTACCCCACCCCCATTTCTTCGTCACGTTTTACCACTTCTTCGTTTTCTTTCATCCGCGTATACGAATGCGAATTTTTGAAATGCACTAAATTTTCTGTATCGATTTCAATTTTCAAGCTATTTCCATTCTAGGAAAACAACAGATCACCGTTAAAGGTCGTTTCTACGTTACGACATCACAAACGTTACTATTTAAATGGTCAGAGGAGGGAGAGACGCAGAGGATACAATCGATATTTCGAGCTACCACAAAGCGTCTCATTCAACTTAAATTTTTGTAAAAAGTCATGGCACGATTTTTACATTAAGCGAAAAAAATATCTTTTGTATTAGATCAAACTTTCATAAAAAATTACGTAGATGTAAACTTACAAAAGCTTAGAACGACTTTCAACGAAAAATATTTTAGGGCTAATTAAAAGCTAACGTAGAAGCTGAAGGAATATAAAAAATAGTGGGGAATTAACGGGCACTGTACGCAATATTCTTCTTAAAATGAACAGTTAATATCATCATCGATATAAGCTAATATACTCATTATAGCCGTTCAATGAAATTCATGTTCTAGTTAAAAGCGACTCACTCAACCGAAAAATTAGTAAATTCGTCGAAAAAAAAACAAGAGAGAGAGAGAGAAAAAAGGGAAAATAAGAGATATGTAGCCAGCAAAAATATACGTGAGTGCCGTTGTTCCATACTCATGAAAGATTGATGTGTAAACCTGAAAATATCTAAACAATACTAAAACTGTACATTTTTCATTAATTTGAATTTTTTATTTCGTCTATTTTTAAACTACTAAGGATGATGGGAACAACTACATGGATAGTACATTCTTTTCAATCATACCAACCTCAGCTTGCTAATTTAAACAACGGCTGAGAAATCGGTGAATGAAAGAAAAGAGGTTTCTAGATTCCAAAAATGAGGAATTTTCCTCTTTTTCGTTCATTTATTTTCAAACTGTTAAAGATGATCGAAAAATTATATGGATGAAAAATTTATGCAAAATTGTCTCTTCTTTCTGATGACCTAGCTTAATTAGTGACTGAGGATTCATTAAGTGAAAGTTAAAAAGTTTCTAGAATCGAAAAAATGGAAAATTTTCTATTATTTGCGTTTTTTTCATTAGTTCATTCCAAATAGGTAAAGATAATTAGAAAATCATATGAAAATTTTATAAATTTTCTCCTCTTTCCAGCAATACCAACTTCAGCTCTCTAGTTTAAATACACGCTGAGTAATCACTGAATGAAATATAAGAGGTTTGTTTTAAAATTGAAATGTTGCGTTCAACTTTAACTGAAAAGGGACATGCACGCGCACACACAAACGCTTCAACGAGTCTACGATCTGACACTGACAACTGACGCTCATACGTCTCGCATAGCTCTTGAGAGCTAATCAATAATTAATAAATTTTATTTGAACAAACAAAAAAAATCAAACTAAGTTAATCTGACTGAGTAGCTCTTATTAGTGGATATGTGCAAATTTATAACAATAATTTTTTCAATCTTTAAATTCTCATTTTCTTCAATTACACCCTTCTAATTTTTAAATTTTCACATATACATAGCCTAGGATATTCTCCAGATGGTCAAAAACATATTGAGCCTACTTGCATTAAAATCTATGAAGTAAGACACTTGTTATGAGCGAATGAAATTCTATCAGTTCCGGAAATAGACATACCAAACATTTAATCTCCTCCGTACACTATTGGTAAAAATTAAATAAAAGACTGAACGAATTCTGTACCTTGTGTTGAGATTGAGATAAGCGAAGTCGATCTAAAACTGTAGTCTGGAATTGGTAACGAAATGCGGTGTGTTCATTGGAAATCCTGCGTAAAAATAAAGAAAAATCAATAATCAGTAGGATTGTTTGAATTAAAAATGAAAAAATACGAGATCTAACAATAGTAAATATTCTAATCGTAGGCAAACCGAGCAATAATTCACTGTAAACGAGAATAAATGATAAGGTTTCAGAAGCAACTGATTTCACTGAAAATTCGATTTTTCGACAATTAATATTATCCAAACGAAATTTTTAACGAAAGTCGGTTCAATAATAGGTTTTCATACTGCCTATAATTCTATTCAAAATTATCAAAGATAATACCGGCACCTATACTAACACTTATGACTTAATTATCTGAAAAAAGAAAAGAATAACTTTGCAAACAAAACAACGAAAGTTTAACTCATTTCCAGATATATTCATAAATTTCTTGGATCCCAGCTTCACTTAGATAAGATTTTCCAAGAATAAATAAAGCATAATTATCATTCACGTTAAAAAAAAAAAAAAAAAAAAAAAACCAGAAAAAACAGAAAAAACAGAAAAAACAGAAAAAAAACAGAAAAAAACGAAGGACGTTACTTTTAATTTCCAAGGCAACGGAGACATTTTAACGTGGATTGTATGTTTTTGGACAGGGGGTCAGCAGAAAATTTTCGTAGGTCATATTTTAGGGTGACGCGATGACGTCATCACGCGCTATAAATATATGTCAATAGGCATTTTCATTATATTTTACCTATAAACATGGATGACGATGGACATGTGGCGGGGATTGTGCTTAAATGACAACCTGATAACAGGCACCCGGGTGATGGGAAAGGGTTGACGAGGAACAGTGATCAGGTGCAACAAACTTTTGCTAGATGTCACCTATTTTGATGTTAAATTTCAATAGTGGAATTTGATGATATTTTCGTAACGGTTTTAGATTCCGAACAAACACGCAAGACATGAAAAAAACGACTGAAGAGTACTGTTTCTCCCACATTTCAATTTTTTGGCGAAAAAAGAAGGAAAATACAAATTTAGAAAAAGCTGCATTGCAATTTATTACAAATATTTCAACAGGAAACTACAATAAAAATACTAACAATATATCAAACCACACATTTTAACTTAGCTTTCAATCTGTTCCAATAGATTAAAAAAAAAAACATGATTTTTCCGAAAAAAGAAAAACGAGTCATTCTATTAGTTAGCTTTATGATGAGAAAAATCAAAGCTAATGAGAAAAAAGGTATCAATTCTGACTTCAATTAAGAGAATTATCACTCTGATTCATTTCAAACAACTAAGAACTGGCTGATCACAAAGAGATGAACTGATCGTCAAGATTAAGCATCAGGCTCTAGAGAAACAGAAAGTGTATAATTTGTTCTCGCTATAAGACTGGTACCTATACAATTAGTCTGGATACGAAACGAATTAAATGGATAAAAAAAGACGCATGACAACCCTTGAATGAATCTTCAAAGTTGTTATTCACACTCGTCCGATGTCACGGGGTTGAGAACACGAGGGCACTGTTCTCAGAAACTTTATTCATCCTCAAACGAATATTTTTCACCCTTCATTGATAGTGCACAAGCATGATTAACAGAGCGCATAACATTTTGTCGAACTCACGAAAATGTGTTTTGGTTAGATTCTGAATGCATATATCCCTTTACTCCAACACCTCAACACCTACACATTCTGTTTTACTAATAATTAAAAACTTAAATTTTTCATGCGAGAAAAAACTAGGAGTTCAGAGACAAAATAGACCTAAGGTACATAGTTCACCAAATCTAATTTCGAGAAAAATGCGTTTGAAGCTTAGTCTTTCAAATTTATTCTGTGAAGATTGATACATCATAGCTAGATAGGGTAAATTGGTCTTCTCATGAAATTCATGGTCATTTCATGAAGAGTGCTTCTTAGTCAGATACTACAATAATTAAATTTGAAAGATGAAAATAAACTGAATGTAATGAAAATAGAAATTCTTTGCAAAAACGATCTTTGTCAACTACATTGGAAAAAATTGTATAAGTAGAGGTAGTTTCACGTTATAAAAAATTTCAAATACATCTGACTAACAAACAAATGCACTTCATGAAATGACCAAACAAGCTGATCAGATAGTGTAAAACGGACGAATTATAGTATCTGACAAAGACAATGCATTTCATGAAATTACCAGGCACCTCATGAAAAGAACAATTTTATTACACTATCTAGCTACGACGTATACAAGTCAAGATGATTCTAGCCTTAAATCAAAAATCATAGAAGTGGATCTGATTTACTTCTCCGACAAGCCTCTCACATAATTTTCCTAATTTTGACTACATGGTTGCATTATAGCGAAACATTTATTAGTCGATTGCTTACACAGAAAGGTAATGGGATCACTTTGATTAAATCATATTCTTAAAAAAATTCCCATTAAACAATTACAGATTTTTCACATTTATAATAAAAAGTCTACGTGTAGTAGCGTGAATGGTTTGGTGTTAGACCTTACAATCATAAAGTTGAAGGTTATTGATCAGCTACCGTCACATTCCCGATCCGAAATGGCGATGCGTTCCGTTTAGTTCAATTGGTATCAGACACCGAATTTTGACCAATTACAACTCGTTCCATATCAATATAAAACATTTTACAATACTATGACTTAAAAGCGGTCTCTATACTCGAAAAAACATTATTTTCGCTGTTTTCCTTATTCAAAAGCTCTTTTTCGCCTATTAGTAGATTTCTAAAAGGAAACAACCAAAAAAACCTGCTACATATTATATTTTAGATGAGTGAAATTCAATGGAAGATCTTAGAATCAACGAATGAACGTTAACTTGCTAGAACCAGACCAAAAGGGCCCTAACAAACCAAAACCAATATGCTAAGGGACTTTTATTCTAATTGGTGGCTCTTAAAAATATATATTAAACTGTGCCTCTCACACAAAATTTGTTGACGAGACTTATGCCCTTAAATCTGCAACAGGGGAACGTCAATTCAGTAGACTAAAATCACAACAACACTGTCTCGGACATCTACGTACTTGAATACAAATTCAGCTCACCACAGAATTAGTTTATTTGGAAAAATTAATATTTTCGTCATGTTATAGGTCCAACTAAGATAGTCGAAGAAAAAAACTCTAGCACAGCCTCGCTAGAAAAAGTAGGTTTTCGAAAAAAAATAATTATGAATTTTGATGGTCATATTAAATGTCTGTAAGTTCATATGAGTAAATAGTATGCTGTGATTGTATGAAATTTGTTAACCGCTGACGAAATATTAGATAATGTGAAATTTAAAAGCATTATTTCTTGAAATGAAAAATTCATTAATATAATAAAGTATGGTAAACAATTATATAATTTCAAATAAAATCAAAGAAATACAATAAAGTTCTAAAATTAAAAAAGAAAAAGAGAACTTGAACGTATGAATAATTTCTGTAAAAAGAAAAGTTCATGCAAATTAGAACAAAAAAGAGGTAAAAAAGATATTTATAATTAAAAAACATATTGAAATAAAACCGAATAAACCAAATATAGAAAATTATTATATAAAAATAAAAAAAAATTATTAGATATGTTGACCGTAATCTTTGTAAATGAGAATGACGTTAAGATTTGCGTAAAGGAGACGTATATCGTAAAGGAAAAGTATATCGTTGTCCTCTATAATCTTTTTTTCTGGGATGTATTCCAATTTATTGACCATCAAAAAAATAAATAAAAACGAAACTTATGGTACTGCAAGTACCATCCGGCCGATCAATATTTGATATATATTACATAAATATTGGTCCAAAATGAAGTATTTTATGGACATCATAAGAACAAAACAAAAATAGCAGTACGGGAAGGACAAAGGTCACAGCATACGACAAAAAATTATAAAAATTATATATTCTGAATTTCAAAATTACACAGTTTGAAACAATTATCTCTTTTAAATCAAAAACAAAAATGGACTTTACGGAAATACCATCCTGTCGATCTAGACGAAAACTTGAAGCATGTTACAATCAATTTTAATAGATATTTGTTAAAAATAGAGTATTTTATAGCCAAACCAAAACGAAAAAAAAAAAAAAAAAGGTCAACTGGAAGTACCGTCCGGTCGATTTGCACCAAAACTGTAGCCTGCTAAGGCTACAATAACTTATAATAAATATTTGTTTCAAGTTTCGTACATATATTGTTCCAAAATTCCACATTTTATGACCAATATAAAAACAAAAGTAACGGTATTGGAAGTAAAGTCCGACCGATCCGCGTCAAAATTAGTAACGTACTACAATTAATTATTAAAATAAATATTTATTACAAATTTCGCGACTATTGGTTCAAAATTGAACACTTTATAGCCAAAATAAAAACCAAAATGGTGGTATCGGAAGTACCGTTCGGCCGAACCATAACAAAATCAATAGGTTTGATCCCTGGCTTAGTACAAATGTTCGTACCGAATTTCGTGATTATCGGACAAAAATTGCAACCTGCACCGTGTGCATAAGAAAATGGTATATATATGTATATGAATTTGAGTTAATGGTGCCAAAATTTTTCCAGGGTCGTGAAATGAAAAGCGTACCGACCCCCAAATCTAGGGGCTAATGCCGCATCAAGCGTAATAAGTAGATTTTCTAGAGAAAACCTACTTAAAAAACAAGACAACCGTTATCATTTTCACCGAAAGCGATATTTGAAATTATTCAAATTGTAAGTACTCGTAAGGGACAGAATATACGCGAAACAATTTATTAAAAAATTTCGATCTCAAACACACACGTCATACCGGACTAATCCTCAAAATTAAACGTTCTCAAACTAAATCAACAAGGAAAATCAAGAAACAATTTTCCGGATTTATTTTGTGTCGAAACACAATATCGATGACGATTCTGAATTACGTATATGAATATGAAAAACAAATAGAAAAAATAACGCTTACTCAGTACTCAAAACACCAACAGTACGAAATTTTTTCAGCACTTTCGCGGCCGCAAAACAAAATTACACAAAACGAACACGAAAAACAACCACGACAACCTTTCAACTTTGTTTAGAGTTATGCACAATACAGAAGAGATCTTTTAAGGTCACATAAAGGGGAAAAAAGAAGTAAATAAATAGATAAATAAAAAAAATTTGATAAATTAATGAACAACTGACGAATGAAGCGCAAAATTTTTCTATACTTTCCTGCCTTTTAAGATACCTACTAGGTACCACAAAAAGCCCAAGTTTTTTCATCGACGATAAAATTTCAAATGAGTCGTACAACACAGACATATAACGGAGCAAATGGCTGATTCCCAGCAAAAATATAGGAGTCTGCGCTTTTCCGACGAAATATTGTAACTTGCGTTCACAAAACCATCGATTCGAGCGCATCTCAACAGCTACTACTACCTATGAATGGAAATTTGTTCATTTATTTTTCGTACTGATTAATTTTTTCATTTTTATTTGCTTTGAAATTTATTTATTTTGTTCGCACTCCATTAGGAATGATTCCTCATTGACTTTTTTTATTCTTTAGCAAACATGGTAACGTTTATCGAGAGTAGGTACGTTTTATTTTTCATCGAAACACGAACTAGGTAAAAATAATACTTAATTTTTTCATTTTTTAAACCGTCATATTTTCGGGCATTAATATTACATACATCATGGTTCAAATTATTTTACACAAGCAAAATATATTCATTATTATACGTGACCTACTCCTCGATAAATACGTAAGAACAAAACGATTCAAGTATTCATATCGGGAAAAATTGCACGGGACATCGATCGTTTTACAGCAAATTTACGAGGAAATTCTACATACTTTGTGGAATCCTAAATTTAAACGAATTCGATGAGAAAAAAAAATGGGGTACCGGACATGATTTTCAGTAAACATATTTTCAAATTCTTTAAAAAAAATAAAACATATCAGTGAAAACCGCATTAAAATTGGTTGGATAGAATGGGAGAAAATGAATGGTAAATTTGAGTTGTCAAAAAACGTTGTGATATTTTTTGAGCAGTGGGTGTGATGTCATAGAATTGACACATCAGCAAACTTTTCACCTCTTTCACAGGTTTCTCATTCATTCATTCCTCACTCTCCTGTGTTTGTACATTGGTTTAGTTAAGCTCATCAATTTAGAAAGTTTATGGTGACTGTGAGGGAGGGGATAAAAGGATGTGCACTTGCACCCCCCACTCCCTTATTTATAGACAAATTCAAAACATTGAAAAACAATAAAAACTAAGAAAGTCAAAAACCAATTATTCCTTATTTGTTTTTATATTAGAGCACAGCCTTGAAAAACATTTTTGGTGGTGCCTGAGGAGTTATTTACTTTGAGGTTGAGTTCATATTTGCAACCCATTTTTAGATTTAACCCTTCATTTAGCCCCCTGTAGCCCAAGAAATGGAATTAAGATAATATTCTTGGATATTATTGAATGATACATCGATAATATTGTTTTTTAAGGCTCTGAGTTTACATTTATAATCCATTTTTAGATTGAACCCCTACTTGGCCCCCTGTGACCCCAAACAGGGGGATAAGATAATATTCTTTGATATTATTGAGTGATATATCATTAATAATGTTTTTTGAGGTGCTGGGTTTAGATTTTCAATCCATTTTTTATCAAACCCCTTATTGAGCCCCCTGTGACCCCAAACAGGGGGTTGAGATACTATGCTTAGATATTATTGAGTGATATATCATTAATAATATTTTTTGAGGTGCTGAGTTTAGATTTGCAATCCATTTTTTGATCAAATCCCTTATTGAGCCCCCTGTGACCCTAAACAGGGGGTTCAAATAAAATACTTAGATATTATTGAGTGATACACAATAAATAATGTTTTTTGAGGCACTGAGATTATATTTACAATCCATTTTTAGATTGAATCACTTTTTTCTTCCTGTGGCCCCAAAAAAGGGATTGCAATTATATCTTCACTTATTATTGACTGATTTATTAGGTATTGGATGCCCATGTTTTTTGAGACCAACAAAAAACAACAAAATTCAGTAAAACCAATTGCCCAACTTACTTGTAAGAAAAATAAGATTTTTATATTTGTACTCAGAAACTTGTAAAACATTATAAACAATATATCACACAATAAAATGTGAAAAGTCAAAATTAGCTACTTATATCTGAACCACTTTGGATCACATTAAAAGGAGTTGTATGAAGAAATACATGTAAAAATAAAACTTCAAGTCAAAAAAAATTACCAATAATGTATAACACAATATAATAGAGAAATTCAAAATTAGCCCCTTTCAGAGCTCCTGTGGGATCACATAATGGGTAAAATTAAGAAATTACGTCAAATTCAAAATCAGCAGCTAAAAAACTATTACGAATGATGTATTACACTACAAAATATGAAAAATCAAAATTTCCCCTTGGGCGTCAAAAATGAATCAAATGAATAAAATAATGTCAAATTTGAACTTGTTGCCTCAAGAAACATTACAAATGATGAATTACATAATAATATGTAAAAAAACAAAATTGGGCACTTTTATGATCCCTTGGGGTCAAAAAATTGATCAAATTGAAAAATTATTGACAAATTTGAACTCAGCACCTCAAGAAACATTACAAATGATGTATTACATACTAAAATGTAAAAAAACAAAATTAGGCCCTTTTTTGTGTCCCTTTGGGTCAAAATATTGATCAAATTAAAAAACTTAAGGTCCAGTTTGAACTCAGTACCTCAAAAAATATTTTTTTAAAGCATAAACAAACAATATTATACCACCTTTGTGTTGATTTGGATAATTTCAGTGTATATATGTTGAAAGTTCCAAGAAAATGAATTTTTGGCCCATATCTGCTGCCCCTTTCTTATTTTTGGGATTTCAAAAAAAAAAAATTAGATGTGATACTCAAGCACCCTCATACCAATTTTCAACCTTCTACCTCAGTGAGAAGTACAAAAAATAAATAGAAATCCAAACTTATTGAATCTTATTTACTTAGGTGATAATTTAGACTTTGAGCTTTCTGTGCCAAAAGTTTTCTTGGGTACTGAAATGAAATGTGCGCCCATCCTTGCTTCAAAGTCATTTTTTAAAATCAATTTTGTTCCAGTAAATTTTCACCAAAAACCTACTTAAAAATGAAGTATTAATGAGATGTATTGAAACCAGCAACCTCTGATAATGCAAAATACAAAGATGTCAATTCTATGACATCACAACAACAGGGTGCTCATCAAGGTACTGTTTTTGGTGCAGCGCAACTTTGACATCTTATATCTTCCTTTCTATTTAATATTTTTCAAAAAAATTTCAGAACCTTCATTCACAGGCTTTAGACTATCTCTCCCATTAATTTTAAGTAATTCTGAGAGTCATGTCCGGTACCCTATTGTACAATTTCACGGTAGTAGCATAAACTTGACATGCAATAAGTTTACAAGGCTGCAGAACCAACTGCACTTTTTTGAAAGAAGTTTCCAGCGGAAAACTGTGCTTTAGGTGAAACGTGGGTAGGGACAAACATAGTTTTTAACTATATGACAACAATTATTGATTTTTATGCTTTTCATAGGCCCGAATCCAAGAACGATACTTGAGTATAAACAGTGACTTAAGAATTACACACCTATATAAAGTTATACTCTCTTCGGCAAGGTATGAAGTGTGATGATCAAAATATTTTAAAATTGAAATGATACGGGAGCGCCAATATAACAGAGCTCATAAGTGTTAGCAAATGTGACTGTATATTAATCCATAAGAACAGAACTGCTCAACCGATGTGATGAAATTAGCAGGATTTATTTTTTAAAGTATCATCAAATTTGGACTCGGCACAGCGAAAAACATTAGAATTGATGAATCACACTACAGAATGTGAAAAGTCGAAATTGACCCTTTTCATGAACTTCTTTGGATTAAGTAATGAGACAAATAAAGAAATTAATGTCAAATTTAAACGCAACACCTTGAAAAACATTACCAACGATGTATTATGGCATTATATTAAGAAAAGTCAAAATTGATCCTGATTTTGAATCACTGGTGGTCAAAAAATGGGTCAAATGAGACAATTAATGGGAGGTATTTGTACGAAATCTGTAGCTTTTACTATCAAAATTCAAGGTCTTTTGAATGGTCACAGGTAATTAAGTCCTAAAAATACAAATAAAAATTTCTCTCTTTCAAACACATTTATATACTTGATGAAGCAAAATTTTTATCTTGATCAGATCTAATATCTCCGGCGATAGAGGTGTGTCCCCATCATTAGCGATCCGGCCAGTCAATCTCAGTTTGACTTCTGTACTGGCGCTGTCTAACATTGCATCATGTTCTTATTTATTCAAGCCTTTTGCCTCTTTTTATACGCTTTTATTCTACTCACTCAATTTGTTGAAGTACACTGGATGAACAACTTCAGCGCTGCTTTCATATGTTGCGACACACGCACACATACACTTATACCCGTTTTTATCAGTTGTTTTTTCAATTTTTGTTTATTTCTATCTCGGAAAAAAAGTAAGAAACTTTATTTTATCTTTTGCTGTTATTTTCTTTTTTCATTTTCTATCCTTTCAAACGTGAAACAAAGATCTTATTTCTCTTTACTAGTCTTCATCTAGTTTTATTTTTTCTAAGAATATCATCAATTTTATTCTAGTTAATTTTTCCCTAGTCTTAAACTAGAAATGTTTGATTTAGTTAAAAAATTTGTTTTTCATTCGTTAAAAACTTTTGTTTCCATTTATTAGAAAGAACTTATTTTAATGTCCTTGAGTATTTTCAGTTTTATTGAAGATTCATTATTTTTCATAACAAAATACCAAATTTTTTGTTGGGTTATTCCTAACTTTTTTATGTTACAAATATCACTGGTAATAAAGTAACCTCTTTGTTTATTTGTAACGCCCTCTAAGAAATTCTACTATTCACCTTCATACTTGTAAATTTGATATATCTCTTTATGTATTTTGAAATTCTTTTGAAAATTTATGGTTACTTCTTTTCAATTTCTTCATTTCTCTAAAATCCGAGTTTCCCAGGTTTGTGGAAAAATGGGGGAGCTGAGGTATTCATAGAATTTTTGAAACGTGATAATCTGCTACATTCTTTTTTGGAAGAATGGAGTTTGTTATGTGACTTTCCTTCCCATATCTTCTTTTCTTTCTGCTCGTAGCCTGTTCTTTTGTTCAACTATAAAGTGATTTCTCCCTCTCTCACAAATTTTCTGAACTAGTTCTAAGTTTCTGAGATTGGTCACTCTGTTTGGTACCTTCGCTCAAGCAAATCCTATACAAATTCTCTTATGTTTTTCATATCTTATAATTTTGTAATTTTAAACTTATAAATTTCTATTCATATCAAATTTTGCCAATAATTTCACCTAGTGTTTTTGTCAAATGTTTTATTTCAGTTTGTATTACCTCATCCATTTTGAACTATGAATATGATCACCTTCTAAAGAATTGGTATGTTGTATATATTTTCGAATATAACTAGTATTTTATTGTTTTTCTAGTAATTATTTCTTGTAAATAATGTCAGATTAAGATGATCAACTGATCATATTGTGGTATGCCAAGGGGGCCTCCAACGGACCCTACTACCTAGCAATACCAACAATATGCTCAACCCATGACACATCCAGGTTGCCTAGGTATTAATCATCTACACTGGATGGTGCCCACAAAATCAGCACCATCCAATCCGCATAGCCTGCCAGGAATTTGTAGAACTCGAATTTAGACCATGCTGATCATATTTTATAAAGATCTAAAACCTAGGCTATTTACTTCAGAACATGCATTACTTACAAGATCATTAATTACCAGCCGTACCTAGGAATTGACACCACCAGTAGCCATTGCCACTAAAAAAGTTCACCAAAACAATAACACAATGAATTTGACAATAAAAATGAACACATACTTCAATGAACATAAAACAAGGAGTACAAAAAAGTGCTTCTGTTGGAACAACAGATAAATGTGAAATGTCAAACAACCGAGGACAGAGAATTATAGAAAGTATGATTTTTTGATGGTTAATTGACTTGTCAAAAAAAGAGGGAAGAAAAAACCAGATTAGAAATATGAGGAATATAATTTTATTATTATACATGTACCTAGGGAAAAACCAAAGGATATGGTACGAGTGGATCAAAAAAAAAAGACAAAAGAGTGAGGTATTTCTGGTTTATACACGTAGACATATTCGAATAGAGATTTTCAATTTCGAATTTTTTATTTTGTATAATTTTGTAATAACCAGATATGTCAATATTGAGTTGGAAAAATGGTAGAAACAATGATTTTCTATAAGGAAATTAGAGAAAAATAGAAAAAACTTAGAATGATCTTGGGTAAATTTTTGATATTTTCATGGACCTTCTTAAAATGTAATACTACACCAGTTTTTCCAGAAAAAATCATGGATCTTTCCCTTCCAGTTTCTCTCCCACACAGTGAACTTTAAAATTTCTCACTGTGGGATACTATTAATTTGGTATTAAAAATTTCTGATTATTTTAATTTTCAACATTATTATTTTGACAATATTTCAACTTTATCATCATTTTGTCATTGCTAAAACATATATTCCCCAGTTTTCATCTTCAGATATCATGTGTATGGTATCTCATTACGCACCTTGTGTATCAATTCAGATAAGTGATTAGTTGAGAACTTATGAAGCCTAATGAAAAAATCTGTTTTGTATGACAAGTAAAAACTGGATTTGGCATACCACATTTTTTCTAACCTTTCACCTCAACTAATTGATGATTATCCTGGTTGGATTGACACGAATACCTACACCATTTTTATTATTTATTTCAAACTTAACACATTCCTCATCTCCTCTGTTTCTTCCTTTTACGTTAACGTAAATTTCAAACTCGTTTGATTTCTTACCCATTCACGATATATCGGAGGAGTTGTTAAGTTATAAGAACTAAAAGCTTAAGTTCACAAGTTTCATCCTTTTGACCAATAAATTCTTTTTTTAGTCTTCGTTAAACTTTATCTTTTGGTAACGTAATTTTGGTTTCATATTCACTTTTATTCTAATTCTATCATTCTTGTTCTAAAAATCACATATCTGCCTCTCATCCACTTTTCTACTTTTTAGTCTGTTTTATATTATTTTTTACTTTTGCCTTACTTTCCACATTCACTCACAATATTTTTCTTCACACGTCATTTCTTTCACCACAACAGGTTTCACTGAGTTAAAATTTGAAATAATGGAGTACTATTGTACCAAATAGTTAAAAAATATGGACCTAATTATGTTCTGAAGTGTTGTAGTCACAAGATTATAGGTATTTGACACTTTTTTCGAAGAGATGCGTACTTAATGCAATTTATGTTAAAATGTTCTTTGTGAAAAAGTACCTTACTCTGCACCAGATTTGTGGGAGATGGAGCATTTTGACCCAAAATCAGTAAGAATACTTCTTTACTTAAAATTGATAAGACAATAACTTTTATTCAAAACTTTTTTATATAATTATAGATCAATGTTCTTCATACATACACAAGAAGCCGTTTCTTGGGATGGTTTATACCTCCAAGAAAATTAAGCACAAGAGGTATGAGTGGGGTTTGCAGTATGTTGTTTGTAAGGTTTAATAACATTTTATAGCAAAATCTCACTTGTTATCAAAAACGTTTTTTTTAAATTTCTTTATTTGTCTAGACAAATGTCAATTACAGTACTATTTTAATGACTGTTCAATTCTAACTCAGAACCTCAGTAAACATGCCTGATGATGTATAACGCAATAAAATATGAAAAATCAAAATTTGACCCATTTTTGAAGCCGCTAAGGTAAAAGAGTGGGTCGAATGAAGAAATGATTGTCAAATTCGAACTCTGTGCCCCAAAAAACAACCCGAATGAAGTATCACATAATAATTAAATATAAAAAGTCAAAATTTGGCCACTCTTGTAAAGCTCTTAGGGTCTAAGAATTTGTCGAATTAAAAAATGAACATCAAATTAGAAATCAGCCCCCAAATAATATACCCAATGATGAATAACACAATAAAATATTAGTAGTCGAAATCTAATTTTTTGTATAAGGTTACCTTCAATTTTCATTAGTTTCTTTCTTGTAATGTCACTGATTTTTTTTTAGCCTTTTTTTTCCTCGTAAGTAACATTACTTATTTATTTCATTTAACTACCGTTTGCGCACGCACATTGTTGATGTCGGACCGTTTTAAAACATACCCGAAAGGTACCTTGACGTTAAAAATTTTCAATGTCAAAAAACACTGTACCTCCACCTATTTCCATTCGCCATGTCAAACGGGAAACATCTTCACGCACATTTGGGTGCAGAGGGATGTCCTTCGTATTATTTTGCGTATTCAAGGCGCAGGCCGCAAGGACTACAATGCCAGAATTTCTACTCATGTGAATTTCAGCATTCCCAATTAAGCTAATGTTACAGGCTATAATATCTCACGATTCTTAAGATTCCTGTATTGATATCAATATCATTGTTCTCGATATAAGGCAATGTTAGAAAATTTCAAAACCGTCAGTCAATAGAATCATTTTTAATGACAAAACCGAAATACTAAATTTTGAGAAAGGCCAGAAATATACCTGAAATATTTTGATAACCCGAAAAAAACAATTCTAGAACCAGGATAAAATTACTAGACCTGGTAGCCCAGAATAAAGATAATAATTATTTTTGTACCTTCATTTGTATCCATGGAGGAACGTGAAATAAACACTCATAAAACTGAATATAAAACAATATTAAGTTCAACTTTCTCCACAAAATCGGAAGCGTCTATAGAAATACTGCAACAAAAAAATTTACATCAATTTCCAATTTCTTGACCATCATCAATTATCAGCATTTTCCATTAGAGCAATCAATCAAAAACCACTCCAGACAAAATATAAAATTACCGATCGTTTTTTGGCAGTTATACGAGCGCCGACAGCTCTTTCCACATTTATAAACACACAAAATAGAACTCTGGCGAATTCAGTTTTTCAGCCATTGCTACTTTCAGGCCTTCGAACCACAAGTACTTTTCAAGGCTTAATCCCGACGCCTTCCAAACAAACCTCCCAATCTATTATAGAATTATCCGTTAAAACTGTCTTTTCAAACGTCCAAGTGGCTTTTTAAGGGAGAAAAAAACAAAAGGAAAAATTCTAGCGCAGCAAGCAACGCTAGAAAATGTAAGTTTTCTTAACAAAAAAAAAAAAATATATATATATAATTAAATGTTTGACGAAACTGAATTATGTGAAACTTAATAAATGAATGCTTGTCTAATAAAATAATAGCACGAGTGCTTAGATGGCAGATTTTTTTTTCCTTCTAAAATATATCTTGTCTTGTTATCAATAATTTACAATTTTCTAAATTATTTTTAAGCGAGAAGATTCAAGTTGATTAAAAACATACATTGCAATTTTTTAGAATATAATATAATTTGGTAAAATTAACTAGCTACAATAAAAAAAATGAAAAAATGAAATTTAGTTGGAAGAATGGTGAGTAAATATTATGTTAAAAATGTGGTGTCAAGGAAATTCATAATGAAATGAAAGAATGATGTGTATTAAAGTCTGTCCAACGAAATATGATCGTTGAGATAAAAATGAGAGGCGTTATTCAAAGTGGCTTAATATTTTTCAGGAAAGAGAAAAGGAGGAAGGAAAAGAAAGAAACAAATTAGAGACTGAGGTTTTTTCTTTTTTTTAAATCCAACAAGTTGTGTTCAAATCACACGGTGGCAGAATATCAATATGAATTTTTTATGATTTTTATGCACCAAAAAATTTTATTTTCACATGGAAATTAATTTTGACTAATTGCCACCAATAGTTTCAGCAATTTAGGGCGTTTAAAAATTAAAATTACTTCAAACTGGTAGTAAGAAGTTTTGAAATGTCATAAGGTAGGAGGAATTTCTCATGATTAAAAATTTCATTCTTTTTACTGAAAATAGGTCCTGTTTTTTTGAGAAAGGAATGAAGTATAACTTAAGTTTACCCCCAAAACAATATTAGAAAAAATATTTTTGAAAATGTTACAGAAGCTGAAATTTGTTTAAAACATCACAAGACACTCGTTGTAAGAAATGTGTATGTATGTGTGTGTGTACATGTGCACACACATGTGCATTGGTGGTTGTATACATAAGCCGACATTCATCGAAATATGACCAACCTTAGGTGGACATTTGTCCCTAAGTGGACAAAATTAGATCTACTAAGGGATAACAATCTGAAAGTGGAACTATGTGGTCCTGTAATCATTCTAGCTATTTTTTAGCAATGTCCACTTAGAGTCACTTCATAATTTTCAAATGGTGTTTGTATTTTGTAGGTGTGTTTAAAAAGACTGATGGTGCTGCTATCTTGAATTTAGAGAAACTAAAGGTTTACTTAAAGGTGGCATAAATCTGTTGATTCTTAGTCCTCCTAGAAGTGGCATAAATTTGGTAAATTTTCTTAAAACCTATTGTAATAAACAAAACCTGTAACAAACATAATTTGAAATTCTACCTACTCTAGGAAAAATGTATCTTCTTAAATGGATTTGGCACATCTTAACTTGACCAAAATACAGACCCAAAATATTCACATTCCAAATTTTTTCCCAATCCATGAGGAATCACACCCTGTCACTATTGTCGACAAATTTCAAATAACATAGCCGCCATCTTGAAACTAATCTGTGGATTCTGCCCATCATTGAACTTGACTGAAATATGAGTTCAAAACACAGGTACAACATAATTTCAAATTCTGTCATTCCAGACAAAATCTATCTCTAAGACGGTGTTCCATCAGAATTTTTTCATTTCATACTTGACAATTTTAATTTTGCAAAATGTCAAATACTTTGATTCATATTACAAATCAGGGAAAAATTAACATTAGGTATCTATAGTTGTGTGAAAAAATGGGTTGTATCATGGATTTTCATATTGTGAAAGGGAGGAGAAGAAATACATTGGAAGACATTTTCTTTTGTATTCTATGAGAATAAAACTACAATTGGATAAAAATTCTGTCCTTTGATGCTATAATTTTGTAGCTGTGGGTCTGATTATAAATAATACGCCATTGTTCAAAGTCTACACAATTATTATCTAACTGCTGAAACATTATTGCGTCAAAGTGGGATAGCAGTACAACTCCAATCCACACTATCCAAAAAAGTATATCTGGGCTGTCACAGATTTACTTGTCCATATTTCCATTGACAAATACATTTGTACACACGAACGAAAATAGAAGGAATTATGTAAACAATAATGCATTGTTTATAAATTAGACTCTTCTTCTTTTTTACGAGTCTTCTTCTTCTTCCAGTTTGTTCTTTTTCTTCAATGTCACTCTTCTTCTCCTTTCATACCATTTCACTAATACCTATTTTACACTAATCACAGTGAACACTAATGTACCTAATTGTGTATATAAACTCATGTTTTTGGGTAGACAATCCTGATTACTAAGGGAACTCATTCAATCACTTATTACGTGGAATTGTATTATGTAAAATTATCTGTACTGTATGTACAAAATTATTATATTTTAAAGTACCAATTGAGTTGTTATATTGTGTTTAAAACTGAATCCAGAAAAGTTAAGGGCCACTATATGAATGTGGATGATAAATTCATTAAAACAATTCACATTTAGAGGTGTTAATATTCAGTATAATATTGATATACTTGTGTAAGGTGTAACACATAAAGTGGTCTAATATCATACAATCATACCTTTTTTATGCCGTTACATGAGTCTCATATTGGAAGTGAAACTTTTTACTTCTATAAACATGTTATCCAGGATGGATGAATCAATAAAAAATGAAAACTTTTTTCTGACCAACTATTTTTGGAGCCACAAGGGAATCACCCAATGATTCAATCATTAAATGGACTATAAATTTGAACTCAGCGTTGACAATATGTTTAAACAGTTGATGTATAATTTCTCTAAGAGGGCGGTGTGTATATCTAAACACACACTGTCTTAGGAGGACATTGAATGTGTACTGTACACACATTTTTAAACACATTCTTCAACTTGGTGTGTGTAATTTCTCTGAGTGGACAGCGTGTGTATTTAAACACACCATGTCTTAAGAGGACATCGTATGTGTACTATGGTATATAACCTTAAGTGGACTGGCCTCCTACGGATATTTTCTCAAAATAAAACTTAAAACTAGAGTGTATAGAAAATTTAAGATCAACACTTGTTTAGAAAAAATTATAGAATATAGTGGTATAAGTGTGTGTGTGCGCGTGTGTGTGTGTGTATTTTAGCTACTAGTGCTAAAATTTTCTTGGGGTCATGAGATGAAAAATGAACTAACTCTCACCCCTGAATCTCAATATAAGATTAACTTTAATATGTAGATTTTCTTCGCAATCCTACATAAAAAAGGACTTTCACCCCTTTCTTTTCTACTCTTTGACGTAATTAGTTGAAGAATTTATTTTAAATTTGAAAGGTCTAGGTGTGTATTAAATGCTGTTTCTTTTTCAATGACGAAATATTTACGTTGAATTTGATTTAAATTTAGTTTTTTTGATAGGGAAAATTGAAGCGACGGTTCAATTCACCCTGGCGATGCGGAACGAATAATAAATTAGAATTTCCACTTAATTCCCTACTCTGCCTTCCAAATAATAAATCTTCGGGTATTTTCACAATTCTCAGTGGTCTTCATGTAAATTTTCGAAGAAGTCTTCATATTAAAATCGATCTTGGACTGAGACGCAGGAATGAGAGTAGGTTTATTTCTCATCTCATAGCACCAGAAAAATTTTGATACTATAATTAGCTGAAATACATATACCTATATATATATATATACGTACATATAACACATCTATATCAATAATTCTATACTAATGTATAAAAGTGTTCTATGTGTGTGTATAATTCGTTGTTTCTAAAACTACTGAACCAATTTGTTTTATTCTTTCATCATCAGCAAGCTCATCTTCTTACTGACAAAACAGGCTACCTATTATTATAATCTATTCATAATAACCTGAGCCGTACTGTAAAATATGCATACTTTTATTTATTTTTATTATTTCAATTGGCGTCAGTTGAAGGATTAAAGAAGGATAGAATAAAAGATAAATGGAGGAAATACTGCTATCTCTGTCTCCCCTTTCACTAAAATTTTTTTCTCTCTTTCTCTGCAAACAGTTCGAGTTTGGTATTCTTTTTTTTTTCCAAATTAAAGAAAACTATTGGCTTGAATTTTATGGCTAGAAATTTCTCTATAGTTGGTAATACATTGGTAGAGGGATTTTTTATAATATGGAAATATATGGCGCAGCAAGTGGGTGATCACTGAGTAAGATCCACATTCATTATTAGTTGAAGTTGAAGAGGTTGTAATAGGTACCCTAATTTAATTTTAGTTTTAAATTATTGAATACTGATCATTGCTGGGTAGTTGTAGCAGATGCATAAAATTTAGGGAAATAATTTTTTCGCAATAGTTTTGCTGAATAAATTTCTGCAAACGAATTTCTAATCTGTATGTCTATTACAGTGATTCCAAAAAATTGTAAAGTATGTTTTTAACCAACTTAAAACTTTTCATGGAAAATTAATTTTAAAAATGTTGAATCACTGCGAACAAAAGAACATATTCTTGAAGTAAAAAAAAGCTGCCTTCAAAGCAAAGTTACTGTTATTTTATTCGACATTCAATCGTTTATTAAGTTTCACATGATTCAATTTGATGGAATATTCAATCATTAATTTAATTTTTCGAGTCTGGAATTAAATCTCGCTTCAAGCCCACGCTTAAACAATAGAAATGATTTCAAGTTCATGTACACTAACGCAAAAATTAACGTTGATTTATTAAAATTGAAGTATAATTTTTCTCTTCAACAATAAATATAGGTATGAGGGTCAAAATTAACGTGACTTCTTACTAAAATATCAAACACAGCCAGCCTGCCAAGGCAGCAAATTTGAAAAATATCCATCAAATGAGTTGTGTGTATCTTTGTTAATATTAATTATTTAATGCTGTGGAATACCTTGTTGTGAGAGATATTCTCACCAGAAGGAAATTCAACAGAATTTAAGCATGTTCAGCCACTTCGTACAAGCGTACGGGTAAGCCAGAACCAGACCAAACACTGGCAATTTTAGAGCCAGTTTGGGCGGTTTTTATACGGCTTATTTGCACGCACACAAACACACGTACGTAAGGTAATACGTACGTCGGTGAGGGCGGCCAGGGTCGTACAGACGAATAAGTTGGCCTGCCCTTTGGGGCGGCGACTGTCGTCGAGGGGTCCGAGCCCCTTACCTCATACCATTGAGTCCCCACAAATGCAAAAATAATTTCATTAAAAAAATATTCTACACTAAAATTATTAAATATTATCATTATTATTATGAGGCAACCTTTTACTAGAAATCGAACAATTTTTTTGAGAAATAAATTTAGTTTACCAACTATATGTGTACCTGTTTGAAATGAAATTAATAATTACAATATCTCTTCTGCGTATCAACCGCGGTAAGATTGTATTTTCCGAAATCAAATTCAATACCAAACCAGTCCTTAATACTCTCCACTGCCATAAAAATTTCAAACCAGTCTTTAAATTTACGGGAGTTATTATGATGATAATATGGTGGATTTGCAATACTTTGAGAACCTCTTCCTCCGAAACTAGCGGATGAAGTTCAAAACTTTTAACACGAATGTGTAGCCCATGAAAGCTTTCAACATTACCCTAAGTTTCATTGCCATAGATTAAACAGCGGAGGCTCCACAAACTCTCAAAAAGTGCAAATATGAGTAAAAAGTGGAAATATATATGTATATATATATATTTGTAATCCACGATTCAGGATCGGTGCTTTTCTACAGGTCCCGCCCACAGGTTCCATCATTGCAGCGAATTTAATAGTTTAATAAGTACATGGCATGAAAGCGTATGATAATGCAGATTATAAAGATTTGAAAAAATATCCTTTTGTAAGTACTACTCAGATGTCAGTCCATATAGTAGTAATAAAACACTGGATAGAAAAGTTTTGTTTCATATTTTATACATATTAATTTTGTACAGACCTATTATAGACTCATCTACTAAGGAAAATTACTAAATCTAAAAATAGTCCACATTGTATCCCCAAATATGGAAAAATAAAATTTACCAACCTTTACTTGACAATTTTTCCTCTCTCCCCTTTCTAAAAAAAAAATTAAAGCAAGTCACTGAAGATGAAAAACAACATTGTTCATTGAAGAATAAGAAATTAATATTCAGTTTTTGTGCGCCTTTACCATCACCAACTGTTGTGCAGGTATTACTGGTTATTAATTGACCCGTATAAAATCTGAATATTATGACTGTTTGGGGTGCTGCATTATTGTAAATGGGGGGAATTTTAAGCAATACTTGAACCGAAAGTTATTTTTATCATAATTTATACTCTTATATCATTTTTATACTTTATATGAACAGCAGAACACACCTATGTTTTTCAAAACTTTCGATCTTATTTCTTTTTTTGTACTTGCATGTTCTAATGGTTATTTCCCAATAACTCTGTGAATATTGCTAGGATCGATTCAAAACTTACACCATCGGATCCCTCATTGAATTTCACATAAGAAGTCACTTTCAACTCACAAATCTCCTCAGTCACACGTTTGCTATAACAAAAACAGAAATCCCACATATTTTCCTATGGGACAGTTTTAAACGCAACACCTTTTACATATAGTAACATGCAAAATGGAGTAATTTCATTCCCTGACAATGCTATCTACGTCTGACAGTAATTAACTAAAAAAGTGTTAAAGATTCAATAGGTAACACTTTTGTACGAGATTCTGACATTACCTCATCCCTCAGCAAATGATATTGACAAATGATTCGGTAAAATAAACTAATCTCTAGGCAATTCAACATGAAAATAAATACCTACTTCTGGGCTCTCATCGTTTATTACTGTTACCCTTTTCTCTCAATTTGACTTCAATTTATCATCAACTGTTACAAAATAAAAATTAAAAACTACAGATTATTAAATATAATCGAGAACGTATGTGAAATGAAAAACAGTACTACTTTCAAGATTAAAATATCCTGGCCTTCTAAGGTGCCTACAATTTTCAATTTCATTTTTATCTGTGAAATTTGTATTTATTGTGATTTCTAAAGTAATGATTGAATGTATTTATCTTTCATTTAATTAAATTATTTGAAAAAAAATTTTTTCTGAATATTACTCATAGTACAGAGTGAGGAACAAGCAAATTCGAATATGGTACTCAAGAAGTTAGGACAATAGCTTCAAAAGTGGTGCCATTTTTCGTAATAGTATTTAGATGAGAGTGTGTTCTTTATTATATTTAATACGGTGTGTTAAAAACTTGATTTAATGTTTTTAGTATTAAATCATTAAAATTGAGGAAATCAAAGTTATCCAGAAGAAATGTGAAAGAACAGTGGGTTGTAGTGAACTGAAAATTTGCAGAGACATCGACGTATGTTTTTTAAAAATTGCGTGAAAATTTGGCTGAAATTGTATACTCAGTTTTCGAAATATTGCTTAAATTGTTATTTTCTACAATACTCTGTTCACGATGTGTGTGATGTTAGAATCACCTGTAGACATGGTGGTTGGTTAAGGAGAGAAGGGAAAAGTTATCGATGCAAATTGTTATACAATGATAAGCCTCATTTTATAAAACAAAAACATCGTATTTCAAGCAAACAAGTGTGGATATGGTTTGACATCACACACTTAGCATGAACAGAGTACAGATTGAATTCATATTTCATACATCATTTAAATTACTCAATCTAAATAGAATTTCAGCGATACCTATCTTGAGTATCAAATGTACGACTAAACTGAAATTTTGCAGAGATATTGAGGTATATGTGATCTCAAGATTACGTGAAAATTTGGCTGAATTCATACGTTTGGTTTTTCAGATATTGCTGAAATTCTGTCCAGATTGAGTGATTCAAATGATATGAATTCAACCAATAGTTGCCGAATTTCAGTACTATCTTCAAAACCAAGCGTACAATTGCAGCCAAATTTTCACAGATTCTTCAACTAACATACCTCATGTCTCTGCAAAATTTCACCATTCTACCGCTCGTAGTTCTCTGAAAATTTTTCTCGACAGTTTTAATTATATGGAAAGATCATATTTCAAAGCATACAAATATAGATAATAAATAATAGATATTAGATAAGTACTGCTCTAAATCTGACCTCTCTGATCTATAGTTTTGGAGAGATATCATGAAATGAATGATTAATCCAGTTCCATTTACGATAGAAATCTCCGCTGTTCAGCAGGAAAATCAACACGTAGGAGATACACTGATATAGACAAATAAAAAATTATTCCTATATTTATTCAATATAATTCATTATTGGAAAATAAAGGAGGCAGGATGTCTAGGCGGGCATTTTTGTCTCGAAACGAAATGGGCAAAGATGTGTTCAATTTAATGAATCATTTCGTTTAGTAAGGGATAAGCTATGATATCGCAGTTTTTTATTTCTTCCATATTAACAGACTTGTCAAACTAATTTGATATTCGAAATTTTCATCCACAAATAATTCAAATTATCCATGTCTAGTGCAACTCATCAGCCAAAGAATCTACCTTAGGAGGTATATTTAAACGTGCGTGAGTGTGTCAGCAAAATTCTTCAGTAAGCCACACAAATTAGCACTGAAAACAACTTTTGTGAAATAAGACTTTCATTATTCGAAATAAGAAAAATTTCAAGACAAAAGAGACAATTAAACTTAGTCGATGTTAACTGAAGCCGTAATTTCTTGAAAATTAGAGAAAGAAATTAACGATTGTGGCAAAAATGAGCCTTTCACATAGCAGTACTTGCAAATTAGCACACGAAGAAAGGTTTAATATAGATGCCATCAAAGATGTTACAATTCATATAATTTACCTGATTGTAACAAATTTCGATCGATGCAATAATACAGACTATTGAACAGAGCAAGTTCTACTTATCGTTACAATAATTGATATTTTCTAGGACCTATTAAATAATACAACACAACCACCATCACTATCAGCTGACGATACATGAATTGGCATGTTAACATATGATTATCCATTAGATATTCGAATATAAACTTAAAGAAAATGAAATTACTGAACACTGAAGAAACTGACTTTTATCCTAGGTACCGAGTGGAAAGATGATACAACAATCTAATATAAATCTTCACTCCCGTCTGATGAAACCAATGGCGCACTGTTAACTCAAACACAAAAAAGGTCCGGTCTTAAAAAAAATTTCGTTTCGACCACAGATTAACAAAAAAAAGCATAAAAATATTTCAAAATACGAATTAATTTAATTAGGTATAATCTATTGAAAACTGCATAAACTTCAGTTAATAACACGTATTACAGCACCACTTCACACTTTAGAGTACCTTCTAACAATGACACATATAACCTAACGAAAGCCGGCATTCAAGAATAGTGTTGAGCGATTACTAATCGATTAATCGAAAAATCGATCAATCGGCGAAAATTAATCGATTATTTTCCATTGCCCGATTAATCGCTAAACAATCGATTCCTCCTTTACGAATCGATTAATCGTCACAAAATTTAAAGATGGGTATCAAAATGAAGAGAATTGCCTGCTTGCCATTTTAGTGGTTTATAAATATTGGACATCAAGGGGGTTTTGATGTATTCGTAAGAAGTGATGAATTCATTAATTAGAAATAAAATATGTAAAACACATTTACCGCACCAAGAATATTTATTGTACTCATAGAGAACAACAGAAAAGTAAGTCGTATTAGTAATACGACTGAACAAAGAGTTCTCAAAGATAGAAGTTGATATAACATAGAGAATATATTCAGACGATATATCAGTGTAGCCAACTAGTTCATGTACAATAATCAAATAGTTCCAACACTCCCTCCTTGGACATGTAACTCGATTGGCTGATCTCCAGAATGGTTCCAAGCTATTATAAGCTAGAAATTAGAAGTTGATTAGTGCAATATCATTGCAATTAAATGAATTTAATATTGTGTGCGGTAACTGGAGAAAGCCAGATGTCTGGGAAAACTCCAGGTCGCCAAAAAAATATAAAGTTTACTCCACTTTACTCTCCAATTTGGCTTGAGAGGAAAAACTATTGAATAGTAAGAAAACCTCTCGAACAGATACTCCGATATCTGACTCTCCAATCTGAGGAAAACTTATCATAGTGATAATAAAAACCTTGTCTCCGTATCTCCATCTCTCCGTATACTCGTCTCCATGTCTCGGATTTGAAGAAACCCCATTGTGGGTAAAACTTCGATTTTTCCCAAAAGTTATTTTGTAAATTATATCTCCAAAAGTAAATAAACTATCTTAAGACACCTTAAGCCACCATAAGATATCTGAAGATAGACGTTTTTCGTTTATAAAAGCTCCGATAAATAAAACAGTGTCAGTATAAACATTTGAGTATGTATTTCAAAAGGAAATACAGATAGGAACATTATGTATATAACAAGAATCAAACAAAGACAAGTAAATAAGTTATATAACAGTCATTTGCAACTAGGTGAGTAACAGTTCAAGGAATCAACTTTTAGCGGCATATCACGTAGGTGTATCTGTAAATAATTAAACATGACTGTTACTAAACTCCACATAACATTTATATTCTCCGATAAGTTATTTTATAGTGTGCTGTCCTCTGTATTTAGAATTTGTATAGTTAATTTTTCATACGCAGTTGTTGGTAAGGGTTTTGTAAAAATATCAGCCTCTTGCTCCACAGAGGTTATTTTAACCAAATTTACCAACTCCTCCTGTTGACATTGTCTCACATAATGATATCGTGTGTGTAAGTATTTAAGCCCTGGTGCTTCTACCATCTGAGCTCCTTCAGTAGCAGATTTGCTATCACAATATATATTGGCAGGTAACACCATTCTACCTAATATTTTCTCCGATATCTCCGCTTGAGTTATCAACTCCTTTGCTAATTCGCTCATTGCTACAAATTCAGCTGCACAAGTAGATGTAGTGACACAACGTTGTTTATAGCATCTCCACGCTATAGTATCTCCAAAAAGTTTAATTAGGTACCCTGCAGTAGACGCTCCTGTGATAGGGCAATCTCCCCAACTCGCATCTGAATAACCTTCAAGGTTTTCTCCTTTTCCCTGATATGTTAAACCTGAATTCTCCGTGTATTTTAAATATCTGAATATTCGTTTAATCTCCTGAATATTTTCAGATGTGGGGTTCGATTGACACCTACTCATGAAATTTACTCCTAGTGCTATATCAAGTCTTGTTCCTCCTACAAGATATAATAAGCACCCTACTGCTTCTCTGAAGGGGTATTTTTCTCCTATCTCCTTCTCCTCTTCGACTTGTTCGTAATTAAATTCATTTCTCCGTTTCACTTGTCAAGTAATTACTGGTGTTTTACACGAGTTACAATTCTCCATATTAAATCTCTTCAACAATTTGTTGATGAACCGTGTTTGTTTTAGCACCATAATTTTAGAGCTCCGATCTCTTTCTATTTGTATTCGAAGGTATTCTTGGGGTGTTCCCATATCTGAGAACTCAAATATTCTCCGTAGGTTATCTTTTAACCAGTTGATCGATTCTAGACAGTTACCTACTAGTAGTATGTCTAGTACAATAAATTTTTCTCTTTCTCTCCACATAAATAAGCATGGATCTTTTACGTCACTTTTCATGCCTAAATTATTCAGTGCTGTTGTGAACCTCCTGTTCCAGTATTTAGGCGCAGTTTGTAAACCATACATAGCCTTGTTCAACCTACAAATTTTACGATTTCTCTCCACAATATTTATCCCTACTCCTTCGGGAATCTCCATGTAAATTGGCTCTGGTAGTTCTCCATATAAAAATCCCATTTTAACATCCAATTGGCTTATCTCCAGGTCGTATTTGTTAACTATTGCTAACAGATTTTGTACGACAGCCAATGGTGTGACTGGTACATATATTTCAGTCAAATTGTAATCTGATTTGTCCTTAAAGCCTCTGCTAACTAGTCGTGCTTTGTATCTGACTCCTCCATTCGGTTCAGGCTTGATTTTAAATAGCCACCTTCAGTCTACTATATTTGGTTTTCTCCCTTTCTCATCAATACTCAGTCTATCTACTATACTCCAGACCTTGTGTTCTTGCAACGATTTTATTTCTTCCTCAATAGCTTTCTCCCATTCTCCGCTATTGGGTGATCTCAATGCCTCCTCATACGTTTTAGGATCATTATATATTGTTGCCAACAATAAGTAGACGAACTCATCTGTCAGGTTCTCCAGATTTTTGTTCTCCAGGCATTCTTCCTCGATATTGAACGCTTCTACCTTTTGTTTCTTCTCCATCAATAGTCTTTGGGACTTTCTCCGTTTTGTCCTTTTAAATGCAGAATTTGCTTTTTCCTCTTTCTGCACCATCTCCGATTTTTCGCACTTAAACCAGTTATCATTTTTTGATTCAATATTCTCCAGTGGTTTATATCTATCTTTATATACCACTTTTTCATTGAAACAAACATCTCTCGACTCCAGATAGGCTTTGGTTTCAGGACAGAATAGTAAGTAGCCCGTTTGAGTGTATCCAACCATAAAAGTTCGAATACCTCTTCCCAAAAATTTCGTCTCTGGTTTTCTTTTCACTTTCATGTATGCTATACATCCAAATCTCCGTAATTGGTTAAATGTATATTTCGCATTTGGCGAAAATTTAATTAATGGGATTCCATAATTAATCGACTTGTGTGGTGTATGGTTATAAACAAACACCACATCTTTGACGGCTAGGTCCCACATACTCCGGGGTAAGCCTGAATCATACATTAGGGCTCTTACTCTCATTTGCAGTGTACGGTTGAACCTTTCAGCAACTCCATTATGCTGTGGAGTGTCTGGTGGTGCTAATTGCGGATCAATTTTCTCCCTTTTTAACACCTCCTGTGTATAACCTCCAGTAAACTCTGTTCCTTGATCCGAACGTAAATAGCACACCTTCTGATCACTCCATAATAGATTTTGTGAGCTCTTCAAAAAAATCTCCAAACATTCTCCTACTCCAGATTTGTGTGTCAATACATACGCTTGAGCATAGCGAGAATAATCGTCGATAAAAACGACTATAATTCTCCTCCCTCCTGGAAATGTTCTGGGAGATATTGGTCCCATCACATCCGAATGAATCAATTGCAAAGGTTTCTGAGCTCTCCACCTTGCTTGTGTAAAAGGTAATTTTGTAAAGTTTGAGATTGCACAAATCTCGCAGTCTCGTATCACACCGGTGAATTGTACTCCTTTTAATTCTTTATGAGTGAGTGCAAGTTTCTTTAAATATTTCTCCGAAACATGACCCAATTTATAATGCCATAATAACTCCAAAGGCATTGTTTTATTCACTCCGGTAAATTCTAGAATGATAGGTTCGGGCATATCATCTATACACACTATTCTCCGATCACACTCCAAATTTTCGTTTAGAATATTATTGTTCGTCTTGGCTTCCTCCTTTTCTCCGTTTAAATTTATTTTCTCCAAATTATTTCTCCCAGTCTCCAATTCTCCTATAAATTTAGTTACTGAGTCCATCTCCGTTTTTATTAATATTAGTCTCCGTTTTGTTATCTCCAATTTGTTGTTTAGGCGAGCAATTCTCTATTTTATTACTCCCTCCGATTTTGCTATCGCCTTCGCCTATACCCATTTCTGACATATTATTGTTCTCCTCTCCTTTTCCATTTTCTCCAATTTCTCCTTCTTCTCCCTCCGAATTGTTTGCCGAAACAACAGAGAGCGCAAAAGCGTTCGCATAGGTGAGATGACGAAACAGATCGACATCCTCATCATTATAGTCTACAGGATCAGTCGTACGATCCGTAGGAAATTCAATGTGCCAGAAAGGTGGGCGATAAGTGCCATAAAAATAAATGATATTATGAGTGACATCAGTAATTTTAATAGAAGTGTTATCGAGAAGTATTGTGAAGCCAAGATCGACAAGTTTGCGTAAGGAAAACAAGTTCTCCAATAGTAGAGGACAGCACCTTACTCCTTTGAATTAAACCTTATTGCCAAGTAAATCACGTGTAAATAAACTACCAGACTCTGTACATGGATTGAACATTGGCACTTAGTATATTCTCCGAACAAGGTTGAAGATTCGAGAGAGGAGCCGACTGTGACACAAGGTGTTGTGTGGCACCACTATCAGGTAAAAAGGAAATGATGTAATCAGTACCTGAAGATGGGGTGTCGGTAGCAGCAGCCTGAATCTCCATCGGCTCCGTATTAGGTGGCTCCTCTCCATATGCTAGCAACGCTTGCTCCGGTTGCTGGCCTTTGGGGGAATGGACAAACGACGGAGGATTTGGCGGTAATGGGATATTTAGCAAGTCCGGGTCTAACTGCATATCAACATCGCGAGACTCCACTGGTACAAGACCAGGTTGTTCCACGAGAGGTTGAGGTTCGCGGGGTATCTCGACCTCCGCTCCAAGATCCACTTGCGTATCCATTCGAAGGTGTACAGGCGATGCATGAGTCCGTATCGACTCGGAACTTGAGGAGCATGCATCTGTTTCAGACATCACAAATTTTGCCGATGTTTGCGTGTCATATGTGGATGGTCCAGGACAACAACGGAGGGACACTCGGCCACGAGGGGCAACACCTCTCTGGTTTGCACTGCCTCCTCGCGCTGGTGTCTGCGGAGTGCCCCTAATCCGCTTCATTGAGTCATTAATTAAGCCCTTTTGTGGTTTCACCCCACGAGTCACCACTCGGACATGGGGTGAGACACTACAATTGCGTCCATGGATAAAACCATACTCAGTTCCCTGATTCTGAGTTTTATGGTCCGTTACCACTGCCTGCATCTTACCACATTTAGGGCACGTAGCAGAGATGTGTGTTGACATGATTTCTCCACACGTATAACACATACGACCTTCGATGGTGCGATATGTGCAGTCTGATCCAAAGTGCCCATATCGCTGGCAGTTAAAACATCTGACATTAGGATACTGAACAGACGAGGATGAAGTGCGTGCAACTCCGGTCCTCGCACCCATCCTTCCTCGGAAAGCTATATTTCCTTGTGTGCCTATCGTTACTCCACGTCCAACTCCCTCCGGCTTTTTCTCCGTATTTCGTGTTGCTTCCGCCTGCAACATTAAACATTTTAACTCCTCAGTTGATAGCCCGACATCATTTTGACGTTTCGTAATAAAGTTAATGGGCTCAATGAGGTTAGATGACCTTGACACCGCCATATAAAAATAACTCCTTTTCTCCTTCTCCGTTAAAATATCGTTCTCCTGATGACTTTCGTACATTCGTATCAGTTCATCAAAACGTTGAATGAATTGATAGGCTTTCTCCTTCTGAGGATTATATCTCAGTAATGCCAATTCTCTCCTTAAAGCCTCCGATGCTTTATGTACTTCGCACTTTTTAAACTCCTTTATTGTGCTCAGAATTGATTTCGGACCATTATCTGAGACAATTATCTTGTGATAATTATCGTCAATATGATTAATGATAATATCTCGAACAAGATTGCGTCTCATCTCCCTCTCCTTTTCATTAAATTTCTCCAACTCCTTCTCCGAATTCTCCAAAACATCAAAAAGATCTTTCGAAATCAACTCTGTTTTCAAATAATCAAACCACAAATCATACCTAAAATTTCTTGTCAATTTATACTCCCTTTTTGTGTTGTTTCTAGTTAAAACTATCTGCGATTTAGTTTTCTTATTTAAATCCTCCATAACGATTTCATCTCCTTTTAAAGCATTGAGTATCTCCAAAAACTCCCTTTTTAAATCTCTCTCCGATTGATTATTATTATTATTATTGGTATGTTGTGGGACTGATTGTTCAGTAGGCGGGTCATTAATAGTATCTCCATTCTCCTTATCATTTACAATTTGGTCGTTACTATTTGCAAAATCGTTATTAATATTATCACCATTCTCCAAAATATTTTCTCCAATTACCTGATTTTGCGTAGCCTCCTTTAACGACCTTTCGAGCAGCGCAATACGACATTTCAGCTCCTTCATCTCCTGCGACTCCGCTCGCTTTGCTTGAAGGGCGTTCTCCCTCCTCATCGCCTGAATGCACTCAAGCACCACTTCAGAAGCTAGATCCCGTGCGTCAGCCTCCTGCGACAACATGGGTCTACTATCGTCTACACGGGTTTTCTCCAATAACGCCGTGGACGTTGCTTTTTCAACCGCTTCCTTCGAAATTCGAGGAATACGGTACGTCGGAATATTAAACGGCTTAATACTCGACGGTGGCGGTTTGGTTGCAACGATTGAGGTTGCCAATTTCCCAATGGCTTTTGCTTTAGGTTTCTCCGATCCCTTTTTCATGGTTTTAGGTAGCTCCAATCCCTTTTGTGCTATGCTCGATGATGGATTTGCCTTCTTTCGAGGAGCTCCCCCTGTTACGGCGGCCTTCGACATCCCGAAGTGCTCGGGCGCGTTTTCAACTCCACCATCTCCTTTACAGCCACTTTTGTATTAACTGTAACAAAGGGCCTGCAAAATTAAAGTATGTGTGTGATGTCACAACTTGTCTCCTTCAAAAGCGTTAACAACAAAATAATATATATAGGTGCAACCTCGAAAAGAAAAAATCTCACACTTCTTTTTCTTGCTCGGATCGCTCAAGAGACAACTTTCTATTGAGGATCGACTTCTTGGGTCGATACCTCATGCCTAATCAACTGCTCTTCGATTTCCTGCTCATAGAAATCGAAGTCAGTGTCGTACTCTTCCGACTCGCGTTGGGAACTGCCCTCGCCGTCGCTCTGTTCACGGATTCGTGGGGAACCTCGCCTGCCGGATTTCGGAACACGTCCCAACATTTTACTAAATAAAAATGTTCGAGTTTACTAGTCAAAACATGTATCTCCGTATATACATATTAGTAATAAAAAAAAATATATCTCCAAATAGAGACATCTCCATTTGTCAATAACTTATACATTTAATAATGTCTCCGTATTATTACGTCTCCGTGTGTCAATGCTAATGTCTATTTCTTAAATTTAAGAAATAGTTTGGTTCGAAATCCGTTAGGCTCTTTTAATAATTCTCCACCACGAAAATTTAACATGCAGCGAGGTGCTCATCCGTGCTTCATAAGCATAAGCTTCGAACATCGCCGCCTATAACTAGAAACACCATTTTCTTTAGACGTACGGAACACACGTACATCCTCCAAAAATAGCTAGTCGATTATGTTTCCAGGTGCGAACGCAACACCCTTTCACATAATCGACCCGCGAAACAAAGATTTGTTTGGAACGAGTACAATTGAATATAAGACTGAGACAACAATTTAATTAATTTCATTTACGTATATATACATTACTCCATTTCTCCATATAATTTCTCCGAGATGGATTTATCTCCGATCATCTCCACAAGCCATAATGGTAAAAGAAAAATCACTCCAAAAAAAATTGTACTCGATCCTACCATCTTAGTTGCAACTCCGTTTCGCATGTGACTCCGCTCACTAATCACCAAATGGCTTTACTGGCTTTTATTAAAAAATCTGCGAACCATAAAGGCATTCTGAATATTTGGGGAACCTTTAATTTTACGCTTCTCCATCTACTTCTCCATTGAGGGCTTGAATCACGAGCAAGAATTTTATCTCCATTTAATTTAGAAAATCGACGGCTCCCTATGTACCGATACTTTAAAAATTTCAATCGAAAATATTGGCCGTTTTAAAATTTTTCTCCGATTATTTAATTTGGAAAGCTTTCGTAAGATATTTCTCCAGTTGCGCATATTACAATAAAGTTTTCTCCAATAAATAAAAATAAAATGTCTCCAATTAAGTTTAAATTTATCTCCGATTAATTTCAATGTTATCTCCGATTGAATTCAATAAAGGTGTTGAGGGTGGATTGGAAATCGAACCAAACTAATATCAACAAAACTCCGATAATGAAATATTACGACTTACCAACTCTTGTCCGCTAATAAATCTCCTTATTATTTCTCCAACAGTAATTCCGTGCAGGAACAAACACAACGAGAATGATCAGAATCCAAAAAACAAGATGGCGACAATTATTGCAAACTTATTTCGAACGATTGTTAATTGGGCAAAAAGACAACTAACTTCTATAAAATAGCAGAGTTAGCCCATAGATTACAGTTGTTAAAATTGTATTGAAAAATCGCCGAACCAAATACAACAATATGTTAAAAAAGGAGTATTGTATTCCATAACAGGAATACGAAAGTTAAAAATCGCGCCGATTGCTGAATGTTCATCATCAGGATGTTACAGTGTGAATGAGCTTGTCACCAAATCTCCAGCTCGTTGTCGGACAGAGTTAGAATTTGCGTCGTAATTTAGCAACACCACTCAATTTCCACAAAAATGATTCGATTCCAATCCTTCACCCTCATTTGCCAGTTCTCCTTATCTCAATTCTCCAAAAAAAATGCATTCAGCAAAGAACAAAAGACTTAGTATTGCTATCTCCTTTTAATTTGTTTGACTCGTATGTGACCTTGGTTCGTAATACATGCCTGGGCCTTGCCGTTTACAGCAGATTGTCTATATATACAATCAAACGAGGCAAACCTTTACTCAAACACACGACTTTAGAATGTATATCGTACTCCCGATGCGATACCTACTTGTGCGTGTGTGCAACATTGTTTCTCCTTCTATGTATTTGTATATATGTATCTCCGTTGTTCGAACATTTTATTCTCCGTTTTTTTTTGGTGACTCCTTTAGCTATTTAGATAAGGTTGGCGCCTTCCGACCACGTCCGGGGCGTTGTCGACAATATTGCTGACGACTTAAAACTTCTCCTTGCAGCTGCTATTCTCCGTTTCTCCTTTATTCGTACATACTTGCGTATGTAGTGGTGCAAATGTAAACGAGTAACAGAGAATACTGCGTATTACATCATCCTACATACGCTCTTTTGTTTTCTCAAACTATCGATAACATAGTTTGATCACATCTCCAATTCTCCCTTAACTCCATACTCCAAATATTACGCAATTAATTATTTATTTATATATTTCTCCAATTTTCTCCATTAGACCTCCAAATCTCCAAATCCATCACCTCTTACAATATATTGTACAGCATTTCTCCAATAACCACCGACAATGACAAATAAAAACAACTCCATTCTCCACATTAATTATATATATGTAAGAATATGTATTCACATTCTTAAAATAACCACAGTTTCTGTCTGTGTTTCGCACTCGCTGATATAGTGAGTTGCAGAGATCTCTCATATATATATTAGATTTGTATTATATTCATCTATTGATGGATTTTAAGTATGGAAAGATGAAAGATGTGTCTACATGATTCTTCA